>CM040429.1:81300755-81560021 GCA_022702705.1 Papilionanthe hookeriana x Papilionanthe teres | reverse complement strand
GTAGGAAAAGAATCCTAAAGCAGTGCAGTCTCGGATGTAAAATCCTTAACCCCAGGAATTTGATTTGATGTATTTCATTGCGATAGGGAAAGGATCCTAAAGCAATGCAATCTTGGATGTAAAATCGTTGACCCAAAAGTTTGAATTTAGATGTATTTCATTGCGATAGGGAAAGAATCCTAAAGCAATGCAGTCTCGGATGTAAAATCCTCAACCCCAAAAGTTTGAATTTGATGTACTTCATTGCGATAGGGAAAAGATCCTAAAGCAATGCAGCCTCGGATGTAAAATCCTCGACCCAAAGGTTTGAATTTGACATTGATGTATTTCAGAGTGCAATAGGGAAAGAATCCTAAAGCAAGGCAAGATCGGATGTAAAATCCTCAACCCAAAAAGTTTGATTTTGATGTATTTCAAAGGCAATAGGAAAGAATCCTAAAGCGATGCGAAGATTGGATGTAAAATCCTCAACCCAAAAAGATTGATTTTGATGTATTTCAAAGGCAATAGGGAAAGAATCCTAAAGCAAAGGCAAGTATTGGATGTAAAATCCTCAACCCAAAAAGTTTGATTTTGATGTATTTCAAAGGCAATAGGGAAAGAATCCTAAAGCAGAAAGCAGCATCGGATGTAAAATCCTCAACCTCAAGAATTTGATATTGATGTATTTCAAAGGCAATAGGGAAAGAATCCTAAAGCAGTCCAGTATCGGATATAAAATCCTCAACCCAAAAAGTTTGATTTTGATGTATTTCAGTGCAATGGGGAAAGAATCCTAAAGCAGTGCAGTATCGGATGTAAAATCCTCAACCTCAAGAATTTGATATTGATGGGTAATTGATTTTGCAAAGATTTGTAGTGTTGATTTGAAGAGTGTGGAATTTTGGTGTTTCGAGAATTTCATGAAAGTTGTAAAAGACTTTCATGGAAGGGAATAGATTAGGAAGGAATATGTAGATGCTTCATATCCCATTCAAAAGAGTTGATGGAAAGTTGCTGGTTTGGATTGGATACAATTCCTCGCCACTAGATCCGAATCGAAAACCTCGTGGCTCCGTGTCAATGGAATCGACCGCTCTCCATCCCGTACAAGGAGAGAGTAGAACGGATTGAATTTCGCATTTGGAAGGTTGAGTTTGATTTGAAATTTGATTTAAGATTTGATTTAAAATTTATGTTTATTTTGTTTATCCTTTAACGATTCAAATTTATTTTATCGTTTGTTTAGTGTCCATGTGAATTTGGTGTTCGTCATTTTTTAGATTTTTTAAGGAAAGTTTTTTTTTATTCTCTTTTTTATTTCTTTTCTGTTCTTTGTTCGAAGTTCATTTAACTTCAATGGCGTTTCCCAGTCAATTTGCACAAAAGAGGTGAAGGCCAAAAATGTAACATGGTCACTTTCATTCCAAACATGTTGAAGATACATCATGCAACTCGATCTGGAATACATCTCATACAATCCATGTAGACTCAAACGGACTATGTATGATCTTTGTTGGTCCATCCAAAGAAGCATCCGTCAAAAATCCATGTCCGAATAGTAGGGTACATGGTCAATAACATCACCTTCCAAGCCATCCTCGGCAAGGATGTCGTATGGATGTACATCGGAGGTGTGATATTTTCCATGTAACTCACAGACTCGTAAGGCCGGAGGCTCTCTAGCTCGTGGTCCTGGCTGGAAATGGTAAGGTGTCTTCCCGTCGTCCATCCTTCTGAAATTAACCGAGATCTCGCTTCACTCGGTACTCCTCGGTATGCAATGCTTAGCGATATCCGCTCCGTTGCCCTTCGCATATATGACGGAATCCTACCGGTAGAAGGTATCTTCACCGGCCCTTGGAACTCACCCGGGCCTCGCTATCCGGAGGTCGCATCCGAACATGATGTTACACTCGTTCGTGAAAGAGACTCGTGCAGTAAGGTCCGACAAAGTCGTGGTGATCTATGTGCGGGGGTATGCAATCACCTCGTTTGTAGATGTTGATAATGCAGCCTATTGGGTATGCAATCCGCCGGCAAGTATCCTCCATGTTATCAATCTCTTTACCATTCTCTCGATGACTAATGGCATCGGATCCACTTGCCCATGAAGGAGTATTCCCGGTGGGTTTCCCTTCCCCGTCTTCCGCAAAGTTGTAACAGCATCCGCATTGTATTGTGATTCTTCCCTTCCCTGGCATCCATCTCCGGGGTTCCGAGTATGTGTTTTCCTCAGGCGGCCTCGCTCGGCCCATTCTTTTCAAATCCCGGATGCAATCCACGATTTGCTCGTTGTTCATACTTTGAGAATACGTCCGTATGTAGCTCGAGGCCCTCTAAGTATATTGATTCTTCGCCTCTAATTCCGTCGAAGTATTCAAAGGTTTTCTTTTCAACATTCCGCATTCTCTCCAGCTCGTATTCCGAATGATCTCGCATGGCGAGGCCTCGGTGACATATTGTGGGATATACGGCTCAATCCCTTCACGTTCTCCCGCATACCTCGGCTCCTCGTGGATGATGCTCCGTCCTGGACATCCCCCGGGGTTGCTTCGCAACAAGGTCATGCATCACCGGTGGTTCTATCCGTGGCGTGGCAGCCTTCTTCTCTTCCGATCTTCCGGAGATTTCCCCGGTCCTTTCGTTATCCTAGGAGCCGGCCTCCTTTCTTCGGGTTCCCCGGTGAACCGGTGTCCTCGAAGTGTATGTACCGGCATTAGCAATCTGCCTCGTCGTGCCGGTCCGCAGCCTAGTTTTGTTAACATCTTACTGATACGGCGATTCTTATTTCTTCGTTGTGTTGTCGTGAGAGTAGCCCTTCGAACTTCTTGAATCTCCGCGGGCGCAGCAGTCGACAAGCTCCGCCTCTCTACCGTAGTGACTACGTACTTCAATTTCTTATCTTCTTTAGTGTTTGCCTTTCTTTTCTTCGTCGTCGGATCGGTGGCTTGGGCCACCCACTTTCATCACCGTTCCGCCGGGCGCTTCTTCTCGGTCAACTCGGGACCCGGCTCACTTTCCTCGTACCGTAGGCCCGCCGGTGCAAAATCCGAGTCAATCTCGATTATCGCTCCATCTTTCACCCTCTTTTCATCGAGTGCAAGGCTTACGCCATTCTTAAAGTTCGTGACCAACCGCCCGTTCGACATTTCCCCCGCGAAAAGACAAGGAAAAGGATCGGTGGGTTGTACTAAGAACAAGAACATTAAGAAAAAGTTTATTAAAGACATATTTTCTTTATATTATATTTTTTTGTATTTTCGAATTTAACAGAATGAAGTAGGATAAGATCAGGGAAGAGATTTAGATTTGGAAAAGAAAACAAGGAAACTTTATCATCATGATTTTATTTATTTTAGCACATTTTATTATTTTTGGGTTCGGACCCAGTCATAAGTAATTACTTCGCCCGTGTTTCCTAGGGATGAAGAATTCATTCCTTCGAAACATCGTGTAGCAGTAATACTTTTTCAAGTATCGTCCGTTGATCGGAAGCATATGTCGTTCTCCCGGCAATTCACTAGCCGGTAGGAACCTCCCGAGTATACCGCTTCAACCACAAACGGTCCTTCCCAAGTGGGTTCAAATTTTCCTCCTATCTTGCGGTGTGCAAGAATAGGTCTTCGAGAACGAGAACTAAGTCACCAACTTTGAAGGTTCTTGGGCGGACTCGCTTGTCATGGGCTTGGACCATCTTAGCTTGGTATAGTTCTAAATTCCGTTGCGCCGCAAGTCTTTTTCCTTCCAGTGCTTTCTAATTCTTCTAGTCGTAATTTGGCGTTCTCTTCTCGTCATGATCTTGTTTGCAACTCGCAATTCCGAGTGAAGGAAGCCGCACCTCTAAAGGTAACATCGCTCGGACCCATACACCGGAGCGTAAGGTGTAGCTTGAGTAGGAGTTCGAAGGTTGTCCGGCAGGCCCATAAGGCTTCTAACAACTTCTCGTGCCAATTTCTCTTATTATCGTCCAAAGTTTTCTTTAAAATTTGAACGAGAGTTTTATTAAAAGCCTCGCGCGAGGCCGTTTGCTCTTGGGTAGTAAATTGTTGAGTATCGCCAGCCGATTCCGTGTCTTTTGACAAAATTGTTGATTTGCGTGCTTCGAATGCCGACCCATTATCCGAGATGATCTCGCGTGGCACTCCGAAACGGCAGACAACTTGGTTCTCGAAAACCGTAGCACGTGGTGTGCTTTCACTTCTCTAAGCTGGAACCGCCTTCGCCCACTTGGAAAAGTAATCCGTAGCCGCAAGAATGAAGCGATGTCCTTTTGAAGATGGTGGTTCTATCGGACCTACTATATCCGTGCCCCAACATTCAAATGGCCACGACGAGATTGTCTGGATGTAGCACATTTGGAGGTTGGTGTAGAACCACTCCGTGCACTTGGCATTGGTGACAATTCTTGCGCGATTTTCATGCAGTCGGTCATCATCGAGGGCCGCATTACCCTAGTCTTTTAATTTTCATTTTCATCTTTGGACCCGACCGGTGAGCGCCACTGCAGTCCTGAATGCACCGCCTTAACAATTTCACGGGCTTCGGACCCGCTTAGACACCTTAGCCACATTCGATCAAAAGACCTTCGTACAATGTGTTGTTTATTAATGCGTAGGACGCAGTTCTTTTCTTGATCCGATGGGCTAACGACCTATCGTCCGACATTTTTCCCGTTTGCGGTGTAGTTCATTAATGGTCGTCGCCAATCTTCTCGTGTTTTCGTCACCATCGTGCAACCGATTCTTTTTCTTTTTCCGATTTATGTATTGTGTCTATGTCGAGTCGTGATAGGACCCGACGTCCGTGAACCGACACTTCCAATGATTCATCTTGCAAACAGTAAATTCTTTTGCGAGACGGGCTAAAGCATCCGCTAAAGCATTTTCTTTCCGGGAATTTTGTAGATTGTCACATTTGGAATCTGTTCCAACAACTCGTATGGCATACCGAAAGTATTGCTCGAGCCTTGGCTTTAAAATTCTATACCTGTCCAACGATCCGTTGAATGATTAACTGCGAATCCCCGTAGATGTTGATGTCCGTTATCCCCATTTCGAATAGTTAATTCCAGACTCCGTTATAAGGGCTTCATATTCTCGCTTCATTATTTGTACACGGTTCTCGTTAAGTGGTAGGAGTATCTTAACATCCCCCGCTCCGGCGTTATAAAGATTAACCTGATTCCTGCCTTACCGGGCACTATCACTTGTGATTCTTCATCTTTGTGTGCTGAAGATGCTCCGTCGAAATACAATTCCCAACGTCGATCATCAGGGTCTTCTAGATTCATTAATTGCTCATTTGGCAAATCGTCATTGAGAGGAGATTCAGCCGGCAAAGGGTGTGCTGCGAGAAAGTCTGCTAAGGCTTGTCCCATTACGGCACGAAGAGGCATGAAAGTTATATCGAATTGCAATAATAACATTGACCATCTGGCAAGTCTGCCGGAAAGTGTCGGACGAGTCATCAAGTATTGCAATGGATTAAATTTCGAGATCAGGTTGACCTTATGAGAAAGCATGTAGTGCCTGAGCTTTTGAGCGGCGAAGATCAGGGCCAAACAATGCTTTTCAATTGCGAGATACCTTACTTCCGTCGGAAGTAAACGACGGCTTAAGTAGTAAAGAGAATTTTCTTTACCCTCATCATCGACCCGGGCTAACAGTGGCTCCGAGAGAGTCGTCTAAAGCCGCGGTGTAAAGTATCGCCGGTCTACTCCGAGACCGGGGCCGCTAAGACAGGAGGTGTCATTAAATATTGTTTAATGTCCTCGAAGGCTTTCCGGCATTTCTCTTCCCAAATAAATTTGGCGTCCTTTTTAACTAGTGCCGAGAAAGGCCGACACCTACCCGACAAGTTTGAGATAAAGCGTCGAAGATATGTCAATTTCCCTCGAAAAGATCGTAGTTGTTTTAAGGTTTTGGGAGGCGGCATTTCTAAGATAAGCCTTTAATCTTTTCCGGGTCGATTTCAATTCCACGATGTCGGACAACGAATCCTATGAATTTCCGGAGGTGACACCGAAGGCTCATTTTAAGGGATTCATCTTACGGCTAAATTGTCTTGATCGTTCAAAAACAATTCTCAAATCATACGTGTGGTTTTCCTTTATTTTGCTTTTGATGACCACATCGTCCACGTAGCATTCGACTTGATTGTGGATGAGGTCATCAAAAATTCTTGTCATTGCTCTATGGTAGGTTGCTCCTGCGTTTTTCAGTCCGAATGGCATCACTGTGTAGCAAAATACTCCGATCGGCGTTCGAATGTCCGTAAGCTTTTCATCTTCCGGAGCCATTTTTATCCGGTTGTATCCCGAAGATCCATCCATGAATGAGAATATTTCATGTGTTGAAGCAATGTCGATCATTAATTCTCGGATCGGTAGAGGGAATTCATCTTTTGGACATGCCTTGTTTAAATCTCTCGAAATCCACACAAATTCGATCCGACCATTCTTCTTTCCGACCGGCACTACATTGGCTAACCAAGTCGGGTATTGTTCTTCACGGACAAATTTATCGTCTATTAGCTTTTTAACTTCGGCTATGACTTGTTGTTCGATTTCTAGACGCATTCTTCCGGGACCTTGTCCGACCGGGACGAAGTAGGATCCACTCCTAGCTTATGGACCGCAACCTCTCGGAGCTAATCCCGGCATCTCGTCATAATTCCAAGCAAAACAGTCTTTAAATTCCATTAATAATTTGATTATTTCTTCGGAGTCTTCTTTGTTGAATAAGGAGCTAACAAAGGTAGGTCTAGGCTCTTCGCTAGTACCTAAGTTAACTTCCGTTAACTCATCTATTGTAGATTTGATTTCTTCTTCGAATTCTGGTGGAGCGTCTCCAATTTGTACATCTTCGAGTTCATCTGTAGTTTCCATGCAGTTTTCATTGGATTCGCAAGTGACAAACAAGCAAAATTCAAGTATCGTCAACCGATCCTACCGTGCCGAATCCGAGTCCATACTTTGAATTGGGTGGACGACCGGAGTTATTCCATAATTTTTCAAAATGTTGTGATTGGCCTTTTGTCCATTGTCGAGGTAAGAAACCACGTTGAATTAAATTTCGAACACAGAGGAGAGTACCACTCAAAAGGTAATTCCATTAATTCCGATGAAGTGACATCTTCAAATTGTACATTATTTTCAGCTTTGGAGGTAGAAGCACCACGGTAGAACTTGATTGGCCTTGCACCGTCGTTACGTACTTATTTGACCACCATACCCTCGATCTTGTTAGAATGGATCGGGGTTAGGGTCATAGTATGTACGTAGTGGTTAATCTTTTCGTACATTGATTTGTATTCTTCGTTCTTCTCATCTTCGAGAGAGATCTTGAATTGCGGCTTCTTCTGACTTATTGTCGCTGCTTCTTGTTTGATTTCTTTTTCTTCTTCAAACTATCTTCCCAATCAACATTGATGGTCGGTTTCCTCCGTCCAATCGTTCCTAACGTCTCTACCACGGCCTCGTCCCCGGCCTCGACCTCGGATGCGAGTTGTGGAGAAACCTTCACCATCTCGCCGGAAGGGAGTGGTGAGTGACTGTTGGACTAGAACTTCAGGTTCTTCATTGTCCCGAACTTTCTTTGCTTCATTTGTTACGGTATCTCTGGAGAAGATTGTTTTCTTTGGCGGTGCATAATAAGCTACGTCTTCATGGATTCCAATCTCATGTACGGAGAATGGTTGCAAGTCACCTTTGATGCACTGTTCCCCTCCATCGTAATATTTGATGCACTGATGCAGAGATGATGGTACCATCCTGTTTTCATGTATTCATGGTCGGCCCAGTAGAGCGTTGAACGACGTTTCTGAATCAATTATGTGAAATTTCGCGGTTGTCTTTGCTAAGTCACCGGTCTTCATCGATAGCGTTATTGACCCGAGGGCTCTTTCTCCTTTTTGGTCGAATCCTCTTAATAACATTTTGTCAGCCTCGAGCTCACGAGCATCAATTTCCAAGTATGCTAGTGTTCGAAGACTCATTATATTGATTGACGCTCCTGGATCCACCAATACTCTGGAGAGTGTAAACTTCCCAATTATAACCGAAATGTACAACGATCGGTTGTGATCTGCTGTCCCAAGTAGTAGGTCATTGTCCATGAAGGTAACGCCTAGCTGTTCCTTTAACGAGCAAACCTCATCTAAGGAATCTCCGGCCATTTGAGCTAAGCAAATTTCTGGATCAAGTAAGGCCTTGATCAGAGCTTCTCTCATCTCCTTTGATAAGATGAGAGAGTCGTAGATGCTCGGCTTGTGCCGGTAGTTTCCTAAGATGGGCTAGCACGTTGTAATCCACTTTATTTCCATGTGTCTCGGCTTCTTCTCGAATGGGTATTTCTTCTGCTGGGGTTGGTTCCTCCTGAACAACCACCTGCTTTCCTCTATCCTTTGGACCCATTCTCGGAGGTAGAACTTTTCCACTTCTTAAGTTGACTTTTGTAATTTCTTCTGAATCTAGTGTTGAGCTTGCTTGTGTCTCCTCCTGAATCGGAATGACAGGCTCCTACGGATTAGCTTCAGAGTCTGAAGGTTCTAACTCTATTGTGACTGGAGCCCCTCGAAACTCGCAGATAGATTCGTTACTTGTTGAACTCTCGTAGCCTCCTTGATGGATGCCTTCTTCGTTATTTTGATCGTCGAGATCATGTATGATTTGAGAATTGTCGTTGGTATCGAAATCGATGTCCGGATTGTCTCTAGTTACGTAATCGTTAGAAACAGTCAAAACGTAGCCAACGCCATCACCCTTATCATTATATGATCCCACCAAAGTGAGCAGATAATCATACAAAATCTGAGGTTCGAGGGATTTCTCCCCCGAATCGGAAACAACTATCCTAGGATAAGCAGCCCCTAGTCTAGCCTTAGGAGTCTCGGTCCTCTCTTCTTCGTCGATTTTCTTCTTCTCTTCAATCACCTCCTGTTGAGGTGGTTCTTCTATCGCAAGTGATAGTACCGGCTTAACAAGTCTCGAACTCTGAATTGAAGCTTGCACCGAGGCGAGCTTGGATGCTCGTCTAAAATCTTTTTCGAAGACCTCGTCCGAGCGGTAGTCCATCCATCGTCGGCCGTATAGGGATCTATCGGAATGATGGGATCGATTGAGATAACATCGACGGAACCTCCTTTCGGGGTTCCTTCATGTACTCCTTCGGGATCGTTATATTCCCTTTCCGAAGGTTGTCATTGAGCCAACTTTTGAAGGTAATGCAATCTTCTATCTTGTGCCCAAGCATCCGGTGGTAGGGGCAAAAGTCGGGATCACCTTTCTTGTTGACTTCCTCTCGGTCTTTTAGGCTCGACAAACTGGAAATCCGGAGTCTTCATCGACTACGGAACATTTTCAAGCATCGCTTCATTCTTGAATGGATATTCCTCGCTCGAAGCTCCCTTAATGTACGTTGTCGACGAGGAGGTTGTTCATACCGTGGAGATGACCGATAGCCGGGTCGGGGTTGCCGATAATTCCGTTGTGGTTGCCGCGACCGTTCCGGTGGTATTTGCATCGGCTGCTCGCCTTGTCAACCGCTCGCAACGATCCCGGATTTCTTTTCAAAAGTCTTCACAGTGCTTTTGCTTGTCCGTCTTGTCGGCGAAACTTAATTGCTTCGCCTCTTCTAGCAAGCTTCCGGCCTTGCTTAACAACTTCTCGAAAGTCTTAATAATGAATCCTTCGAGGAGAAGTGCTATCGGGCCGTGAATGCTTTTAAGTAAGATGCCGACCGCATGTTGTTCTTGCAGCTGTGGTTCACACTTCATGCTTAAGTTTCTCCATCGAAGTATGTAATCCACCAAAGTTTCGTTCGACCTTTGTTTCTCTACCACTAAATCACCTATACGTGATGTGGTGCCGAGCTCCGGCGAATCGCTCGATGAAGAGGTTCTCTAACTCGAGAACGTCTTCACCGAACCATTTGGTAATCCCGCATACCGCCGAAGGCGATCCCCGACAGTGCCGTCGACGAACTCGTCGGAAGAGCAATGCATCGCTCCCGCCGCATTGCAACAACCGGCACAAAAGTGTGCAACATGTTGTCTGGGGTTCCTGGCTCCATCGAAGGTCTTGAATCGCAGGTGGTACGAAGCCTTTCGGGTATTGGACAGCGTCAAATTCTTCTCGGCAAGGTCTACCCGTCCGAATGGATGTCCCGTTCTTCGATTGTGCTAAGGCTTCTCGCACTCGCTGTTCCACCAAGTTCTTGATATCCTTTTCGTGGATCATACTTTGTGTTGTATCCTTTTTCACCGATCATCCCCATTGACGGATGTAATCTCTTTTCCTCCGTCTACAATGTGAATGACCTCTCGGGGGTGTCTCTCTTTGTGGTTACACTTGACTCGGAGAGTGGCCGAGCTACGCCCATCTCTTCCATCCTTTTCGCCATTCGAGCGATCGTGTCGTCTTTCTCCCCGAAGCCGCCTTCTCATCGCCTCGGCTCCTCTCTTCTCGCGGCCGCAGGAGCACCTTGCGAAGCTGATGAAGCTCGTGTTTCGACCATGTTGATTTCTCGCATATTCGTCGTCCATGAATTCCGATGAATCAATCTCGTCTCCGAACTTTTCTTCTTTCTTTCGCCAATCGGCCGATATCGCTTCTCAACTTTTCCATGGCATCTTCTAGCGGGGCTTTCGTGTGTCTTCGCGGTTGTCATGCGATAGCCGCCGGGTCCCCTTTATCGCAAGTAGCGCTTTCTTCGGATTCAAGTCTCCCGGCGAGACTTTCTTTCTCGGCTGTTGTTTCAATCTCAATCGCCCGAAGAGGGGACGCCATACCACCTTCTAGCAACAGAAGGTCTAGGACCGCATGGTCCGTCGCCCAAATGCTCGGAAGGTGGTATCCTCCCTAATCTGTAATCCTGAGACGACGACAGGCGGACTAGCCTTCATTCTTTTACTTGGTTTTTCTGTCATGACGGCGAGTTCTACTCGGGGCCCAAGACGGGATTTGACTGGCACCCGCCCTATCCTTCGTAGAATCTCCGATACGGGGCACTTGTCCTTCTTTGCTAACTTTTCTACCAAAGTTTGCAGTCGAGCAAACGGCGTAGTTCTAGTCCTTTTCTTGCGGCTATCGTTGTAATATGCGGGCTGAGGCAATGCGGCAGCAATCTTGCGAACATTTTCCTCGTCCTCTGCGGCGGAGAGGGGATGGAACCTGCTTCCTCCCAAAAGTGGTATGTAGTCAGGCAGCGGTGTATATTCTGGTAGCGGTGTATATTCAGGTAGTTCTGGGATTTCCTCCAGGAAAGCAATTTCAGCAGCTCTGGCTTCTCTGGCAATCTTTCTACTTATGTTTCTTCTTTGGGTCCTTGTCAGTGATGGCATCTTTGAACTGGACCCGATTTCGAAAACAGAAGGTCTTACAGGAAGATCTGTACCCTTCACGGTAACAGGTTCACCATAATTCTGGATTTCTTTCCCCTTTAATTTGCGTAGTTGGGGTAGGTGCGAAACAACTAGACCAAGTGGGGGTAGTAAGAACGGCTCCTCCTGCGGACAGCAGTATTCCTCCCAGTCGGGATCCTTTGCAGGGGAGGAAACTCTTGGGTCGACCTAAGGTTGAATTCAAGCAGCGGCTTCTCAGCTTCAGATACCTTGTTCGTCAGTGCAAAGAGGGAGACGTCGGTGATCTTGACATTCGTGTTTTCAAATCCTTGTCCAAATCGGATGATCCCATTGTCGGGCAGACTTCATCCTTATAGACGATGAAGTCCAGTCCATTGGTGAAGGAGAAAATCAGCTTTGGGGCTTCCATTTCGCAGGGTAGATTTTGGTTGTCAGTCCCAAGTTATGCTTCTTTTCTTTAGGACGAAAAGAAAGGAATTGAAAAAGAGTCCGAATTCATTCTTATTCATGTATTTATAAGAAGGAATCATTTGTTAAAAGAATCATTTATTAGAGGGTTCGTTTATTTAGAACGGAATGTTCAAAGATGTAGAGAAGGTAAGGAATCCGAATCGGAATTGGAAAGGAAAAGAAAGTCTTATGCAAGACTTCTAGACTCGAAGGATCATTCCTAAACTAACACCTATCGGGGTCCACCCCACCTCGGAAATGAGGTAAAAGGATCTCGGAACCTCTCCGTTTAGGGGTGTCTAAACAAGTGGCTCCTAAATCCGAGAGAATGTTAGCTATACTTGTTCACGGTAGAAATGAACATAGTATTCCAACGGAAAGAATGGTAGTTTGATCCATTAAGGACATGGATGCACTACCGATTCTTGAAAGCGAAATTATCCGATTATAATGGAGAGAGGAATTGTCCTCAAGTGAGTCGCTGTAAAGTTGTCGGCATATTTTTAGGTTGTGTGTTTTATTTTGAAAAGGGGTCGCCTAACAGAAGTTGTCGGCGAATTTAAATTTTAAATTTAATTTAAATATATATATAATTTAGAAAGTAGTATTTGATTTTGAAAATAATTTTAAATTTGAAAATTTTAAGATATGAAATCAAACCGATCTCACATCCCAAATAGTTTATATAAACGAACACCGCACCACAAACCGTGTATCTATCCCTAAGGATAGACACAATCGCTGATGGTGGGGCTTGATTAAATAAACTAGAAGATTTGTGACATCCGTTTGGTCCGCGAACCAATTTTATAAGCCGACAAATTCCCCGCTTAATATGAAAGCATTAAACAGGGTTTATATTACTCGGGTTCTTTAAAATTCCCTATAAGGGCAAGCCCCTATAGTTAATTACATCTTAAGTGACGAGAATCACCTAAGAAAACTCTCGATAATAATCAATAATTCCGCTCTCAAGAATTTCAAAGTTTAAGTTCTCAAAGGATTGAAGTTTGGAATTTCAATAGGGAATGGATCAAATTTGGAACATTTTGTTTTGGGGAATTCAATGGAAGAAAAGTAGGAGAAATCACAGATTCGAAGTGAACTTCGGTAATCTCCCGACTATCCTATTGTTTGGCTTGAATTTAGGAAAGTCCTAATGTTTATTTGATGTTTTGATCTTGCCAATTTTAATTAATTAGGACTTATATTCATATGATACAATCATACAAATAGCCTCGAAGATGTGAGGGTTTATGTCGTATCGGACGACTACCTCGGAATCCTAAAACCGGTTAGGGCTTAATTTGCGAGTGCAAATGCTCTAACAAAAGGTTGAGGATTTATGTTGCACTAGGCAAACTACCTCGAAATCCTATGGCTTGGTTGTTTAATTCTAATAAAGTTTTGCTGATGTAGATTCAAGTTTTGCTGACGATGATGGCCGTGCTACCCACCATGCTCCAAGCTCCTTGTTGTTGCAGAGGTTTAGTTTTAGAAGTCATAAATCAGAGGATGAGAAAAGTGTTTTGGTTTAGAGAAATTCTTAATTTCCAAGTGTTTTCAATATTTTAATTAAAACAAATCTTAAAGTTGATTATAACGACACCGGTTAAGATCCCACGGTTCCATCCTTCCGGCATCAATATTTTTATCGGATTCACTTAGTCCGGATGAATTTGCTAAACTCAACCGAATGAGTTCCACACTTTCATTTAGACCGTGGGAAATCCCGTTAGCAACACGTAGGTTACATCATCCGAGGTATTCCCGATCATCCAACGGGACGTTTTAATTTAGTTGTAATTGTAGTTTTGTGTTCGTTTGTGATTAAATTTTGAGTTGTTTTATATTTTGAAATGTTGTGGCGGTGAATTTTATCTTGCAATGACTTTTAACTTAGTTTTGGTTTCAGTTTTAGGGACTATCCTAAAGGTGTGGGTTTTCATGCAACGGCTTGTTTATCATGCAAGAAAAGTAAGTACGATGCGATTAATGAAATTGCAATAATGTAAATTGCAAGAAAGTAAATTGCAATAAAATAAAAGAGTACCTGGAGGGCCTTCCCGTCACTCCAAGCTGCACTTGAAACACAATTAGAATATTTAAGCAAGTTCCTAGGTAAAGCTAAGGTAAGGGTTATGGTTTTCTACCAAATTCATAATCCTATAGCTAGTCATTTCCTATGACATCTAGGTTCTTGTGTTTTGGTTTGAGGACGATTTTCTTCATCAAAGAATAATTAAATTTAGTTGTTCTTATAAACATCCTATCATATCGAGGAAGTGCTTAAGACAAATCTTAAACATCTTTTCAATATTTCTAGGATTGTTTTAAGTCCAAATGAATTTAATTATATAAATGAATTAATCATCCGAGGATTCAAATTTTGTTGTCTTGCTCAGTGAACTAGGACATTTGAATATCCTATAGGTGAAGTAACATTTCATTTAATATTCTGTTTAGGAGTTATGACAACTAAAGCTTTTGAGGGTAAATTTATGATTTAGTTTGAATTCAATTAATGGGTTTAAATTTGGAATAGTGTTCAAGTTATTTTAGATTTATTTTGAATTCTTTATGTCTTTGGTGATGTTATATTCAATTCAACTTAATTTAATTTAATTTAATTTAATTGAGTTTTAATTCTATTTTATTCAATTCAATTCGATTTAGTTTGATTTGATGTTAAATTAATTTAATTTAATTTGATTTGATTTAATTTTAATTTAATTTAATTTAATTTAATTTAATTTAATTCAATTTAATTTAATTTTAATTCTAATTTTAATTTGTTTTAACTTAATTTAATTTAAATTTGATTTTATTTATTTAATTTAATTTAATTTAATTTATTCATTTAATTTAATTTAATTTGTAATTTGTTTATTTAACTTAATTTAATTCTTTAATTTAATTCGACTTTTCATTTTAATTTAATTTAATTTAATTTAATTTAATTTAATTAATCTTTAATTTAATTTGATTTGATTTAATTCAATTTAATTCAATTTAATTTACTTAATTTAATTTAATTTTTAATTTAATTTTATTTTTAATTTTAATTGAAATTTTTAAAAAAGTTTAATAATTTGATTTTAGTTTAATGATTAAGTCTTTTAATATTTTGAATTTGAGTTATCATTTCAATTAAGAATTGAATATTAATGAGATAATTAATTTAGGGATTTTTAAATTAAAGAATAAATCTCTTACTAATAATATCGCTATTTTAATAATTCCAATTTTATTATTCTTCCCAAATTTAATCAATTATTTAATTAAGGTTTAATCATTTTAAATTTTTTAATGGGTTTCTACCCTTTAATTATTTAAATTTCAATCATCCAAATCAGATTAGGATCAAATATTTTACTTGTTAATTTTTTATTAAACCTAAAGTTTTAATTAAGGGTTAAAATTTTAATTACCACTTTACCCTTTAAGCTTAATAATTTCATAACTCACTAAATTGAACTTAAATGAACTTGAAATTTTTATGTGACTTCACTCATATGTCAATAAAGACATGAGAGGAGAAAATGTGATTTTTCTGTATTTAATTTATTTATATAATTATTTTTGGTAGAAAATAGAGATTTCCAAGGAAAATTTAATAACATGACCAAGGGAAACTTTCTATCCTTAAGAAAATTAGGGGACATTCCTAATGACCAGAGGACCACTTGGACCAATTTTGGTAATTTTTTGAATTATATTATTTTTATTATAATTATTTTAAGTTTTGGAGTGTTAATTAATTTAAAAATAAAATAAATGTTGAAAAATGAATTTTATATTTTTCAAAAATCTCTCTGATATCAGGGAAATCAGAGAAGCAAATTTTTCAATTTTCCGATTTTTCTATGATTTATTATAATTATTTTAGTGAAAATGCTAGAAAATACATTTTTTTAATTTTAAAATTACCCTAGAGCTTTAAAATTTAATATCTCACTAAATAGACCTAAGAAAAATATGGGGTTTGTTCCTAAGTGATTAAAATTCAAAATGTGACATTTTGGTGAATTTTATTATTTTTGTGATTTTTATTATTTTTTAATTATTAAAATATTAAAATAATATTAAAAATCAACTTTTTAGAAAATTGAAAATTTAATTTTCTTAAATTCCCTAATATCAGAGAGGCTCCAAAACCAATTTGGTGAATTTTTGCAAGATATTTTGAAAGTTATGAATTTTTTAAAGTTTAAAATGACTAAGTGGCTTAATCAACCCAATTAGTAGGGCTAAACAAGTCCAATTGACCTAAAATTTTTATGGTGGGTTCCTCCGATCCTGAAGGTCGAGTGGAGAATTGATTTCAAGTCAAATTGATGTATGGTTAGCTCTAATTAATTAGAGATCCATTTTGGGTGTTTAAGCCAATTAGGGTTGTTTTAAATGAACTAACTCAAAACCTATTTTTCCTAGGGTCCTGCGGTCATAAGGAACATCACCAAATTTTCCTAGAATTTATTTCTCGATATGCTATTTATTGGAATTAAAATACTCAAAACGAGTAACATGAATTTGAAAAATCAATAACATTTCATAGGGATGGCCTCGACTTTGGAAAATTCAGGGAATGTTCCCAAATTCAGAGGCTTCAAAAGCCCTATGGTCTCATGCCATGGTGAATTGTATAAATGCATGGAGAATTAAAAATATGCAGAGAGTAAATAAATTATTAAAATTAAAATACTTAATGAAATTAAATGATTTCTTTTCCACATTATTCTCCTCTGTTCACTGAGAAAGAGGGTATTTTTATTTTATTTTTCTGATTTTTCTACACAAAGTTATGAATTTTTGAAGTTTAGGGAATTAAATAAATAAAAAAAATCCCTAATTTTCTATTTATCCACGCGGCGCCGCGTCAACCTCGGCAGCTCCGAAACGCCGCGTGGCCCGCTCCTATTCGACGCCGCCATCTGACTCAGCGCTCCCGGGGCCCGCTGTATCGTTCCGTCTTCTGATCCGACGCGATCCTGGCCGTCCGTCCGCGCGTGTATTGGATGGACGGCATCCGTTCATCGTCCCCAAGTGTCCTCACCCGAGAGCCGTCCACACTAAATCTCTAATATCTCACTCGATACTCAATGGATTTTCATGTTCTTATGCTCTATGGATTCGTCTTGAAGAGACAAACACATCTATACGGTTATCATGCATTGAAATTAAAGCATTTGAAATGGAGAATCTCCAGAAGCTCGGGATGAAGAATTAGCTCGTACCTTTGCTCAGAGAAGTGTGGCTTCGATCTGAGGGTTGTTGCACCTTCGATTGGATCCCAGCAAGCTCCAGATGAAGTCTCCTGGTCTGGTGAATTGTCTAGGTATGATTTCGACCACAGCTGATCACAAAGCTTGGAGGCCGGAGCAACTAGGTGGCTTCGGAGATGGGGCTTTCTGCTGGTGGACACCTTCCCTTGGTCCGGTGAAGGTGTAGAACCAATCAATTTGGGGATTGGCTCACCTGTGGAGAAGTGTCCTGGTTTTGCGTGGAATTTCGGTTGAGAAATTGGATTTTGTCGATGGGGATTAGGGCAAATTGACACCTGGGATCAAGCTGCTCTAAAGGTGGAGAAGGGTTTGGAACAATTTTGGCGAGTTTTGGCAAGGTTTGTGCAACTCTCCTCTCATGGCCGTGAGGGGGTCGGGTTTAAATAGAGGTGGCTGGAGAGCCTCGCGGGGATGGCCGAGGGTTGGGATCAGCCTGCTACGGTCGTGGGAAGAACAACCATGGTGGCCATTGGGCATGGGGCGGCTCGAAGAAGGTGAAATTCCAAAGTTTGGCTCCTCCCGAGGTCTCGGCCATGGTGTTTTCGTCGACCCGGGCGGCTGGCCGGCAGGCATGGGTCACCCGAGTCCAGGTGGGTCAGGGGCTGGAGGTTTGTGCGGTCAATCTGGCAATTGCCATGTGTAAAGGCTTTGAATTAAAATGGAATGGGGAAGGGGTCATTTTGGCTTCAATTTGGTCAACCCATTGGTTTGGGTTGGGTGCACCTCCCCATGGCTCTGATTTTAGAGCTGAGAGGATCAGTTGGGTCGACCAGAGAGAATGGTATGGTCTCTATCCATGATGAGGTGGCTAAACATGGTTTAGTGTGTGTCATGAATAAGGTTAAAAAGGCTTAATGAAAGATTAGGAAAGGAGCCCCTCCTTTTACCATTAATGGCATGGTCACATGCCAAACTTTCATGGCTTCATATGGCTTGTGAATGGCTCATTCATGGCTCCATTTGGCTTGGGAAAAGTTTAGTCAACTTCATAAAAATGGATTTTAAGGATTTTGGACATTTTGGTGGAAAGTTGGATGAAGCTTTATTTAGAATTATTTGATCATTGGATTAGGACTTAGGGATGATTTTAATTGAATGCATGATGAAGAGAATTTGTCATATGGGCCTTAGATTGATTTTGCCCTTTGGATTTTGGTGGAGATGGGCTTTAGGAAGGTTTAAGAAAGTGGGCTTTTGGTTTGGAAATAAATTTATGGATGGGGAATTTGTGAAGGATTGGGCCAAACAAATGTAGTTTTTAGCTCATGGATGAGTCATGAGTGACTTGAAGCAAATTGGGAGTGATTTGGGTTAGAATTGGGTTGAATTTGGGTTCTTTTGGTGAATGGGCCAACATAGGCCCAAGTGGGCCAAGTTGGGCCAATGTTGGGCTAGGGTTGAAATTGATGTAAAATAAATGTTGGGAAATGTTTATGAGAGTGTTTCAAAGAGGTTTTGACTTTGGTTGGGCTTTGATTTTGGGGTTTGGGCTCATTTGGGTTAGGTTTGGTTTTAGGTCAAAATAGGGCCTTTTAGCTTTGAATTGAAGTTGAGTGGGGTTTGGGTCTAAATGTTGGGAAAATCATGTTAGTGTTTTGTTTGTGGGAATGTTAATGAAGATTTGGAAAAGATTTGGGGTGAATTGGAGTTGAATTGGGTGAGTTTGGGTTAAGTTTGGGTCATGGGTCCAAATTGGGCTTTAAGGCCAAAAGTGAAATTGGATCCAAATGTCAATCAAATTGAACTTGGATTTGGTCTAGATTGGTATTGGGAATGTTGAATTGAAGTTTAGAATTGAATTGGACCAGAATTTGGGTCAATTGGGTAGGTTTGGTTTGACATTGGGTTCACTTTGGGTTAAAATGGGTCAAATTGGGGGTTTTGACAAAAGTAGGGTAAATTGACAAAATTGGCCCATGGTGTAGTTGGACAAAATGAAATTGGGAATATTTGGGATTTTTTGGAATTTTTTGAGAATTTTCTGAATTTTTGGATTTTTTGGGTCAAGGGGGGTATTTTGGGTATTTGGAGGGTATTGGGAGTTATTTATGGAATTTTTGGTATTTTTGGGTATGGATGATCAATTTGAGTGGAGAGAAATGTTTGGGATTGATTTTTGGGAATTTTGAGCAATTTAGGTGATTTTGCAAATTTTGGGTAGTTTCAAGGGTTTTGGGTAGGCTAGACGGGTATAGGGTCCCGGGGGTCAAAAATTGAAAATTTGGAAAATTGAAAATTTGGAAAATTGAAGATTGGGTGAATTTGAGTGGAATGAAGTCATTTTGGTTGAGCCATGAAGTCACATCAAGCTCACATGAGCCATGAAGGGACTCATTTGAGGCATCCACTATGTTGTTCCTAACCCTCTTAGCGAGGGCTTAGGGGTTAAGGACCATCCATGTGAATCATCTACATGAGTCGGGAGGTCAAGTTGGGTATGGGTGTGGTTTTAGGAGGTGTGTGGAAGTGTAGTGTGTAGGTTTAGTGTATAAGTGTAGTGTGTGTGTAAGTCGGCCCCTTCACTGGACCGGGCCGCCTGGGCGGTCCCTAAGGCCAAAGAGTCCTATAGGAACTCATCCTTTAAACTTCTACATTTGATTTCAACCCTCTAGGTGATTAGGGGTCTACAGTCAAGTTTGTGGAGTTTGCGGAGAGTTTAGAAGTGGTTTGAATTTCTAAAAGGTGGGTCCCAATTCTAGTCCTCTAAGATAGTCAAAGGAAAAGCCTAAGGCTAGATCCTAAGCACTAAAAAGAAGAAGAGAAGACCTCATCAAAAATGAGGTCAACACTTGGGTCAATAATTGGACATTAATTCAAAAATTAAATATTTTGACCAAAATTAAATTTTTGGTCAAAAGTTGACCTATTAGGCCAATGTGTTGGTAATTGGGTCAAGGATTGATCATTTTGACCAAAGTTAACTTTTTATTTAAAAGTTGACCTATTGGGTCAATGGGTTAGTCATTGGGTCAAGGATTGACCATTTTGACAAAGGTTGACTTTTTAGTCTGTGATTGGCTTACTGGGTTAATTATTGGTCATTAGGTCAAAAAAATTGACTATTTTGACCAAAATTGACTTTTTGGTCAAAAGTTAACCTATTAGGTCAATGGGTTGGTCATTGGGTCAAGGATTGACCATATTGACCAAAGTTGAATTTTTGGTTAAAAGTTGAGCTATTGGGTAAATGAGTTAGTCATTGGATCATGGATTGACCATTTTGACCAAAGTTGAATTTTTGGTTAAAGATTGGCTTATTGGTTCAATAATTGATCATTAGGTCAAAAATTGACTATTTTGACCAAAATTGACTTTTTGGTCAAAAGTTAACCTATTGGGTCAATGGGTTGGTCATTGGGTCAAGAATTGACCATTTTGACCAAAGTTGACTTTTCTATCAAAAGTTGACGTAGTTAGGTCAATGAGGTGGTCATTAGGTCTAAAATTTACAATTTTGAGTAAAATTGACTTTTTGATCCAAAGTTGACCTAGTGGGTCAATGAGTTGTTCATTAAGTTAATGATTAACCATTTTGGCCAAAGTTAGCTTTTTAGACAAAAGTTGACAAATTGGGTCAATGGGTTGGTCATTGGATCAACGATTGATCATTTTCACCAATGTTGACATTTAGGTCATTGTGTTAGAAATTGACAATTTTGACCAAATTTGACTTTTTGGTCAAAAGTTGCTGTTTTGGGTCAATGAGGCAGGAATTAGGTCAAAAATATATAATTTTGACGAAAATTGACTTTTTGGTCAAAAGTTGTCCTTTTGGGTCAATGAGTTGGTCATTGGGTCAAGAGTTGACCATTTTGACCGAAGTTGACTTATTGGTCAAAAGTTTACCTATTGGGTCATTGGGCTGACCATTTTGACCAAAGTTAACTTTTTGGTCAAAAGATGACCTATTGGGTCAATAATTTGTCATTAATTAGAAATTTTCTATTTTGGCTGATCATTTTGGTCAAAAGTCGATTTATTGGGTCAGTGGATTAGTCATTGGGTCAAGGATTTACCATTTTGATCAAAGATGACTTATTTGTCAAAAGTTGACCTATTGGGTTAATGGGTTTGTCATTGGGTCAATGATTGATCAGTATGACCAAAGTTGACTTTTTGGTTAAAGATTGACTTATTGGGACAATTATTAGTCATTAGGTTTAAAATTGACTATTTTAACCAAAATTAACTTTTTGTTCAAACGTAGACCTATTTGGTCAATGGGTTTGTCAATGGATCAAGGATTGACCATTTTGACCAAAGTTGACTTTTTGGTTAGAGATTGACTTGTAGGGTCAATAATTGGGCATTAGTTCAAAAAGTGACTTTTTTGACCAAAAAAGAATTTTTGGTCAAAAGTTAATCCTTCGATGCAACGGGGTGGTCATGGGTTAGAAATTGACCATCTTGACCAAAGTTGACTTCTTGGTCAAAGTTAACGTATTGGGTTAATGAGTTGGTAATTGGGTCAAGAATTGACCATTTTGACCAAAGATAACTTCTTGGTCAAAAGTTGACCTATTGGGCCTATGGGTTGGTCATTGGGTTAAAAATGGACCATTTTGACCAAAGTTGACTTTTTTGTCAAAAGTTAACCTATTGGGTTAATGGGTGGGCATTAGTTCAAAAATTGACTTTCTTGACCAAAATTAACTTTTTGGTTAAAAGTTGAGCTATTGGGTCAATGGGTTCGTCATTGGGTCAAGGATTGACCATTTTGACTAAAGTTGACTTTTTGGTCAGAGATTAACTTTTGGTTCAATGGGTTGGTAATTAGGTCAAGGATTGACCATTATGACCAAAGTTGATTTTTTGGTCAAAAGCTAACTTATGCGGTCAATGGGATGGTCATTAGGTCAAAAATTGACTATTTTGATCAAAATTAACGTTTTTGTCAAAAGGTTATCTATTGGGTCAATGGGTTGGTCATTGGGTCAAGGAATGACCATTTTGACCAAATTTGACTATTTTGTCAAAAGTTGAACACTTGGGTTAATGGGTTGGTTATTGGGTTAAGGATTGACAATTATAACCTAAGTTGACTTTTTGATCGGAGATTGACTTATTGGGTCAATAATTAGTCATTAAGTTAAAAAATGACTGTTTTGACCAAAATTGGCTTTTTGGTCAAAATTTGACTTATTTTGTCAATGGGTTGGTCATTGGGTCAAGAATTGACCATTTTAACCTAAGTTGACTTTCAAAAAAAATTTAACTTATTGGGTCAATGAGTTGTTCATTAGGTCAATGATTGACTATTTTGACCGAAGTTGACTTTTTGGTCAGAGATTGACTTATTGGGTCAATAACCAGTCATTAGGTCAAAAATTGACTATTTTGACCCGAACTGACTTTTTAGTTAAAAATGGACCTATTGGGTCAAGTTCATTGGGTCAATGATTGACTATTTTGACCGAAGTTGACTTTTTGGTCAGAGATTGACTTATTGGGTCAATAACCAGTCATTAGGTCAAAAATTGACTATTTTGACCCAAACTGACTTTTTAGTTAAAAGTGGACCTATTGGATCAAAGGGTTGGTTATTGGGTCAATGAATTACCATTTTGACCAAAGTTGACTGTTTGATCAAAAGTTGAACTATTGGTTCAATCGGTTTCTAATTGGGTCAAGGATTGAACATTTTGACCAAAGTTGATTTTTTGGTCAAAAGTTGACCTATGGTGTCAATGGGATGGTCATTAGGTCAAAAATTGACTATTTTGACCAAAATTGACATTTTTGTCAAAAGTTAATCTATTGGGTCAAACGATTGGTCATTGGGTCAGGGATTAACCATTTTGATCAAAGTTGATTTTTGACCAAAACTTAGCCATTTGGGTCAATGGGTTGGTCATTGGGTCAAGGATTAACCATTTTTACCAATGTTGACTTTTTGGTCAGAGAGTGGCTGATTGGGTCAATAATTTGGTCAGTTGGTCAAAAATTGACTTATTTGAATAAAATTAAATTTTTAGTCAACAGTTGACTTATTGGGTCAATGGGTTGGTCATTGAGTTAAGGATTAACCATTTTGACCAATGTTAACCTTTCGGTCAAAAGTTGACCTATTAGGTCCATGGGTTGGTCATTGTGTCAAGGATTAACCATTTTAACCAAAGTAGACTTTTGGTTAGAGATTGACTTATTAGGTTAATAATTGGTCATTAGGTCAAAATTTGACTATTTTGACCAAATTGACTTTTTGGTCAAAGTTAACAAATTCGGTCAATGGATTGGTCATTAGGTCAAGGATTGACAATTTTGACGGAAGTTGACATTTTGGTGAGAAATTGGCTTACTGGTTCAATAATTGGTCATTAGGTCAAAATTTGATTATTTTGACTAAAATTTACTTTTTGGTCAAAAGTTGATCTATTGCTCAATGGGTTGGTCATTGGGTTAAGCATTGACCATTTTGACCAAAGTTGACTTTTTGGTCAAAAGATGACCTATTGGGTCAATGGGTTGGTCATTGGTTCAAGGATTGACCATTTTCACCAAAGTGGGGTTTTTAGTCAATAGTTAACAAATTGGATCAATGGGTTGGTCATTGGATCAAGGATTAACCATTTTCGCTAACGTTGACACTTAGGTCATTGTGTTTGAAATTGACCGTTTTGATCAAATTTGACTTTTCGGTCAAATGTTGACCTTTTGGGTCAATGAGGCGGTCATTAGGTAAAAAAATCACAATTTTGACCAAAATTGACTTTTTGGTCAAAACTTGTCCTTTTTGGTCAATGAGTTGATCATTGGGTCAGGGATTGACCATTTTGACAAAAATTAACTTTTTGGTCAAAAGTTTACCTATTTGGTCAATGGGTTAACTATTTTGACCAAAGTTGACTTTTTGGTCAAAAGTTGACCTATTAAATCAATAATTGGTCATTAAGTCTGAAATTTTCTATTTTGACCAAAATTGTCTTTTTGGTCAAAAGTCAATATATTGGGTCAGTGGATTGGTCATTGGGTTAAGGATTTACCATTTTGATCAAAGTTAACTTTTTTGTCAAAAGTTGTCTATTGGATCTATGGGTTTGTCATTGGGTCAAGGATTAACCATTATGACCAAAGTTGACTTTTTGGTCAAAGATTGATTTATTGGGTCAATAATTTGTCATTAGGTCAAGAATTGACAATTTTAGCCAAAATTGACTTTTTGTTCAAAAGTTGACATATTGGGTCAAAGGGTTTGTCGATGGGTCAAGGATTGACCATTTTGACCAAAGTTAACTTTTTTGGTAGAGATTGACTTATTGGGTCAATGATTGGTCATTAGTTAGAAAATTAAGTTTTTTGACCAAAATAAAATTTTTGGTCAAAAGTTAACCCGATGGGTCAACGGGGTGGTCATGGTTCAGAAATTGATCATTTTGACCAAATTTGACTTTTTGGTTAAAACTTGACGTATTGGGTCAATGAGTTGGAAATTGGGTCAAGAATTAACAGTTTTGACCAAAGATGACTTTTTGGTTAAAAGTTAACCTATTGGGCCAATGGTTTGGTTATTGGGTCAAAAATTAACCATTTTGACCAAAGTTGACTTTTTGGTCAAAAGTTGAGCTATTGGGTCAATGGGTGGTAATTAGTTCAAAAATTGTCTTTCTTGACCAAAATTGGCTTTTTGGTCAAAAGCTGACTTATTGAGTCAATGGGTTTGTCATTGGGTTAAGGAATGACCATTTTGACCAAAGTTGACTTTTTGGTTAGAGATTGACTTATTGGGTTAATAATTGGTCATTAGGTCAAAAATTGACAATTTTAACAAAAATTTATTTTTTTATCAAAGGTTAACCTATTGGGTCAACTGGGTAGTCATAGGGTCAGAAATTGACCATTTTGACCAAAGAAGACTTTTTTTTCAAAAGTTGACCTATTATGTCAATGGGTTGGTCATTAGGTCAAGGATTGACCATTTTGACAAAAGTTGACTTTTTGGTCAGAAATTAGCTTACCGGGTCAATAATTGTTCATTAGGTCAAAAATTGACTATTTTGACAAAAATTAACTTTTTAGTCAAACGTTGACCTATTAGGTCAATGGGTTATCATTAAGTCAAAAATTGACTATTTTAACCAAAATTGTCTTTTTAGTCAAAAGTTGACCAATTGGGTCATTGGGTTTGTCATTGGGTCAAGGATTGACCATTTTGACTAAAGTTAACTTTTTGGTCAAAGATTAACTTATTGGGTCAATAATTGGTCATTAGGTCAAAAATTAACTATTTTGACCAAAATTGAATATTTTGTCAAAATTTGGCATAGTGTCAACAGGGTGTTCATTGGGTTAGAAATTGACAATTTTGACCAAAGATAAGTTTTTGGTCAAAAGTTAACCTATTTTGACAAAATTTGAATTTTTGGTCAAAACTTAACCCATTGGGTTAACGAGGTGGTCATTAGGTCAGAAATTGACCATTTTGACCAAAGTTGATTTTTTTGTCAAAACTCGACCTATTTAGTTAATGAGTTGGTAATTAAGTCAAGAATTGACTATTTTGACCAAAGTTGTCTTTTTGGTCAAAAGTAGACCTATTGGGTCAATGGGATGACCATTGGGTAAAAAATTGACCATTTTGACAAAAGTTGACTTTTTGGTCAAAAGTGGACCTATTGGGTCGGCGGAGGTTACTAAGTCAAAAATTGACTATTTTGACCAAAAGTTGACAATTTGGTCAAAGGTTGACCTATTGGTTCAATGTGTTTGTCATTGCGTCAAAGACTGACCATTTTGAACAAAGTTGACTTTTTGGTCAGAGATTGACTTATTGGGTCAATAATTGATCATTAATTCAAAAGTTTACTATTTTGACCAAAATTGACTTTTTCGTCAAAAGTTGACTTATTAGGCCAATGGTTTGGTCATTGGGTCAAGGATTGAACATTTTGGCCAAAGTTGACTTTTTCGTCAAAAGTTGACCTATTGGGTCAATGGGTTTGTGATTGGGTCAAGGAATGTTCATTCTGACCAAAGTTGACTTTTTCGTCAGAGATTGGCTTACTGGGTCAATAATTGGTCATTAGGACAAAAATTGACTATTTTAACCAAAATTTACTTTTGGTCAAAAGTTGACATATTGGGTCAATGGGTTGGTCATTGGGTCAGAGATTGACTTATTGGGTCAATATTGGTCATTAGGTAAAAAATTGACTATTTTGACCAAAATTGAATTTTTGGTCAAAAGTTGACCCATTGGGTGAACGGGTGGTCATTAGTCAGAAATTGACCATTTTGACCAAAGTTGACTTTTTGGTTAAAAGTTGACCTTTTGGTTAATGTGTTGGTAATTGGGTCAAGAATTGGCCATTTTGACCAAAAATGACTTTTTTGTCAAAAGTTGATTTGTTGGGTTAATGGGTTGGTCATTGTGTCAAAAATTGACCATTTTTGCCAAAGTTAACTTTTTGGTCCAAAGTTGACCTATTGGGTCAATGGGTGGTCATTAGGTCAAAAATTGATCATTTTGACCAAAATTGACTATTCGGTCAAAAGTTGACCAATTGGGTAAATGAGTTTGTCATTGGGTCAGAAATTGACCATTTTGACTAAAGTTGACTTTTTGGTCAAAAGTTGACCTATTTGGTCAATGAGTTGGTAATTTGGTCAAGAATTGACTATTTTGACCAAAGATGCCTTTTGGTCAAAAGTTGACCTATTTGGTCAATGGGTTGGTCATTGGGTCAAAAATTGACCTTTTTGACCAAAGTTGACTTTTTGGTCAAAAGTAGACCTATTGGGTTACGAGGAGGTCATTAAGTCAAAAATTGACTATTTGGTCAAAAGTTGACCTATTGGGTCAATGGGTTCGTCTTTGGGTCATGGATTGATCATTTTGACCAAAGTTGACTTTTTGGTCAGGCATTAACTTATTGGGTCAATAATTGATCATTAATTCAAAAATTGACTTTTTTGACCGAAATTAACTTTGTGTTCCAAAGTTGACCTATTAGGCGAATGGGTTGATCATTGGGTCAAGGATTAATCATTTTAACCAAAGTTGACTTTTTGGTCAAAAGTTAACCTATTGGGTCACTAGGTTGGTCAATGGGTCAAGGACTGACCATTTTGACCAAAGTTAACTTTTGGTCCGAAATTGGCTTACTGGGTCAATAATTAGTCATTAGGTCTAAAAATAACTATTTTGACCAAGATTGATTTTTTGGTAAAAAGTTGACCTATTAGTTTATGGGGTTGGTCATTAGGTCAAGGATTGACCATTTTGACCAAAAAGTTTTGACCAAAGTTGACTTTTTGGTCAAAAGTTCACCTATTGGGTCAATGGGTTGGTCATTGGGTCAAAGATTGATAATTTTAACCAAAGTTGACTTTTTGGTCTTAGATTGACTTATTGGATCAAAAATTGGGCATTAGGTCAAAATTTAACTATTTTGGCCAAAGTTGACTTTTTGGTAAAGATTGACTTTTTGGGTCAATAATTGGTCATTAGGTAAAAAATTAACTATTTTGACCAAAATTGAATTTTTTGTCAAAATTTAACACATTGGATCAACCGGGAGGTCTTTGGGTTGGAAATTGACCATTATGACCAAAGTTGACTTTTTGATCAAAATTTGACCTATTTGGTCAATGAATTGGTGATTGGGTCAAGAATTTAATATTTTGACCAAAGATAGTTTTTTTGGTCAAAAGTTGACTTATTGGGTCAATGGGTGGTCATTAGGTCAAAAATTGACTATTTTGAACAAAATTGACATTTTGGTCAAAACTTGACTTATTCAGTCAATGGGTTTGTCATTGTGTCAAAGATTGGCTATTTTGACCAAAGTAAACTTTTTCGTAAGAGATTTCGATTTTTTGGGACAATAATTGGTCATTAATTCAAAAATTGACTAGTTTGGCCAAAATTGACTTTTTGACAAAAGTTGACCTATTAGGCCAACGGGTTGGTCATTGGGTCAAGGAGTGATCATTTTGACCAAAGTTGACTCTCTGGTCAAAAGTTGACCGATTGGGTCAATGGGTTGGTCATTGGGTCAAGGATTTACCATTTTGACCAAAGTTGACTTTTTGGTCAAAGATTGTGATTAGGTTAAAAATTCACTATTTTGACCAAAATTGACTTTTTGGTCAAAAGTTGACCTATTGGGTCAATGTATTGGTAATTAGGTCAAGGTTTGACCAGTTTGGCCAAAGTTGTCTTTTTGATCAATAGTTGACCTATTTAGGTCAATGAGGCGGTCATTATGTCATAAATTGACAATTTTGAGCAAAATTAACTTTTGGCCAAAAGTTGACCTTTTGGGTCAATGTGTTGGTAATTGGGTCAAGGATTAATCATTTTGGCCAAAGTCGACTTTTTAGTCAAAAGTTGACAAATTGGGTCAATGGGTTGGTCTTTGGACCAAGAATTGACCCTTTTCACCAAAGTTAACATTTAAGTCATTGTGTCAGAAATTGTCCATTTCGACCAAATTCGACTTTTTACTCAAAAGTTGACCTTTTGGGTCAATGAGGTGGTCATTAGGTCAAAAATTATAAATTTTGACCAAAATTGACTTTTTGGTCAAATGTTGTCCTTTTCGGTCAATGAGTTGGTCATGGGGTCAAGGATTGACGATTTTGACCAAAGTTAACTTTTTGGTCAAAAGTTGACCTATTGGGTCAATAATTGTTCATTAAGTCAAAATTTTACTATTTGACCAAAATTGACTTTTTGGTCAAAAGTTGATCTATTAGGTCAGTGGGTTGGTCATTGAGTCAAGGATTGACCATTTTGACCAAAGTTGACTTTTTGGTCAAAAGTTGACCTATTGAGTCAATGGGTTTGTCATTGGGTCAGAAATTAATCATTTTAACCAGAGTTGACTTTTTGGTCAAAAGTTGACCTATTGGTTCAATGGGTTTGTGATTGGGTTAAAGTTCAACCATTGTGACCAAAGTTAGCTTTTTGGTCTGAGATTGGCTTACTGGGTCAATAATTGGTCATTAGGTCAAAAATTGACTATTATGACCAAAATTGACTTTTTAGTCAAATGTTGACCTATTGGGTCAATGGGTTGGTCAATAGGTCCAGGATTGACCATTTTGACCAAAGTTGACTTGTTGGTCAAAGGTTGACCTATTGGGTCAATGGGTTGGTCATTGGGTCAAGGATTGACCATTTTGACCATATTAACTTTTTGTTCAGTGGTTGACTTATTGGGTCAATAATTGTTCATTAGGTCAATAATTGATTATTTTGACCAAAATTAAATTTTTGGTCAAAAGTTGACCCTTTAAATAAACAGGCTGGTCATTCGGTCAGAAATTGACCATTTTAACCAACGTTAACTTTTTGGTCAAAATTTAACATATTTGGTCAATGTGGTTGTAATTAGGTCAAGAATTGGCCATTTTGACCAAAGTGATTTTTTGGTCAAAAGTGATCTATTGGATTAATGGATTGGTCATTGGGTCAAAAATTGACCATATTGACCAAAGTTGACTTTTTGGTCAGATGTTGACCTATTAGGTAAATGGGTGGTCATTAGGTCAAAATTGACTTTTCTGACCAAACATGACTTTTTGGTCAAAAGTTGACATATTGGGTCAATGTGTTTGTCAATGGATTAAGGATTGACCATTTTGACCAAAGTTGAGTTTTCGATCAGAGTTTCACTTATTGGGTCAATAATTGGTCATTAGGTCCAAAATTGGCTATTTTGACAAAAATTGTCAACGGGGTGGTCATTGTGTCAGAAATTGACCATTTTGACCAAAGTTGACTTTTTGTAAAAATTTGACCTATTTGGTTAGTGAGTTGGCAATTGGGTCAAGAATGGAGCATTTTGACCAAAGATAACTATTTAATCAAAAGTTGACCTATAGGGTCTATGGGTTGGTCATCTGGTAAAAAATTGATCATTTTGACCAAAGTAGACTTTTTGGTCACAAGTTGACCTATTGGGTCATTGGATGGTCATTCGGTAAAAAATTAACTATTTTGATCAAAATTAACATTTTGGTCAAAAGTTGACCTTTTGTATGAATGGGTTTATCATTGGGTCAATAATTGGTCATTAGGTCAAAAATTGATTCTTTTAGCAAAATTGATTTTCTTAGCAAAATTGATTTTTTTGTCAAAAATTGACCCACTAGGTCAATGGGGTGGTCATTGGGTCAAAAATTGACCATTTTGAGTAAAATTGACTTTTTCGTCAAAAGTTGACATATTTGGTCAATGAGTTAGTAATTGGATCAAGAATTGACCGTTTTGACCGAAGATGACTTTTTGGTGAAAAGTTGATCTATTGGGTCAATGGGTTGGTCATTGGGGCAAAAATTGCTATTTTGACCAAAGTTAACTTTTTGTTCAAAAGTTGATTTATTGGGTCAATGGGTGCTCATTAGGTCAAAAATTGATTATTTTGATCAATATTGACTTTTTGGTCAAAAATTGACCTATTGGGTCAATGGGTTCGTCATTGGGTCAAGGATTGACCATTTTGACCAAATTAACTTTTTGATCAGAGATTAAGTTATTTGGTGAAGAATTGGTCATTAGGTCAAACGTTTACTATTTTGACCAAAATTTAATTTTTTTGTCAAAATTTAATCTATTAGGTCAACATGGTGGTCATTGAGTTAAAAATTGACCATTTTGACCAAAGTTGACTTTTTGGTCAAAAGTTGACCTATTTCGTAAATGTGTTGGTAATGTGGTTAAGAATTGACCATTTTGACCAAAGATTATTTTTTTATCAAAGGTTGACCTATTGGATCAATGGGTTGGACATTAGTTCAAAAATTAACCATTTTGACAAAAGTTAACTTTTTGGTCAAAAGTTGACCTATTGGGTCAATCGGTGGTCATTAGGTCAAAAATTGACTATTTTGACAAAAATTGACTTTTTGGTTAAATTTTGACCTATTGGGTCAATGAGTTTGTCATTAGGTTTAGGATTGACCATCCTTTCCAAAGTTCACTTTTTCGTTAGAGATTGACTTGTTGGGCCAATAATTGGTCATTAATTCAAAAATTGACTATTTTTGACCAAAATTGACCTTTTGGTCAAAAGTGGACCTATTAGGCCAATGGGTTGGTCATTGGGTCAAGGATTGATCATTTTGACTAAACTTTTCTTTTTGGTCAAAAGTTTACCTATCTGGTCAATGGGTTGTTCATTGGGTCAAGGATTGACCATTTTGACCAAAGTTGACTTTTTGGTTAGAGATTGGCTTACTCGGTCAATAATTGGTCATTAAGTCAAAATTGACTATTTTGACTAAAATTAACTTTTTGGTCAAAAGTTGACCTATTGGGTTAATGGATTGTTCATTGGGTCAGAAATTGACCATTTTCTCAAAAGTTGACTTTTAGTGAAAGATTGACCTATCGGGTCAATTGGGTGTTCATTATGTCAAATATTAACTATTTTAACCAAAATAGACTTTTTGGTCAAAATTTGACATATTGGGACAATGAGTTGGTCATTTTGTAAAAAATTGACTATTTTGACCAAAATTGACTTTTTGGTCAAAAGTTGACTTATTCGGTCATTGGGTCAAAGATTGACCATTTTGATAATGGTTGACATTTTCGTCAAAAGTTGACCTATTGGGTCAATGTGTTGGTCATCGTGTCAATGATGAGACATTTGTACCAAATTTAACTTTTTGGTCAGAGATTGACTTATTGGGTCAATAATTTGTCATTAGGTCAAAAAATGTTAATTTTGACCAAAACTGAATTTTTGGTCAAAAGTTGACCCATTAGGTTATTGAGCTGGTCATTGGGAAATAAATTGATCATTTTTTACCAAAGTTGACTTTTAGTCAATAGTTGACATGTTGGGTCAATAGAATTGGTCATTAAGTCCAAAATTGATTATTTTGACCAAAATTGATTTTTTGGTTAATAGTTGACTTATCGGGTCAATGGATTGGTCATTGGGTAAAGGATAGACCATTTTTAACCAAAGCTGACTTTGTGGTCAAAAGTTGACCTACTGGTCAATGGGTTGGTCAATGGGTCAAGGATTTGCCATTTTGACAAAAGTTGACTTTTTGGTCAGAGATTGGTTTACTGGGTCAAGAATTGGTCAGTAGGCCAAAAATTGATTATTTTGGCCAAAATAAAACTTCTGGTCAAAATTTGACCCATGGGGTCAACGTGGTGGTCATTAGGTTAGAAATTGGCCATTTTGACCTAAGTTGACTTTTTGGTCAAAAGTTGACCTATTTGGTCAATGAGTTGCTAATTGGGTCAAGAATTGACATTTTTGACCGAAGATGAACTTTTGGTCAATAATTGATCTATTGGGTCAATGGATTGGTCATTGAGGCAAAAATTGACCATTTGACTAAAGTTGACATTTTGGACAAAAGTTGATCTATTGGGTTTATGGGTGGTCATTAGATCAAAAATTGACTATTTTGACCAAAAAGTCAATTTTTGTGAAAAGTTGACCTATTGGTTCAATGGGTTTGTCATTGGGTAAAGGATTGATCATTTCGACCAAAGTTGACTTTTTGGTCAGAGATTGACTTATTGGGTCAATAATTGGTCATTGGGTTAAAAATTGACTATTTTGATCAAAATTGATTTTTTTGTCAAATGTCAACCCATCAGGTCGACGGGGTGGTCTTTGGGTCAGAAATTGACAATTTTGACCAAAGTCGACTTTTTGATCAAAAAATTAACCCATTTGGTCAATGAGTTGGTCAACAATTGACCATTTTGACCAAAGATGACTTTTTTGGCCAAAAGTTGACCTATTGGGGCAATGGGTTAAACATTAGGTCAAAAAATGACCATTTTGACCAAAGTTGAATTTTTTTGTCAAAAATTGCCCTATTGTGTTAATTGAAGGTCTTTAGGTCAAAATTTGACTATTTTGACCAAAATTTACTTTTTGGCCAGAGATTGACTTATTGGGTCAATAATTGGTCATTAATTCGAAAATTGAATATATTGACATAAATTGACATTTTGGTCAAAAGTTGACTGCTTAAGACAATGGGTTGGTCACAGGGTCAAGGATTTACCATCTTGACAAAAGTTGACTTTTTCGTCAAAAGTTGACCAATTGGGTCAATGGGTTTGTCATTGGGTCAAGGATTGACCATTATGACTAAAGTTTACTTTTTGGTCACAAATTGACTTAATGGGTCAATAATTGGTCATTAGGTCAAAAATTGACTATTTTGACAAAAATTAATTTTTTGTTCAAAAGTTGACCTATTGTGTCAATTGGTTTTTCATTGGGTCAAGGATTTACCATTTTGACCAAAGTTGACTTTTTGGTCAGAGGCTGACTTATTGGGTCAATAATTAGTCATTGAGTCAAAAATTAACTATTTTGACCAAAATAAAATTTTTGGTCAAAAGTTCACCATTAGGTAAACGAAGTGGTAATTGTTTGAAAAATTGCCATTTTTTACTAAAGTTGACTTTTATGTCAAAAGTTAACCTATTGGGTTAATGAGATGGTAATTGAGTCAAGAGTTGGTAATTTTGACAAAAGATGACTTTTTGGTCAAAAGTTGACCTGTTGGGTCTAAGGGTTGGTCATTGGGTCAAACATTAACCATTTTAACCAAAATTTAGTTTTTGGCCAAAAGTTGATCTATTGGGTCAATGAGTGGTCCTTTGGTCGAAAATTAACTATCTTGACCAAAACAACTTTTTGGTCAAAAGTTGACCTATTGGGTCAATGGGTTTGTGATTGGGTCAAGTATTGACCATTTTGACCAAAGTTGACTTTCTGGTCAGAGTTTGACTTATTAGGTCAATAATTGGCCATTAATTCGAAAATTGACTATTTTGACCAAAATTGACTTTTTGGTCAAAAGTTGACCTATTAGGCCAATGGGTTGGCAATTGGGTCAATGATTGATCATTTTGACCAAAGTTTACTTTTTGGTCAAAAGTTGATCAATTAGGTCAATGGGTTGATCATTGGGTCAAGGATTGACCATTTTGACCGAAGTTAACTTTTTTGTCAGAGATTGGCTTACTGAGTTAATATTTGTTCATGAGGTAAAAAATTGACTATTTTGACCAAAATTGACTTCTTGGGCAAAAGTGGACCTATTTGGTCAATGGGTGGTCATCAAGCGAAAAATTTACTATTATGACAAAAATTGAATTTTGGTCAAATGTTGAACTATTGGGTCAATGGATTTGTCATTGGGTCAATGTTTAACCATTTTGACTAAAGTTAACTTTTTGGTCAGAGATTGACTTATTGAGTAAATAATTAGTCATTAGGTAAAAAATTGAATAGTTTGACAAAAATTGAATTTTTTGTCAAAAGTTAACCCATTGGGTCAACGGGTAGTCATTGGGTCAAAAATTAATCATTTTGACCAAAGATGATTTTTTGTTAAAAGTTGACCTATTTTGACGAAAATTGAATTTTTGGTCAAAAGTTAACCCATTGGGTCAACATAGCGGTGATTGGGTCAGAAATTGACCATTTTGACCAAAGTTGACTTTTTGGTCAAAAGTTGACCTATTTGATCAATGAGTTGGTAATATGGTCAAGAATTGATCATTTTGACCAAAAATTACTTTTTGGTCAAAAGTTCACCTATTAGGTTAATAGGTTGGTCATCGGGTCCAAAATTGACCATTTTGACCAAAGTTGACTTTTTGGTCAAAGGTTGACCTATTGGGTCTATGGGTCATTAGGTCAAAAATTGACCATTTCAACCAAAATTGACTTTTTGGTCAAAAGTTGACCTATTGAGTCAATGTGTTTGTCATTGGGTCGAGGATTGACCATTTTGACTAAAGTTCACTTTCTGGTCAGAAATCGACTAATTGGGTCAATAATTGGTCATGAATTCAAAATTTGATTATTTTGGTCATTAGGTTAAAAATTGACTATTTTGATCAAAATTAAATTTTGGGTCTAAAGTTGACCCATTGGATCAACAGGGTAGTCATTGGGTCAGAAATTGACCATTTTGATCAAAGTTGACTTTTGGTATAAGTTGACCTATTTGTTCAATGGGTGGTAATTGGTTTAAAAATTGACATTTTGGCCAAAATTAACTTTTTGGTCAAAAGTTGACCTATTGGGTCAATGGGTTTGCCATTGGGTCAAGGATTGACCATTTTGACCAAAGTTGACTTTTTGGTTAGAGATTAACTTATTGGGTTAATAATTGGTCATTAGGTCAAAAATTGACTATTTTAACAAAAATTGAATTTTTGTCAAAGACTAGCCCATTGGGTCAGCGGGGTGGTCATAGGGCCAAAAATTAACCATTTTGACCAAAGATGGCTTTTTGGTTAAAAGTTGACCTATTGGGTCTACGGGTTAGTCATTGGGTCAAGGATTGACCATTTTGACCAAAGTTAACTTTTGGTCAGAAATTAGCTTACTGGGTTAATAATTGTTCATTAGGTAAAAAATTGACTATTTTGACCAAAATTGACTTTTTGGTCAAAGGTTGACCTATTAGGTCAATGGGTGGGCATTAAGTCAAAAATTGACAATTTTGACCAAAATTGACTTTTTGGTCAAAAGTTGACCTATTGGGTCAATGGGTTTGTCATTGGGTCAAGGATTGACCATTTTGACTAAAGTTAACTTTTTGGGGAGAGACTAACTTATTGGGTCAATATTTGTTCATTAGGTCAAAAGTAACTATTTTGACCAAAATTAAATTTTTTTATCAAAATTAGGCATTGGGTCAACGGGGTGGTCATTGGGTCAGAAATTGATAATTTTGACCAAAGTTCACTTTTTGGTCAAAAGTTGACCTATTGGGTCAATGGGTCATTAGGTCAAAAATTGACTACTTTCACCAAAATTGACTTTTGACTTTTTGGTCAAAAGTTGACCTATTAGGTCAATGTGTTTGTCATTGGGTCAAGGATTAACAATTTTGAGTAAAGTTCACTTTCTGGTCAGAAATCGACTTATTGGGTCAATAATTGGTCATGAATTCAAAATTTGTTTATTTTGGTCATTAGGTTAAAAATTGACTATTTTGACAAAAATTAAATTTTGGGTCTAAAGTTGACCTATTGGATCAACGAGGTGGTCATTGGGTCAGAAATTGAGCATTTTGACTAAAGTTGACTTTTTGGTCAAAAGTTGACATATTTGGTCAATGAGTTGGTAATTGCATCAAGAATTGACCATTTTGACCAAAGATGACTTTTTGGTTAAAATTTGACCTATTGGGTCAATGGGTTGGTCATTAGGTCAAAAATTGACCATTTTTACCAAAATTGACTTTTTGGGCAAAAGTTGACCTTTTTGGACAATGGGTGGTCATTAGGTCAAAAATTAACTATTTTGACCAAAATTATCTTTTTGGTCAACTGTTAACCTAGTGGGTCAATGGGTTTTTCATTGGGTTAAGGATTTACCATTTTGACCAAAGTTGACTTTTTGGTTAGAGATTGAATTCTTAGGTCAATAATTAGACATTAATTCAGAAATTAACTATTTTGACCAAAATTGATTTTTGGTCAAAAGTTGACCTATTATGCCAATGGGTTGGTCATTGGATCAAGGATTGATCATTTTGACTAAAGTGGACTTTTTGTTTAAAAGTTGACCTATTGGGTCAATGGGTTAGTCATTGGGTCAAGGATTGATCATTTTGACCAAAGTTGACTTTTTGTTTAAAAGTTGACCTATTGGGTCAATGGGTTGGTTATTGGGTCAAGGATTGAACTTTTTGACCAAAGTTGACCTTTTGGTCAGAGATTGACTTACTGGGTCAATTATTAGTCATTATGTCAAAATTTAACTATTTTGACACAAATTGACTTTTTGGTCAAAAGTTGACCTATTAGGTCAATGGGTTGGTCATTGTGTCAATGATTGACCATTTTGACCAAAATTGACTTTTTGGTCAAAAGTTGCCCTATTGGGCCAATGGGTTGGTCATTGGGTCAAGGATTGAACATTTTGACCAAAGTTGACTTTTGTGTCAAAAGTTGACCTATTTAGGCAGATGATGTGGTCATTAGGTCTAAAATTTACAATTTTGAGCAAAATTGACTTTTTGGTCCAAAGTTGACCTACTGGGTCAAAGGGTTGGTGATTGGGTCAATGATTATCCATTTTGGCCAAAATTGGCTTTTTAGTCAAAAGTTAACAAATTGGGTCAATAGGTTGGTCATTGGATCAATGATTGACCATTTTCGCCTAAGTTGACACTTAGGTCATTCTGTTAGAAATTGTCCATTTTGACCAAAGTGGACTTTTTGGTCAGAAGTTGACCTTTTGGGTCAATTTGGCTGTCATTAGGTCAAAAATCGATAATTTTGACCAAAATTGACTTTTTCGTCAAAAGGTGTCCTTTTCGATCAATGAGTTGATCATTGGGTCAAGGAGTGACCATTTTGACCAAAGTTGACTTTTTGGTCAAAAGTTTACCTATTGGGTCAATGGGTTGACCATTTTGACCAAAGTTAACTTTTTGATCAAAAGTTGACCTACTGGGTCAATAATTGGTCTTTAAGTCAAAAATTTTCTCTTTTGACCAAATTATCTTTTTGGTCAAATTTCGATCCATTTTGTCAAGGATTTACCATTTCGATCAAAGTTGACTTTTTCTGTCAAAAGTTGACCTATTGGGTTAATGGGTTTCTCATTGGATCAAGGATTGACCATTTTGACCAAAGTTAACTTTTTGGTCAAAGATTGACTTATTGGGTCAATAATTGGTCATTAGGTCAAAAATTAACTATTTAAAATGAAATTGAGTTTTTATTCAAGAGTTGACCTATTGTGTCAATGGGTTTGTCAATGGGTCAAGGATTGACCATTTTGACCAAAGTTGACTTTTTGGTCATAAATTGACTTGTTGGGTCAATAATTGGTCATTAGTTCAAAAATTGATTATTTTAACCAAAATTAAATTTTTGGTCAAAAGTTAACCCATCAGTTCAACACCAGGGTCATGAGTTAGAAATTGACCATTTTGGCCAAAGTTGACTTTTTAGTCAAAAGTTGACGTATTGGGTCAATGAGTTGGTAATTGGGTCAAGAATTGACCATTTTGACCAAAGATGACTTTTTGGTTAAAAGTTGAGCTATTGGGCCAATGGGTTGGTCATTGGGTCCAAAATTGACTTTCTTGACCAAAGTTAACTTTTTAGTCAAAAGTTGACCTATTGGGACAATGGGTTTGTCATTGGGTCAAGGATTGGCCATTTTGACCAAAGTTGACTTTTAGGTGAGAGATTGACTTATTGGGTCAAAAATTGGTGATTAGGTCAAAAATTAACTATTTTGACAAAAATTGAATATTTGGTCAAAAGTTAACCCATTGGGTCAACGGGATGGTCATTGGGTCAGAAATAGACCATTTTAACGAAAGATGGAGTTTTGTCAAAAGTTGACATATTATTGGGTCAATGGGGTTGTGACTGGGTCAAGGATTGACCATTTTGACTAAAGTTGACTTTTTGGTCAGAGATTAGCTTACTAGTTCAGTAATTATTCATTAGATAAAAAATTGAGTATTTTGATCAAAATTGACTTTTTGGTCAAAAGTTGACATATTAGGTCAATCGGTGTGCCTTAAGTCAAAAATTGACTATTTAACCAAAATTGACTATTTGGTTAAAAGTTGACCTATTGGGTCAATGGGTTGTCATTGGGTCAAGGATTGACCATTTTGACCAAAGTTGACTTTTTGGTCAAAGATTCGCTTATTGGTTCAATAATTGATCATTAGGTCAAAAATTGATTATTTTGACCAAAATTGACTTTTTGGTTAAAAGTTGACCTATTGGGTCAATGGGTTGGTCATTGGGTCAAGGATTGACCATTTTGACCAAAGTTCACTTTTGTTTCAAAAGTTGACCTATTTAGGCAGATGATGTGGTCGTTAGGTCTAAAATTTACAATTTTGAGCAAAATTGACTTTTTGGTCCAAAGTTGACTCTTCGGGTCGAAAGGGTTGGTGATTGGGTCGATGATTATCCATTTTGGCCAAAATTGGCTTTTTAGTCAAAAGTTAACAAATTGGGTCAATAGGTTGGTCATTGGATCAAAGATTGAGCATTTTCGCCAAAGTTGACACTTAGGTCATTCTGTTAGAAATTGTCCATTTTGACCAAAGTGGACTTCTTGGTCAAAAGTTGACCTTTTGGGTCAATTTAGCTGTGATTAGGTCAAAAATCGACAATTTTGACCAAAATTGACTTTTTCGTCAAAAGTTATCCTTTTTGATCAATGAGTTGATCATTGGGTCAAGGAGTGACCATTTTGACCAAAGTTGACTTTTTGGTCAAAAGTTTACCTATTGGGTCAATGGGTTGACCATTTTGACCAAAGTTAACTTTTTGATCAAAAGTTGACCTATTGGGTCAATAATTGGTCATTAAGTAAGAAATTTTCTATTTTGACCAAATTATCTTTTTGGTCAAATTTCGATCCATTTTGTCAAGTATTTACCATTTAGATCAAAGTTGACTTTTTATGTCGAAAGTTGACCTATTGGGTCAACGGGTTTCTCATTGGGTCAAGGATTGACCATTTTGACCAACGTCAACTTTTTGGTCAAAGATTGACTTATTGGGTCAATAATTGGTCATTAGGTCAAAAAACAACTATTTAAAATGAAATTGAGTTTTTATTCAAGAGTTGACCTATTGTGTCAATGGGTTTGTCAATGAGTCAAGGATTGACCATTTTGACCAAAGTTGACTTTTTGGTCATAAATTGACTTGTTGGGTCAATAATTGGTCATTAGTTAAAAAATTGACTATTTTGACCAAAATTGAATTTTTGGTCAAAAGTTAACCCATCGGTTCAACACGGTGGTCATGAGTTAGAAATTGACCATTTTGACCAAAGTTGACTTTTTAGTCAAAAGTTGACGTATTGGGTCAATGAGTTGCTAATTGGGTCAAGAATTGACTATTTTGACCAAAGATGACATTTTGATTAAAAGTTGACCTATTGGGCCAATGGGTTGGTCATTGGGTCAAAAATTGACTTTCTTGACCAAAGTTGACTTTTTAGTCAAAAGTTGACCTATTGGGACAATGGGTTTGTCATTGGGTCAAGGATTGGCCATTTTGACCAAAGTTGCCTTTTTGGTGAGAGATTGACTTATTGGGTCAAAAATTGGTGATTAGGTCAAAAATTAACTATTTTGACAAAAATTGAATATTTTGTCAAAAGTTAACTCATTAGGTCAACGGGATGGTCATTGGGTCAGAAATAGACCATTTTAACCAAAGATGGAGTTTTGTCAAAAGTTGACATATTGGGTTAATGGGGTTGTGACTGGGTCAAGGATTGACCATTTTGACTAAAGTTGACTTTTTTGTCAGAGATTAGCTTACTAGTTCAGTAATTATTCATTAGATAAAAAATTGAGTATTTTGATCAAAATTGACTTTTTGGTCAAAAGTTGACATATTAGGTCAATCGGTGTGCCTTAAGTCAAAAATTGACTATTTAACCAAAATTGACTATTTGGTTAAAAGTTGACCTATTGGGTCAATGGGTTGTCATTGGGTCAAGGATTGACCATTTTGACCAAAGTTGACTTTTTGGTCAAAGATTCGCTTATTGGTTCAATAATTGATCATTAGGTCAAAAATTGATTATTTTGACCAAAATTGACTTTTTGGTCAAAAGTTGACCTATTGGGTCATTGGGTTGGTCATTGGGTCAAGGATTGACCATTTTGTCCAAAATTAACTTTTTGGTCAGAGATTAACTTTTTGGGTCAATAATTGCTCATTAGGTCAAATATTAACTATTTTGAACAAAATTGAATTTTTTGTCAAAAATTGGCATTAGGTCAACGGGGCGGTCATTGGGTTAGAAATTGACAATTTTGGCCAAAGATGAGTTTTTGGTTAAAAGTTGACCTATTTTGACCAAATTTGAATTTTTGGTCAAAAGTTAACCCATTGGGTTAGCTTGCGTTAGTCATTAGATTCGAAATTGACCAGTTTGACCAAAGTTATTTTATGGTCAAAAGTTGACCTATTTGGTCAAAGAGTTCGTAATTAGGCCAAGAATTAACTATTTTAACCAAAGATGCTTTTTTGTTCAAAAGTTGACCTATTGGGTCAATGGGTTGGTCATTGGGTAAAAAACTAACCATTTTGACCAAAGTTGACTTTTTGGTCAAAAGTAGACCTATTGGGTCATGGGGAGGTCAGTAAGTAAAAAATTCACTATATTTTGACCAAAATTGACTATTTGGTCAAACGTTGACCTATTGGGTCAATGAGTTTGTCAGTAGGTCAAAGATTGACCATTTTGAGCAAAGTTCACTTTTTGGTCAGAGATTGACTTATTGGGTCAACAATTGGTCATTAATTCAAAAATTTACTATTTTGACCAAAATTGACTTTTTGGTCAAATGTTGACCTAATAGGCCAATGGGTTGGTCATTCGGTCAAGGATTGATCATTTTGACCAATGTTGACTTTTTGGTCAAAAGTTGTTTATTGGGTCAATGGGTTGGTGATTGGGTCAAGGATTAACCATTTTGACCAAAGTTGACTTTTTAGTCAAAGATTGACTTGTTTGGTCAATAATTGGTCATTAGGTCAAAAATTTAATATTTTGACCAATATTTACTTTTTGGTCAAAAGTTGACCTATTGGGTCAATGGGTTGGTAATTAGGTCAAGGATTGACCATTTTGACCAAAGTTGACTTTTCGGTCAAATGTTGACCTATTGGGTCAATGGGTTGGTCATTGGGTCAAGAATTGACAATTTTGACCAAAGCTGAATATTTTGTCAGAGATTTACTTATTGGGTCAATAATTGGTCATTAGGTAAAAAATTGACTATTTTGACCAAAATTAATTTTTTGTTAAAAGTTGACTGATTGGGTCAACGAGGCGGTCATTGATTCAGAAATTGACCATTTTGACTAAAGTTGACTTTATGGTCAAAAGTTGACCAATTGGGTCAATGGGCTGGTCAATGGGTCAAAGATTGACCATTTTTACCAATGTTGACTTTTTGGTCAGAAGTTGGCTTACTGGGTCAATAATTGATCCTTAGGTCCAAAATTGACTATTTTGACAAAAATTAACTTTTTGGTAGAAAGTTGACCTATTGGGTCAATAGGTGTTAATTAAGTCAAAAATTGACTATTTTGACCAAAATTATCTTTTTGATCAGAAGTTAACCTATTGGGTCAATGGTTTGTTATTGGGTCAAGGATTGACTATTTTGACTAAAGTTAACATTTTGGTCAGAGATTGACTTATTAGGTCAATAATTGGTCATTTGGTCAAAAATTAACTTTTTTGACCAAAACTGACTTTTTGGTCATAAGTTGACCTACTGGGTCAATGGGTTGGTCATTGGGTCAAGGAATGACCATTTTAACCAAATTTGACGGTTTTGTCAAAAGTTGAACTCTTGGGTTAATGGGTTGGTCATTGGGTCAAGGATTGACCATTATAACCTAAGTTGACTTTTTGGTCGGAGATTGACTTATTGGGTGAATAATTGACATTAAGTCAAAAAATGACTATTTTGACCAAAATTGACTTTTTGGTCAAAATTTGACTTATTTGGTCAATGGGTTAGTCAGTGGGTCAAGAATTGACAATTTTGACCAAAATTAACTTTTTGGTATAAATTTTACTTATTGGGTCAATGGGTTGTTCTTTGTGTCAAGGATTGACTACTTTGACCAAAGTTGACTTTTTGGTCAGAGATTGACTTATTGGGTCAATAAACGATCATTATGCCAAAAATTGACTATTTTGACCCAAACTGACTTTTTGGTTAAAAGTGGACCTATTGGGCCATTGGGTTAGTCATTAGGTCAAGGAATGACCATTTTGACCGAAGTTGACTGTTTGATCAATATTTGAACTATTGGTTCAATGGGTTGATAATTGGGTCAAGGATTGACCATAATGAACAAAGTTGATTTTTTGGTCAAAAGTTGACCTATGAGGTCAATGGGATGGTCTTTAGGTCAAAAATTGACTATTTTTTTCAAAAATTGATGTTTTTGTCAAAAGTTGATCTATTGGGGCAATGGGTTGGTCTTTGGGTCAAGGATTGGCCATGGGATGGTTTTGGGTAAAGGATTGGCCATTTTGATCAAAGTTAATTTTTGATCAAAAGTTAGCTAATTGGGTCAATGAGTTAGTCATTGGGTCAAAAATTAACCATTTTGACCAAAGTTGACTTTTTGGTCAGAGAGTGACAAATTGGGTCAATATTTGGTCAGTTTATAAAAAATTGACTATTTTGAATAAAATTGAATTTTTAGTCAATAGTTGACTTATTGGTTCAATGGGTTGGTCATTGAGTTAAGATTAACCATTTTGACCAAAGTTAACTTTTTAGTCAAAAGTTGACCTATTAGGTCTATGTGTTGGTCATTGGGTCAAGGATTGACCAATCTGACCATTGTGTACGTTTTGGTCAGAGATTGACTTATTGGGTTAATAATTGGTCCTTAGGTCAAAAATTAACTTTTTGGTCAAAAGTTGACCTATTGGGTCAATGGATTGGTCATTGGGTCAAGGATTGACCATTTTGACCAAAGTTGACTTTTTGGTCAGAGATTGCTTACTGGTTCAATAATTGGTCATTAGGTCAAAAATAGACTATTTTTACAAAAATTTACTTTTTGGTCAAAAGTTGACCTATTGGCTCAATGGGTTGGTCATTTGCTCAAGGATTGAGCATTTTGACGAAAGTTGACTTTTTGATCAAACGTTAACTTATTTGATCAATGGTTTGGTCATTCGTTCAAGGATTGACCATTTTCGGCAGCTTTTTTGTCAAAAGTTGACAAATTGGGTCATTGGGTTGGTCATTGGATCACGGATTGACCATTTTCGCTAACGTTCACAATTACGTCATTGCGTTAGAAATTGGGTCAATGGGTTAACTATTTTAACCAAAGTTGACTTTTTGGTCAAAAGTTGACCTATTGGGCCAATAATTGGTCTTTAATTCAGAAATTTTCTATTTTGACCAAAATTGTCTTTTTGGTCAGAAGTCAATATATTGGGTCAGTGGGTTGGTCATTGGGTCAAGGATTTACCATTTTGATCAAAGTTGATTTTTTTATCAAAAGTTGACATATTGGGTCAATGGGTTTGTCATTGGGTCATGGATTGACCATTTTGACCAAAGTTGACTATTTGGTCAATAATTTGTCATTAGGTCAAAAATTGACTATTTTAGCCAAAATTGACTATTTGTTCAAAAGTTGACCTATTGGGTCAACGGGTCAAGGATTGACCATTTTGACCAAAGTTGACTTATTGGGTCAATAATTGGTCATTAGTTCAAAAAATGACTATTTTGACCAAAATAGAATTTTTTGTCAAAAATTAACCAATTGTGACAATGGGGTGGTCGAGGTTCAGAAATTGAGATTTTGACTGAAGTTGACTTTTTGGTCCAAAGTTGACGTATTGGGTTATTGAGTCGGTAATTGGGTCAAGAATTGACAGTTTTGACTAAAGATGACTTTTTGGTTAAAAGTTGACCCATTAGGCCAATGGGTTGGTCATTGGGTAAAAAATTAACCATTTTGACCAAAGTTGACTTTTTGGTCAAAAGTTGACCTATTGGGTCAATGGGTAGTAATTAGTTCAAAAATTAACTTTCTTGACCAAAATTGACTTTTTGAGTGGCTTGACCTATTGGGTCAATGGGTTTGTCATTGGGTTAAGGATTGACCTTTTTGACTAAAGTTGACTTTTTGGTCAGAGATTAACTTATTGGGTTAATAATTAGCCATTAGGTCAAAAATTATCTGTTTTGACAAAAATTAAATTTTTTGTCAAAGCTTAACCCTTTGGGTCAACGAGGTGGTCATAGGGTCAGAAATTATCCATTTTGACCAAAGATGGCTTTTTGGTCAAAAGTTGACCTATTGGGTCAATGGGTTGGTCATTGGGTCAAGGATTGACCATTTTGACCAAAGTTAACTTTTTGGTCAGAGATTAACTTACTGGGTTAATAATTGTTCATTAGGTAAAAAATTAACTATTTTGACCAAAATTGACTTTTTTGTCAAAAGTTGACCTATTAGGTCAATGGGTGGTCATTATGTCAAAAATTGTCTATTTTGACCAAAATTGACTTTTTAGTCAATAGTAGATTTATTGGGTCAATAGGTTTGTCATTGGGTTAAGCATTGACCATTTTGTCTAAATTTAACTTTTTTGTCAAAGATTGACTTATTGGGTCAATAATTGGTCGTTAGGTCAAAAATTAGATATTTTGAACGAAATTGAATTTTTTGTCAAAATTTGGCATTGGTTGAATTGGGTGGTCATTGGGTCAGAAATTGACAATTTTGTCCAAAGTTGACTTTTTGGTCAAAAGGTTACTTTTTGGGTCAATAGGTCATTAGGTTAAAAATTGACTATTTTGACCAAAATTGACTTTTTGGTCAAAAGTTAACCTATTGTGTCAATGTGTTTGTCATTGGGTCAAGGATTGAGCATTTTGACTAAAGTTCACTTTTTGGTCAGAAATCGACTTATTGGGTCAATAATTGGTCATAAATTCAAAATTTGATTATTTTTGGTCATTATGTTAAAAATTGGATATTTTGACCAAAATTAAATTTTGGTTCTAAAGTTGAACCATTGGATCAACAGGGTGGTCATTGGGTCAGAAATTGACCATTTTGACAAAAGTTGACTTTTTGCTCAAAAGTTAACCTATTTGGTCAATGAGTTGGTAATTGAGTCGAGAATTAACCATCTTGACCAAAGATGACTTTTTGGTCAAAATTTGACCTATTGGGTAAATGGGCTGGTCAATGGGTCAAAAATTGACCATTTTGACCAAAGTTAAATTTTTGGTCAAAAGTTGATCTATTGTGTCAATGGGTGGGTGGTCATTAGGTCAAAAATTGACTATTTTGACCAAAATTGTTTTTTTGGTCAAATGTTAACCTAGTGGGTCAATGGGTAATTGGATCAAGGATTGACCATTTTGACCAAAGTTTACTTTTTGGTCAGAGATTGAATTCTTGGGTCAATAATTAGACATTATTTCAAGAATTGACTATTTTAACCAAAAATGATTTTTGGTCAAAAGTTGACCTATTATGCCAATGGGTTGGTCATTGGGTCAAGGATTGATTACTTTGACCAAAGTAGACTTTTTGTTTAAAAGTTGACCTATTTGGTCAATGGGTTAGTCATTGGGTCAAGGATTGATCACTGGGTCAATAATTGTTCATTAGATAAAAAATTGACTATTTTGACCAAAATTGACTTTTTGTCAAAAGTTGACCTATTAGGACAATGGATGGTCATTAAGTTTCAATTTGTCTATTTTGACCAAAATTGACTTTTTAGTCAAAAGTTGATTTATTGGGTCAATAGGTTTGTCATTGGGTTAAGGATTGACCATTTTGACTAAATTTAACTTTTTTGTCAAAGATTGCCTTATTGGGTCAATAATTGGTCATTAGGTCAAAAATTAGTTATTTTGAACAAAATTGAATTTTTTGTCAAAATTTGGCATTGGTTGAACGGGGTGTTCATTGGGTCAGAAATTGACAATTTTGTCGAAAGTTGACTTTTTGGTCAAAAGGTTACCTATTGGGTCATTGGGTCATTAGGTCAAAAATTGACTATTTTCACCAAAATTGACTTTTTGGTCAAAAGTTGACCAATTGTGTCAAAGTGTTTGTCATTGGGTCAAGGATTGACCATTTTGACTAAAGTTCACTTTCTGGCCAGAAATCGACTTATTGGGTCAATAATTGGTCATAAATTTAAAATTTGATTATTTTGTTCATTAGGTTAAAAATTGGCTATTTTGACCAAAATTAAATTTTGGTTCTACAGTTGACCCATTGGATCAACGGGGTGGTCATTGGGTCAGAAATTGACCATTTTGACAAAAGTTGACTTTTTGGTCAAAAGTTAACCTATTTGGTCAATGAGTTGGTAATTGCGTCAAGAATTGACCATCTTGACCAAAGATGACTTTTTGGTCAAAATTTGACCTATTGGGTAAATGGGCTCGTCATTGGGTCAAAAATTGACCATTTTTACCAAAGTTGAATTTTTGGTCAAAAGTTGATCTATTAGGTCAATGGGTGGTCATTAGGTCAAAAATTGACTATTTTGACCAAAATTGTTTTTTTGGTCAAATGTTAACCTTCTGGGTCAATGGGTTTATAATTGGGTCAAGGATTGACCATTTTGACCAAAGTTGACTTTTTTATCAGAGATTGAATTCTTGGGTCAATAATTAGACATTTTTTCAACAATTGACTATTTTGACCAAAATTGATTTTTGGCCAAAAGTTGACCTATTATGCCAATGGGTTAGTCATTGGGTCAAGGATTGATCACTTTGACCAAAGTAGACTTTTTGTTTAAAAGTTGACCTATTGGGTCAATGGGTTAGTCATTGGGTCAAGGATTGATCATTTTGACCATAGTTGACTTTTTGTTTAAAAGTTGACCTATTAGGTCAATGGGTTGGTTATTGGGTCAAGGATTGACCTTTTTGACCAAAGTTGACCTTTTGGTCAGAGATTGACTTACTGGGTCAATTATTGGTCATTACGTCAAAATTTGACTATTTTAACACAAACTGACTTGTTGGTCAAAAGTTGACCTATTAGTTCAATGGGTTGGTCATTGGGTCAACGATTGTCCATTTTGATCAAAGTTGACTTTTTGGTCAAAAGTTGATCTATTGGGTCAATGGGTTGGTCATTGGTTCAAGGATTGACCATTTTGACCAAAGTTGACTTTTTGGTCAAAGATTGGCTTATTGGTTCAATAATTGATCATTAGGTCAAAAATTGACTATTTTGACTAAAATTGACTTTTTGGTCAAAAGCTGACCTATTGGGCTAAGGGTTGGTCTTTGGGTCAAGGATTGACCATTTTGACCAATGTTGACTTTTGTGTCAAAAGTTGACCTATTTAGGAAAATGAGGTGGTCATTAGATCTAAAATTTATAATTTTGAGCAAAATTGACTTTTTGATCCAAAGTTGACCTATTGGGTCAATGGGTTGGTCATTGGGTCAATGATTAACTGTTTTGGCCAAAGTTGGCTTTTTTGTCAAAAGTTAACAAATTGGGTCAATGGGTTGGTCATTGGATCAAGGATTGACCATTTTCGCCAAAGTTGACACTTAGGTCATTGTGTTAGAAATTGTCCATTTTGACCTTGACTTTTTGGTCAAAAATTGACCTTTTGGGTCAATAGGGCCGTCATTAGGTCAAAATTTGACAATTTTGACCAAAATTGACTTTTTAGTCAAAAGTTATCCTTTTGGGTCAATGAGTTGGTCATTGGGTCAAGAAGTGACCATTTTGACCAAAGTTGTCTTTTAGGTCAAAAGTTTGCCTATTGGGTCAATGGGTTGACCATTTTGACCAAAGTTAACTTTTTAGTCAAAAGTTGACCTATTGGGTCAATAATTGGTCATTAAGTCAGAAATTTTCTATTTTGACCAAAATTATCTTTTTGGTCAAAATTCAATCTATTGGGTTAGTGGGTTGGTCATTGGGTCAAGGATTTACCATTTCGATCAAAGTTGATATTTTTTTGTCAAAAGTTGACCTATTGGGTTAATAGGTTTCTCATTGGGTTAAGGATTGACCATTATGACCAAAGTCAACTTTTTGGTCAAAGATTGACTTATTGGGTCAATAATTGGTCATTAGGTCAAAAATTAACTATCTAAACTGAAATTGACTTTTTGTTCAAGAGTTGACCTATTGTCTCAATGGGTTTGTCAATGGATCAAGGATTGACCATTTTGACCAAAGTTGACTTTTTGGTCATAAATTGTCTTGTTGGGTTAATAATTGGTCATTTGTTCAAAAATTGACTATTTTGACGAAAATTAAATTTTTGGTCAAAAGTTAACCCATCGGTTCAACGCGAGGGTCATGAGTTAGAAATTGACCATTTTGACCAAAGTTGACTTTTTGGTCAAAAGTTGACGTATTGGGTTAATGAGTTGGTAATTGGGTCAAAATTGACCATTTTGACAAAAAATGACTTTTTGGTCAAAAGTTGACCTATTGGGCCAATGGGTTGGTCATTGGGTCAAAAATTGACATTCTTGACCAAAGTTGACTTTTTTTGTCAAAAGTTGACCTATTGGATCAATGGATTTGTCATTGGGTTAAGGATTGACCGTTTTGACCAAAGTTGACTTTTTGGTTAGAGATTGACTTATTGGATCAATAATTCGTCATTAGGTCAAAAATTGACTATTTTGAGAAAAAATGAATATTTTGTCAAAATCTAACCCATTGGGTCAACGGGGTGATCATTGGGTTAAAAATTGACCATTTTAACCAAAGATGAATTTTTGTCAAAAGTTGACATATTGGGTTAGGGGTGGGTAATTGGTTCAAAGATTGACCATTTTGACTTAAGTTTGCTTTTTGGTCAGAGATTAGCTTACTAGTTCAAAAATTGTTCATTAGATCAAAATTCAGTATTTTAACGAAAATTGAATTTTTGGTCAAAAGTTGACCTATTAGGTCAATGGGTGTGCCTTAAGTCAAAAATTAACTATTTGACCAAAATTGACTATTTGGTCAAAAGTTGACATATTGGGTCAATGGGTTTGTCATTGTGTCAAGGATTGACCATTTTGACTAAAGTTAACATTTTGGTTAGAGATTAACTTTTTGGGTCAATAATTGGTCATTAGGTCAAATATTAACTATTTTGACCAAAATTAAATTTTTTGTCAAAAATTGGCATTGGATTAACGGGGTGGTCATTGGCTCAGAAATTGACAATTTTGGCCAAAGATGAGTTTTTGGTCAAAAGTTGACCTATTTTTACCTAATTTGAATTTTGGGTCAAAAGTTAACCCATTGGGTTAACGGCGTGGTCATTGGGTCAGAAATTGACCAGTTTGACCAAAGTTATTTTATGGTCAAAAGTTGACCTATTTGGTCAAAGAGTTCTTAATTAGGTCAAGAATTAACTATTTTAACCAAAGATGCCTTTTTGGTCAAAAGTTGACCTATTGGGTCAATGGGTTGGTCATTGGGTAAAAAACTGACCATTTTGACCAAAGTTGACTTTTTGGTCAAAAGTAGACCTATTGGGTCATGGGGAGGTCATTAAGTCAAAAATTCACTATATTTTGACCAAAATTGACTATTTAGTCAAACGTTGACCTATTGGGTCAATGAGTTTGTCAGTAGGTCAATGATTGACCATTTTGAGCAAAGTTCACTTTTTGGTCAGAGATTGACTTATTGGATTCGACAATTGGTCATTAATTCAAAAATTTACTCTTTTGACCAAAATTGACTTTTTGGTCAAAAGTTGACCTAATAGGCCAATGGGTTGGTCATTGGGTCAAGGATTGATCATTTTGACCAATTTTGACTTTTTGGTCAAAAGTTGTCTATTGGGTTAATGGGTTGGTGATTGGGTCAAGGATTAACCATTTTGACCAAAGTTGACTTTTTGGTCAGAGATTGGCTTGTTTGGTCAATAATTGGTCATTAGGTCAAAAATTTAATATTTTGACCAAAATTTACTTTTTGGTCAAAAGTTGACCTATTGGGTTAATGGGTTGGTAATTGGGTCGAAGATTGACCATTTTGACGAAAGTTGACTTTTCGGTCAAATGTTGACCTATTGGGTCAATGGGTTGGTCATTGGGTCAAGAATTGACAATTTTGACCAAAGCTGAATTTTTTGTCAGAGATTTACTTATTGGGTCAATAATTGGTCAAAATTTGACATATTTGGTCAATGAGTTCGTAATTAGGTCAAGAATTAACTATTTTGACCAAAGATGCATTTTTGTTTAAAAGTTGACCTATTTGGTAAATGAGTTGGTCGTTCGGTAAAAAACTGACCATTTTGACCGAAGTTGTTTTTTTGGTCAAAAGTAGATCTGTTGGGTCACGGGGAGGTCATTAAGTCAAAAATTGTCTATTTTGACCAAAATTGACTATTTAGTCAAACGTTGACCTATTGGGTCAATGGGTTGGTCATTGGGTCAAGGATTGACCATTTTTACCAAAGCTGACTTTTTGGTCAGAGATTGACTTATTGGGTCAATAATTAGTCATTAGGTCAAAAATTAACTATTTTGACCAAAATTAATTTTTTGTTAAAAGTTGACTGATTGGGTCAACGAGGCGGTCATTGGATCAGAAATTGACCATTTTAACCAAAGTTGACTTTTTGGTTAAAAGTTGACCATTTGGGTCAATGGGTTTGTCATTGGGTCAAGGATTTACCATTTTTACCAAAGTTAAATTTTTGGTCAGAAGTTGACCTATTGGGTCTATGGGATGGTCATTGGGTCAAGAATTGACTATTTTGACCAAAGTTGACTTTTTGGTCAGAGATTGGCCTTCTGGGTCAATAATTGGTCATTAGGTCAAAAATTGACTATTTTGACAAATTTTACTTTTTTGTCAAAAGTTGACCTATTGGGTCAATGGGTTGTTCATTGGGCAATGATTGACCATTTTGACCAAAGGTGACTTTTTGGTCAAAAGTTGGCCTATTGGGTCAATGGGTTGGTCATTGGGTCAAGTATTGACCATTTTGACCAAAGTTGACTTTTTGATCAAAAATTGACTTATTGGGTCTATAATTGGTCATTAGGACAAAATTGACTATTTTGACCAAAATTAAATTTTTGTTAAAAGTTGACTGATTGAGTCAACGAGACGATCATTACACATAAATTGAACAGTTTAACCAAAGTTGACTTTTTGGTTAAAAGTTTACCAATTGGGTCAATGGGTTGGTCATTGGGTCAAAGATTGACCATTTTTACTATTGTTGACTTTTGGTCAGAAGTTGGCTTACTGGGTCAATAATTGATCATTAGGTTAAAAATTGACTATTTTGACGAAAATTAACTTTTTTTGTCAAAAGTTGACCGATTGGGTTGATGGGTTGGTCATTGGGTCAAGGAATTACCATTTTGACCAAATTTAACTCTTTTGTCAAAAGTTGAACTCTTGGGTTAATGGGTTGGTCATTGGGTCAAGGATTGACCACTATAACCTAAGTTGACTTTTTGGTCGGAGATTTACTTATTAGGTTAATAATTAATCATTAAGTAAAAAAATGACTATTTTGACCAAAATTGACCATTTTGACCAAAGTTGACTTTTTGTAAAAAATTTCACTTATTGGGTCAATGGGTTGTTCATTGGGTGAAGGATTGACTATTTGACCAATGTTGACTTTTTTGTCAGAGATTGACTTATTGGGTCAATAAACCGTCATTTGGTCAAAAATTGACTATTTTGACCAAAACTTATTTTTGGTTAAAAGTGGACCTATTGGGTCAATGAAATTGTCATTGGGTCAAGTAATGACCATTTTGACTAAAGCTGATGGTTTTATCAAAAGTTTAACTATTGGTTCAATGAGTTGGTAATTGGGTCAAGGATTGACCATCACGACCAAAGTTGTTTTTTTGGTCAAAAGTTGACCTATGCAGTCAACGGGATGGTCATTAGGTTAAAAATTGACTATTTTGACCAAAATTGGCGTTTTTGTCGAAAAAGGATCTATTGGGTCAATGGGTTAGTCTTTGAGTCAAAAAACTGACCATTTTGATCAAAGTTGAGTTTTTGATCAAAAGTTAGCCAATTGGATCAATGGGTTGCTCATTGGGTCAAGGATTAACCATTTTGACCAAAGTTGACATTTTGGTCAGAGAGTGACTGATTGGGTCAATAATTGGTCAGTTGGTTAAAAATTGACTATTTTGAATACAATTAATTTTTTAGTGAATAGTTGACTTATTGGGTCAATGGGTTGTTCATTGAGTTAAGGATTAACCATATTGGCCAAAGTTAACTTTTTGGTCACAAGTTGACCTATTAGGTGCATAAGTTGGTCATTGGGTCAAGGATTGACCAGTTTAACCAAAGTTGACTTTTTTGTCAGAGATTGACTTATTGGGTTAATAATTGGTCATTAGGTCAAAAAATGACTATTTTGGCCAAATTGACTTTTTGGTTAAAAGTTTACCTATTGGGTCAATGGATTGGTCATTGGGTCAAGGATTGACCATTTTGACCAAAGTTGACTTTTTGGTCATAGATTGGCTTACAAGTTCAATATTGGTCATTAGGTCAGAAATTGACTATTTTGACCAAAATTTTCTTTTTGGTCAAAAGTTAACCTATTGGCTCAATGGGTTGGTCATTGGGTCAAGGATTGACCATTTTGGCCTAAGTTGACTTTTTGGTCAAAAGATGATCTATTGGGTCAATGGGTTGGTCATTGGATCAAGGATTGACCATTTTGGCCTAAGTTGACTTTTTTTGTCAAAAGATGACCTATTGGGTCAATGGGTTGGTCATTAGATCAATGATTGACCATTTTCTCCAACGTTGACACTTAGGTCATTATGTTAGAAATAGAACATTCTGACCAAATTTGACTTTTTGGTCAAAAGTTGACATTTTCGGTCAATGAGGGGGTCATTAGGTCAAAAATTTATAGTTTTGACCAAAATTGACTTTTTGGTCAAAAGTTGTCCTTTTGGGTCAATGAGTTGGTCATTGTGTCAAGGATTGACCATTTTGACCAAACTTGTCTTTTTTGTCAAAAGTTTACCTATTGGGTCAATGGGTTGACTATTTTGACAAAAGTTGACTTTTTGGTCAAAAGTTGACCTATTGGGTCAATAATTGGTCAGTTAGTCAGAATATTTCTATTTTGACCAAAATTGTCTTTTTGGTCAAAAGTCAATATATTGGGTCAAGGATTTACCATTTTGATGAAAGTTGACTTTTTAGTCTAAAGTTGACCTATTGGGTCAATGGTTTTGTCATTGGGTCAAGGATTGACCATTATGACCAAAGTTGACTTTTTGGTCCAAGATTGACTTATTGGGTCAATAATTTGTCAGTAGGTCAAAAATTGACTATTTTAGCCAAAATTGACTTTTTGTTCAAAAGTTGACCTATTGAGTCAATGGGTTTGTCAATGGGTCAAGGATTGACCATTTTGACTAAAGTTGACTTTTGGTAAGAGATTAACTTATTGGGTCAATAATTGGTCATTAGTACCAAAATTAACTATTTTGACCAAAATAGAATTTTTGGTTAAAAGTTAACCCATCGGGTGAACGAGGTGGTCATGGTTCAGAAATTGACCATTTCGACCAAAGTTGACTTTTTGGTCAAAAATAGATGTATTGGGTCAAAGAGTTGGTACTTTGGTCAAGAATTGACATTTTTGACCAAAGATGACTTTTTGGTCAAAAGTTGACTTATTGGGCCAATGAGTTGGTCATTGGGTCAAAAATTGTCCTTGTTGACCGAAGTTGACTTTTTGGTCAAAATTTGATCTATTGGGTCAATGGGTGGTCATTAGTTCAAAAATTGACTTTCTTAACTAAAATTGACTTTTTGGTCAAAAGTTGACCTATTGGGTCAATGGGTTCGTCATTGGGTCAAGGATTGACCATTTTGACAAAATTAAAACTTTTGTTCAGAGACTGACTTATTGGGTCAATAATTGGTCATTAGGTCAAAAATTAACTATTTTGACAAAAAAAATTTTTTTGTCAAAAGTTAACCCATTGGGTCAATGTAGTAGTCATTGGGTCAAAAATTAACCTTTTCGACCAAAGATGGCTTTTTGGTCAAAAGTTGACCTATTGGTTCAATGCGTTGGTCATTGGGTCGAGGAATGACCATATTGACCAAAGTTGACTTTTTGGTCAGACATTAGCTTACTGGGTCAATAATTGTTCATTAGGTAAAAAATTGACTATTTTGACATAAGTTGACTATTTTGTCAAAAGTTCACCTATTAGGTTAATGGGTGGTCATTAGGTAAAAAATTGTCTATTTTGACCAAAATTGACTTTTTTGTCAAAAGTTGACCCATTGTGTCAATAGGTTTGTCATTAGGTTAAGGATTGACCATTTCGACTAAAGTTAAATTTTTGGTCAGAGATTGACTTATTGGGTCAATAATTTGACATTATGTCAAAAATTAGTTATTTTAAACAAAATTGAATTTTTTTTCAAAATTTGGCATTGGGTGAACGGGGTGGTCATTGTGTCAGAAGTTGACAATTTTGCCTTAAAATGAGTTTTTGGTCAAAAGTTAACTTATTTTGACCAAATTTGAATTTTTGGTCAAAAGTTAATCCATTGGGTAAACGAGGTGGTCATTGGGTCAGAAATTGACCAATTTGACCAAAGTTGATTTTTTGTTCAAAAGTTGACCTATTTCGTCAATGAGTTGGTAATTAGGTCAAGGATTGACTATTTTGACCAAAGATGCCTTTTTGGTCAATATTTGAACTATTGGGTCACGGGGAGGTCATTAAGACAAAAATTGACTATTTTGACCAAATTGGGTCAATAGGTTTGTCATCGGGTCAAAGATTCGCCGTTTTGACCTATTGGGTCAATGGGTTTGTCATTGGGTTAAAGATTAACCATTTTTTGTCAGAGATTGACTTATTGGGTCAATAATTGGTCATTAATTCAAAATTTTATTATTTTGGCCAAAATTGACTTTTCGGTCAAAGTTGACATATTAGGCCAATGGGTTGGTCATTGGGTCAAGGATTGATCATTTTGACAAAAGTTACCTTTTTGGTCAAAAGTTGACCTATTGTGTTAATGGTTTGGCATTGGGTCAATTATTGACCGTTGTGGCCAAAGTTGACTTTTTGGTCAGAGATTGGCTTACTGGGTCAAAAATTGATTATTTTTACCAAAATTTACTTTTTGGTCAAAAGTTGATCTATTGAGTCAGTGGGTTGGCCATTGGGTCAAGGATTGACCATTTTAACCAAAGTTGACTTTTTGGTCAAAATTTGACCAATTAGGTCAGTGGGTTGGTCATTGGGTCAAGGATTGACCATTTTGACCAAAGCTGACTTTTTGGTCTAAGATTGACTTATTGGGTCAATAATTAGTCATTAGGTCAAAAATTGACTATTTTGACCAAAATTAAATTTTTGTTAAAAGTTGACCGATTGGGTGAACACTGAGGCCATTGGGTCAGAAAATGACCATTTTGACCAAAGTTATCTTTTTGGTCAAAAGTTGACCAATTGGGTCAATGGGTTAGTCATTTGGTCAAGGAATAACTATTTTTACCAAAGTTGACATTTTGGTTAGAAGTTGGCTTGCTGGGGCAATAATTGATCATTTGGTCAAAATTTGACTATTTTGGCAAAAATTGACTTTTTGGTCGAAAGTTGACCTATTGGGTCAATGGGTGGTCATTAAGTCAAAAATTGACTATTGTAACCAAAATTATCTTTCTGGTCAAAAGTTAACCTATTAGGTCAATGGGTTCATTACTGGGTCAAGGATTGACTATTTTGACTAAAGTTAACTTTTTGGTCAGAGATTGACTTATTGGGTTAATAATTGGTCATTTGGTCAAAAATTTACTTTTTTGATCAAAACTGAATTTTTTGTCAAAAGTTAACCTACTGGGTTAATCGGTTGGTCATTGGGTCAAGGAATGACCATTTTGACCAAATTTGATGGTTTTGTCAAAATTTAAACTCTTGGGTTAATGGGTTGGTCATTGGGTCAAGGATTGACCATTATAACCTACGTTGACTTTTTGTTCGGTGATTGATTTAATGCATAAAAAATTGGTCATTAAGTCAAAAAATGACTATATTGACCAAAATTGACTTTTTGGTCAAAATTTGACTTATTTGGTCAGTGGGTTAGTCATTGGGTCAAGAATTGACCATTTTGAGCGAAGTTGACTTTTTGATAAAAATTTAACTTATTGGGTCAACGGGTTGTTCATTGGGTAAAGGATTGTTTATTTTGACTAAAGTTGACTTTTTGGTCAGAGATTGACTTATTGGGTCAATAAACGGTCATTAGGCCAAAAATTGACTATTTTGACCCAAACTAACTTTTTGGTTAAAAGTGGACCTATTGGGTCAATGGGTTGGTCATTAAGTCAAGAACTGACCATTTTGACCAAAGTTGACTGTTTAGTCAAAAGTTGAACTAGTGGGTCAATGGGTTGGTAATTGGGTCAAGGATAGACCATTATGACCAAAGTTGATTTTTTGACCAAAAGTTAGTCAATTGGGTCAATGGGTTGGTCATCGGGTCAAGGATTAACCATTTTAACGAAAGTTCACTTTTTGGTCAGAGAGTGACTAATTGGGTCAATAATTGGTCAGTAGGTCGAAAATTGATTATTTTGAATAAAATTGAATTTTTAGCCAAAAGTTGATGTATTTGGTAAATAGGTTGGTTATTGAGTTAAGAATCAACCATTTTTACCAAAGTTAACTTTTTGGTCAAAAGTTGACCTATTAGGTCTATGGGTTAGTCGTTGGGTTAAGAATTAACCATTTTGACCAAAATTGACTATTTGGTTAGAGATTGACTTATTGGTTCAAAATTTGGTCATTAGGTCAAAAATTAACTATTTTGACCAAAATTAAATTTTTGGTCAAAAGTCAGCCTTTTGGGTCAAAAATTGACCATTTTGACCAAAGTTGACTTTTTCGTCAAAAGTTTACATATTGGGTCAATTGGGTGGCCATTAGGTCAAAAATTGACTATTTTGACCAAAATTGACTTTTTCGTCAAAAGTTGACCTATTTGGCCAATGAGTTGGTCATTTTGTCAAAAATTGACTATTTTGGCCAAAATTGACTTTCTGGTCAAAAGTTAACCGATTGGGTCAGTGGGTGGTCATTAGTTTAAAAATTGACTTTCTTGACCAAAATTGACTTTTGGTTAAAAGTTGACCTATTGGGCCAATGGGTTTGTCATTGGGTCAAGGATTGACCATTTTGACCAAAGTTGACTTTTTGGTCAAAAGTTGACCTATTGGGTCAATAGGTTGGTCATTGGGTCAAAAATTGACCATTTTGACCAAAGTTGACTTTTTGGTCAGAGATTGGCATACTGGGTCAATAATTGGTCATTAGGTCAAAAATTACTTTTTAGTCAAAAGTTGACCCAATGGGTTGGTCATTGGGTCAAGGATTGACTATTTTGACCAAAGTTAACTTTTTGGTCAGAGATTGGCTTACTAGGTTAATAATTGGTCATTAGGTCAGAAATTGACTATTTTGACCAAAATTTACTTTTTGGTCAAATGTTGACCTATTGGGTCAATGGGTTGGTCATTGGGTCAAGGATTGACCATTTTGACCAAAGTTGAGTTTTTTGTCAAAGGTTGACCTATTGAGTCAATGGGTTAGTCATTGGTTCAAGGATTGAGCTTTTTGACCAAAGCTGACTTTTTGGTCAGAGATTAACTTATCGGGTCAATAATTGGTCATTTGGTTAAAAATTGACTATTTTAACTAAAATTAAATTTTTGGTCCAAAGTTGACTGATTGGGTTAACGGGGCGGTCATTGGGTCAGAAATTGACCATTTCTACCAAAGTTGACTTTTTGGTCAAAAGTTGACCAATTGGGTCAATGGGTTGGTCATTGGGACAAGGATTGACCATTTTTACCAAAGTTGACTTTTTGGTCAGGGGTTGGCTAACTAGGTCGTTAATTGATCATTTGGTTAACAAATGACTATTTTAATGAAAATTGACTTTTTGGTCAAAAGTTGACCTACTGGGTCAATGGGCAATCATTAAGTCAAAAATTGACTATTTAGATTAAAATTATTTTTTTGGTCAAAAGTTAACTGTTATTGGGTCAAGGATTGACAAATTTGACTACAGTTGAGTTTTTGGCCAGAGATTGACTTATTGGGTCAATAATTGGTCATTAGGTTAAAAATTTACTTTTTCACCAAAACTGACTTTTTGGTCAAAAGTTGACCTACTAGGTCAATGGGTTGGTCATTTGGTTAAGAAATGACCATTTTGACCAAAGTTGACTATTTTGTCAAAAGTTGATAACTTGGGTTAACGGGTTGGTCATTGGGTCAAGGATTGACCATTTTAACCTAAGTTGACTTTTTGGTCGAAGATTGACTTATTGGGTCAATAATTGGTCATTAAGTCTAAAAATGACTATTTTGGCCAAAATTGACTTTTTGGTCAAAATTTGACTTTTTTGGTCAAAGGGTGGGTCATTGGGTCAAGAATTGACCATTTTTTACCAAAGTTGACTTTTTGGTAAGAGTTTGACTTATTGGGTCAAAGGTTTGTTCATTGGGTCAAGGATTCAATATTTTGACCAAAGTTGACTTTTTGGTCAGAGATTGACTTTTTGGATCGATAAACGGTTATTAAGTCAAAAATTGACTATTTTGACCGAAACTGACTTTTTGGTCAAAAGTGAACCTACTGGGTCAATGGGTTGGTAATTGGGTCAAGGAATGACCATTTTTACCAAAGTTGACTGTTTAGTCAAAAGTTGAACTATTGGGTCAATGGGTTGGTAATTTTGTCAAGGATTGACCATTATGATCAAAGTTATTTTTTTGGTTAAAAGTTGACCTATGGGGTCAATTGGATGCTCATTAAGTCCAAAATTGACTATTTTGACCAAAATTAAAGTTTTTGTCAAATGTTGATCTATTTGGTCAATAGATTGGTCTATGGGTCAATGATTGACCTTTTTGATCAAAGTTGATTTTTGATCAAAAGTTAGCAAATTGGGTCAAAGGGTTGGTTATTGGGTCAAGGATTAACCATTTTGAACAATATTGACTTTTTGGTCTGTGATTGACTGATTGGGTCAATAATTGGCAAGAAGTTCAAAAGTTGACCATTTTGAGTAAAATTGAATTTTTAGTCAAAAGGTGACCTATTGGGTCAATGGGTTGGTCATTGAGTTAAGGATTAACCATTTTGACCAAAATTAACTTTTTGGTCAAAAGTTGACATATTAGGTCTATGGGTTGGTCATTGGGTCAAGGATTAACCATTTCACCAAAGTTGACTTTTTGGTCATAAATTGACTTATTGGGTTAATAATTGGTCATTAGGTCAAAAATTAACTATTTTGACCAAATTGACTTTTTAGTCAAAAGTTGACCTATTGGGTCAATGAGTTGTTCATTGGGTCAAGGATTGACCATTTAGTCCAAAGTTGACTTTTTGGTCAAAAGTTGACCTATTGGGTCAATGGGTGGGACATTGGCTCAGAAATTGACCATTTTCACCAAATCGACTTTTTTGACAAAAGTTGACATATTAGGTCAATGGGTTGGTCATTGGGTCAGAAATTGATCATTTTAGTCAGAAATTGACCATTTTTGGTCAAAAGTTGACCAATTTAGTCAATGGGTTGGTTATTGGGTCAGAAATTTACCATTTTAGTTAAAAATTGACCATTTTGACCAAAGTTGTCTTTTTGGCCAAAAGTTTAACTATTGGGTCAATGGGTTAGTTATTGGGTCAGAAATTCACCATTTTAACTAAAGTTTACTTTTTGGTCAAAAGTTGACCTATTGGGTCAATGGGGTGGTTCTTAGGTTAAAAATTTACTATTTTTACCAAAATTTACTTTTTTGTCAAAAGTTGACCAATTTGGTGGGTATTCATTGTGCCAAGGATTGACTATTTTGATTAAAATTGTTATTTTTGTCAAATGTTGACCCATTGGGTCATTGGGGTGGACATTTGGTCAAAAATTGACTATTTTGACCAAAATTGATTTTTTGATCAAAAGTTGACCTATTGGGTCAATAGGATGGTCATTTGGTAAGGATTGATCATTCTGACCAAAGTTGACTTTTTGGTAAAAAAAGTTAACATATTGGGTCAATGGGCTGGTCATTAAGTAAAGGATTGACCATTTTGAACAAAGTTGACTTTTTGGTCAGAGATTAACTTATTGGGTCAATAAATGGTCATTAGGTCAAAAATTGGCTATTTTGACTAAAATTGACATTTTAGTCAAAATTTGACCTATTTGGTCAATGGGGTGGTCATTGGGTCATAAATTGACCATTTTGACCACAGTTGACTTTTTGGTCAAAAGTTGACCTATTGGGTCAATTAGGAGGTCATTAGGTCAAAATTTGACTATTTTGACCGAAATTGACTTTTTATCAAAATTGACATATTGGATCAATGAGTTGGTCCTAATGTCAAAAATTGACTATTTTGACCAAAATAAACGATTTGACTAAATTTGACTTTTTCATCAAAAGTTGAACTATTGGGTCTTTAGGCCAATAATTGACCATTTTGACCATAGTTGACTTTATGGTCAAAAGTTGACCTACTGGGTCCATGGGTTGGTCATTGGGTCAAGGATTAACCATTTTGACCAAAGTTGACTACTTGGTCAAAGATTGACTTATTGGTTCAAAATTTGGTCATTAGGTAAAAAATTGACTATTTTGACCAAAATTGAATTTTTTGGTAAAAACTTGACCTACTGGGTCAATTGGTTGGTCATGGCTCAGAAATATACCATTTTGACCAAAGTTGACTTTTGGTCAAAAGTTAACATATAGGGTCAATTGGGTGGTCATTAGGTCAAAAAATGACTATTGTGACCAAAATTATCTTCTTGATTAAAAGTTGACCTATTGGGCCAATGAGTTGTTCATTATCGCAAAAAGTGATTATTTTGACCAAAATTGACTTTCTGGTCAAAGTTGACCTATTAGGTCATTGGGTAAAAGATTGATCATTTTGCCCATAGTTGACTTTTTGGTTAAAAGTTAACATATTGGGTCAATGGGTTGGTCATTTGGTCAAGAATTGATCATTTTGACCAAACTTGACTTTTTCGTCAGAGATTAACTTATTGAGTCAATAATTGATCAAGAAGTAAAAATTAACTATTAAGACCAAAATTAAATTTTTGGTCAAAAGTTGACCCAATGGGTCAATAGGTTGGTCATTGGGTCAAAAATTGACTATTTTAACCAAAGCTGACTTTTTGGTCAAAAGAAGACATATTGGGTAAATGGGGTGGTCATTAGGTAATAAATTGACTATATTGACCAAAATTAACTTTTTGGTCAAAAGTTGACCTATTGTGTCAATGGGGTGGTCATTAGGTAATAAATTGACTATATTAACAAAAATTAACTTTTTGGTCAAAAGTTGACCTATTGTGTCAATGGGTTATTCATTGTGTCAATGATTGACTATTTTGACTAAAGTTCACTTTTTGGTCAAAAGTTGACCTATTGGGCCAATGGTTTGGTCAATGGGTCAAGAATTGACCATTTTGCCAAAGTTGACCTTTTGGTCAAAGATTGACTTATTGGGTCAATAATTGGTCATTATGTCAAAAATTGACTATTTTGGTTAAAAGCTGACCTATTGGGTCTATGGTTTGATCATAGGGTCAAGGATTGACCATTTTGACCAAATTTGACTTTTTGGTCAAAAGTTGACTTATTGGGTTAATGGGTTGGTCATTGGGTCAGAAATTGACCATTTTAACTAAACTTTAGTTTTTTGTTAAAAATTGGCTTATTGGTTTAATGGGGTGGTCATTATGTCAATAATTGACAATTTTGAACAAAGTAAACTTTTTTGGTAAAAATTCACCTTTTGGGTCAATGTGTTGGTCATTGGGTCAACGATTGGCTATTTTAACAAAAATTTACTTTTTATTTAAAATTTGATCTATTGGGTCAATGGGTTGGTCATTGAGTAAAAGATTAACAATTTAAACCAAAGTTGACTTTTGGTCAGAGATTGACTGTTGGGTCAATAATTGGTCATTCGGACAAAAATTGATCATTTTAACCAAAATTTCATTTTTGGTCAAAAGTTGACCCATTGGGTCAATTGGGTGCTCATTTTATCAGAAATTGACCATTTTGACCAAACATGACTTTTTAATCAAAAGTTGACCTATTGGGTCAATGGGGTAGTAATCGGGTGTAAAATTGAATGTTTTGACCAAAAATGACTTTTTGGTCCAAAGTTAATCTATTACGTCAATGGGTTGGTCACTGGGTCAAAAATTGACCATTTTGACTAAAGTTGATTTTTGGTCAAAAGTTGACCTATTGGGTCAATGGGTTGGTCATTAGGTCAAAAATTGACCATTTTGACCAAAGTTGACTTTTTGGTCAAAAAATAACCTATTTGGTCAGTGGGTATGTCATTGGGTCAAGGATTGACCTTTTTGACCAAAATTGATATTTTGGTCAAAAGTTGACCTATTGGTCAATGGGTTTATCTTTGGGTCAAGGATTTAATATTTTGACCAAAGTTGAATTTTTGGTCAGAGATTGACTTATTGGGTCAGTAATTGGTCATTGATTCAAAAATTGACCTAAGCTGATTTTTTGGTCAAAAGTTGATATATTGTGTTAATCGGGTAGTCATTAGGTAAAAAATTGATTATATTGACCAATATTAACTTTTTGGTCAAAAGTTGACCTATTGTGTTAATGGGTTGGTCATTGTATCAAGGATTGACTATTTTGACTAAAGTTCACTTTTTGGTCAAAAGTTGACCTATTGGGTCAATGGGTTGGTCATTGGGTCAAGTATTTACTATTTTGACCAAAGTTGTCCTTTTGGTCAGAGATTGACTTATTGGGTTAATAATTGGTCATTATGTCAAAAATTGACTCCTTTGGTCAAAATCTAACGTATTGGGTCTATGGGTTTGTCATTGGATCAAGGATTGACCATTTTGACCAAAGTTGGCTTTTTGGTCAAAATTGACCTATTGGGTTAATGGGTTGGTCATTGGGTCAGAAATTGACCATTTTAACATAACTTGACTTTTTCATCAAAGGTTGGGTTATTGGGTTAATGGGGTGGTGATTATATTAAAAAATGACAATTTTGACCAAAGTTAACTTTTTTGGTGAAAATTCACCGATTAGGTCACTGTGTTGGTCATGGGGCCAATGATTGGCTATTTTTTACTAAAGTTGACTTTTTTGTCAAAAGTTGGCCTATTGGGTCAATGGGTTGGTCATTGAGTAAAAGATTGAAAATTTCGACCAAAGTTGACCTTTAGGTCAGAGATTGACTATTGGGTCAATAATTGGTCATTCGGTCAAAAATTGATCATTTTGACCAAAATTTAATTAATGGTCAAAAGTTGACTCAATGGGTCAATTAGGTGGTCATTATGTCAAAAATTGACTTTTTTGACCAAACCTGACTTTTTTGTTGAAAGTTGACCTATTGGGCCAATGGGGTCGTAATTGAGTAAAAAATTGATTGTTTTTACCAAAATCGACTTTTTGGTCAAAAGTTAATCTATTGGGTCAATGGTAGGTCATTGGGTCAAAAATTGATCATTTTTACCAAAGTTGACTTTTTGGTCAAAAGTTAACCTATTGGGTCAACGGGTTGGTCATTAGGTCAAAAATTGACCATTTTGACCAAAGTTAACTTTTTGGTCAAAAGTTAACCTATTGAGTCAATGGGTTTGTCATTGGGTCAAGGATTGACCTTTTTTTACCAAAGTTGACATTTTGGTCAAAAGTTAACCTAATCGTCAATGGGTTTGTCATTGGGTCAAGGATTAACCATTTTGACCAAAGTTGACTTTTTGGTCAGAGATTGACTTATTGGATTAGTAATTGTTCATTTATTCAAAAATTAACCAAAGTTATCTTTTTTGTCTAAAGTTGACATATTGGGTAAATAGGGAGGTCATTAGGTAAAAAATTGGCTATTTTGACCAATTGTGTCAATGGGTTGGTCATTGTATCAAGTATTGACTATTTTGACTAAATTTCACTTTTTTGGTCAAAAGTTGACCTATTGGGTCAATGGGTTGGTCATTGGGTCAAGGATTGACCATTTTGATCAAAGTTGACCTTTTGGTCAGAGATTGACTTATTGAGTCAATAATTGGTCATTATGTCAAAAATTGACTATTTTGGTCAAAAGTTGACCTATTGGGTCTATGGGTTAGTCATTGGGTCAAGGATTGACCATTTTGACCAAAGTTGACTTTTTGGTCAAAAGTTGACCTATTGGGTTATAAAGTTGGTCATTGCGTAAGAAATTTAACATTTCAACTAAACTTGACTTTTTGGTCAAAAGTTAGCTTCTTGGGTTAATGGTTTGGTCATTATGTCAAAAATTGTCAATTTTGACCAAAGTTAACTTTTTTGGTCAAAAGTTCATCTATTGGGTCATTATGTTGGTCATTGGGTCAATGATTGACTATTTTGACCAAAGTTGATTTTTTTGTCAAAAGTTGACCTATTAGGTCAATGAATTGGTCATTGAGTAAAAGATTGACAATTTCGACCAAAGTTGTCTTTTTGGTCAGAGATTGACTTTTGGGTCAATAATTGGACATTCTGTCAAAAAGTGGTCATTTTGACAAAAATTTAATTTTTGTTCCAAGGTTGACCCGTTGGGTCAATTGGGTGGTCATTATGTCAAAAATTGACCATTATGACCAAAGTTGACATTTTGGTCAAAAGTCGATCTATCGGTAGATAGGTTGGTCAATAGTTCAAGAATTGACCATTTTGACAAAAGTTGACTTTTTGGTCAAAAGTTGACATATTATGTCAATGGGTTTGTCATTGGGTCAATGATTAACCATTATGACCAAAGTTGACTTTTTGGTCAGAGATTGACTTATTGGGTCAATAATTGGTCATTAAGTCAAAAATTGACTATTTTGACCTAAATTGACTTTTTGTTCGAAAGTTAACTTATTGGGTCAATGTGTTGCTTACTGGGTCAAGAATTGACCATTTTGACCAAAGTTGATTTTTTTTGTCAAAAGTTAACCTATTGGGTCAATGGGTTGGTCATAAGGTCAAAAATTGTCCATTTTGACTAAATTTGACTTTTTAGTCAAAAGTTGACCTATTGGGTCAATGGGTGGTCATTAGATCAAAATTTGACTATTTTTGCCAAAATTAACTTTTTGGTTAAAGTTGACATATTGGGTCAATGGGTTGGTCATTAGGTCAAGGTTTGACCTTTTTCACCTAAGTTGACTTTTTGGTCAAAAGTTGACCTATTGGGTCAATAGGGTTGGTCATTGGGTCAGAAATTGACCATTTTAACAAAAGTAGATTTTTTGGTCAAAAGTTGACCTATTGGTTCAATGCGATTGTCATTGGGTCAAAGATCAACCAATTTGACCAAAGTTGACTTTTAATCAGAGACTGGCTTACTGGGTCAATAATTGGTCATTAGGTGTTTTGACCAAAATTGACTTTGTGGTCAAAAGTTGACCTATTGGATCAATGGGTTGATCATTAGGTATAGAATTGACTATTTTGATTAATGTTGACTTTTTGGTCAAAGGTTGACCTATTGGGTCAATGTGTTGGTCATCGGGTCAAGGATTGACCATTTTGACCAAAGTTGACTTTTTGGTCAGTGGTTGACCAATGGGGTCAATAATTGACCAAAATTAAATTTTTGGTAAAAAGTTAACCCATTGGGTCAACGGGGTGGTCATTGGGTCAGAAAATGACAATTTTGTCCAAAATTGACTTTTTGGTCAAAAGTTGACATATTTGGTCAATTAGTTGGTAATTGGATCAAGAATTGACCATTTTGACCGAAGATGACTTTTTGGTCAAAAGTTGATCTATTGGGTCAATGGGTTGGTCATTGGGTCAAAAATTGACCATATTGACCAAACTTTACTTTTTGTTCAAAAGTTGACCTATTGGGTCAATGAGTTGTCATTAGGTCACAATTGACTATTCTGACCAAAATTGACTTTTTGGTCAAAAGTTGGCTTATTGGGTCAATGGGCTAGTCATTCGGTCAAGGATTGACCAATTTAACCAAAGTTGACTTTTCAGTCAAAGTTTGACTTATTGGGTCAATAATTGGTCATTAGGTCAAAAATTGACTAGTTTGATCAAAATGGTCAACAGGGTGGTCATTTGGTCAGAAATTGACCATTTTGCCCAATGTTTACTTTTTGGTTGAAAGTTGACCTACTTGGTCAATGAGTTGGTAATTGGGTCAAGAATTGATCATTTTGACCAAAGATGAGTTTTTAGTTAAATTGACCTATTTGAGTCAATGGGTTGGTCATTGGGTCAAAAATTGACCACTTTGACCAAAGTTGACTTTTTGGTCAAAAGTTGACATGTTGGATCAATGGGTGATCATTAGGTCAAAAATTAACTATTTTGACCAAAATTAACTTTTTGGTCAAAAGTTGACCTATTGGGTCAATGGTTTTGTCATTGGGTCAAGGACTGACCATTTTGATCAAAGTTGACTTTTTGGTCATAGATTGACTTATTGGGTCAATAATTAGTTATTAATTCAAAAATAGTCAATTTTGACCAAAATTGACTTTTTAGTCAAAAGTTGACCTATTAGGCCAATGGGTTGGTCATTGGGTCAAGGATTGACCATTTTGACCAAAGTTAACATTTTGGTTAAAAGTTGACCTATCTGGTCAAAGGGTTGGTCATTGGGTCAAGTATTGACCATTTTGACCAAAGTTGACTTTTTGATCAGAGGTTGGCTTACTGGGTCAATAATTGGTCATTAAGTCAAAAATTGATTATTTTGACCAAAATTGAATTTTTGTTCAAAAGTTGACCTATTAGGTGAATGGGTTGTTCATTGGGTCAGAAATTGACCATTTTAACAAAAGTTGACTTTTTGGTCAAAAGTTGACCTATTGGGTCAATTAGGTGGTCATCAGGTCAAAAATTGACTATTTTACCCAAAATTGACTGTTTGGTAAAAATTTAATCTATTGAGTCAATGGTTGGTCATTGTATCAAAAATTGACCATCTTGACCAAAGTTATCTTTTTTGGCAAAAGTTGACCTATTGGGTCAACGGTTTGGTCATTAGGTCAAAAATTGACCATTTTGACCAAAGTTAACTTTTTGGTCAAAAGTTAACCTACTGGATCAATGGGTTTGTCATTGTGCCAAGGATTAACCTTTTTTACCAAAGTTGACATTTTGTTCAAAAGTTAACCTATTGGTCAATGGTTTTGTCATTGGGTCAAGGATTAACCATTTTGACCAAAGCTGACGTTTTGGTCAGAGATTAACTTATTGGGTCAGTAATTGGTCATTTATTCAAAAATTTACCAATGTTGACTTTTTGGTCAAAAGTTGACATATTGGGTCAATGGGGTGGTCATTAGGTTAAAAATTTACTATATTAACCGAAATTAACTTTTTGGTCAAAGGTTAACCTATTGTGTCAATGGGTTGGTCAATGTATCAAGGATTGACTATTATGACTAAATTTCACTTTTTTTGATCAAAAGTTGACCTATTGGTTCAATAGGTTGGTCATTGAGTCAATAATTAGTCTTTATGTCAAAATTGACTATTTTGGTCAAAAGCTGACATATTGGGTCTATGGGTTGGTCATTGGGTCAAGTATTGACCATTTTGACCAAAGTTGACTTTTTGGTCAAAAGTTGACCTATTGGGTTATTTGGGTTGGTCATTGGGTGAGAAATTAACCATTTTAACTAAACTTGACTTTTTGGTCAAAAGTTAGCTTATTGGGTTAATGGGTTGGTCATTATGCCAAAAATTGACAATTTTGACTAAATTTAACTTTTTTGGTCAAAAGTTCACCCATTGGGTCAATGTGTTCGTCATTGGGTCAATGAATGACAATTTTGACCAAAGTTGAGACTTTGGTCAAAAGTTGACCTTTTGGGTCAATGGGTTGGTCATTGAGTAAAAGATTGACAAATTCAACCAAAGTTGAATTTTTGGTCAGAGATTGACTATTGGGTCAATAATTGGACATTCGATCAAAAATTGATCATTTTGACAAAAATTTAATTTTTGGTCAAAGGTTGACCCATTGGGTCAATTGGGTGGACATTATGTCAGAAATTGACCATTTTGACCAAACTAGACTTTTTAGTCAAAAGTCAGTCTATTGGGTAAATGGTTTGTTCATTGGTTCAAGGATTGACCATTTTGACCAAAGTTAACTTTTTTGTCAAAAGTTGACTTACAAGGTCAATGGGTTTGTCATTGGGTGAAGGATTGACCATTATGACCAAAGTTGACTTTTTAGTCAGAGATTAACTTATTGGGTCAATAATTGGTCATTTGGTCAAAAATTGACTATTTTGACCCAAATTAACGTTTTATTCAAAAGTTGACTTATTAGTTCAATGTGTTGGTTATTGGGTTGAGATTTGACCATTTTGACCAAAGTTGACTTTTTTGTCATCGTTGACCTATTGGGTAAATGGGTTGGTCATTGGGTCAAAAATAATCCAACTTGACCAAAGTTGACTTTTAGTCAAAAGTTGACCTATTTGGTCAATGGGTGGTCATTAGGTTAAAATTTGACTATTTTTAACCAAATTTGACTTTTTGGTCAAAAGTTGACCTATTAGGTCAATGGGATGGTCGTTGGGTCAAGGTTTGACCATTTTGACCAAAGTTTATTTTTTGGTCAAAAGTTGACCTATTAGGTCAATGGGTTGGTCTTTGGGTCAGAAATTGACTATTTTAACGAAAGTTGATTTTTTGGTCAAAAGTTGACCTTTTGGTTCAATGGGTTTATCATTGGGTCAATGATAAATCATTTTGACCAAAGTTGACTTTTAGTCAGAGTGGCTTGTTGGGTTAACAATTGGTCATTAGCTATTTTGACCAAAATTGACTTTTTGGTCAAAAGTTAATCTATTGGGTCAATAGGTTAGTTATTAGGTCCAGGATTGACCATTTTGACCAAACTTGAGTTTTTGGTCAAAGTTTGTCATATTGGGTCAATGTGTTGTCCATTGGGTCAAGAATCGACCATTTTGATCAAAATTGACCTTTTGCTCAGTTGTTGTCTTATTGGGTCAATAATTAACCAAAATTATATTTTTGGTCAAAAGTTGACCCATTGGTCAACGGGGTGGTCATTAGGTCAGAAAATGACAATTTTGACCAAAATAAACTTTTTTGTCGAAAGTTGACCTACTTGGTCAGTTAATTGGTAATTGGGTCAAGAATTGACCATTTTGACCGAAGAAGACTTTTTGGTTAAAAGTTGATCTATTGGGTCGAGGATTGATCATTTTGAACAAAGTTGACTTTTTGGTCAGAGTTTGACTTATTGGGTCAAAATTGGTCATTAGGTAAAAAATTGACTATTTTAACCAAAATGGTCAACGGGGTGGTCATTGGGTAAAAAATTGACTATTTTGACCATAGTTGACTTTTTAGTCAAAAGTTGACCTACTTCGTTAATGAGTTGGTAATTGAGTCAAGAATTTATCATTTCGACCAAAGATGAGTTTTTAGTCCAAAGTTGACCTATTAGGTCACTGGATTAGTCATTAGGTCAAAATTTGAACATTTTGACCAAAGTTGACTTTTTGGTCAAAAGTTAACCTATTGGATCAATGGGTGATCAATAGATCAAAAATTGACTATTTTGACCAAAATTGACTTTTTGGTCAAAAGTTGACCTATTGGGTCAATGGTTTTGTCATTGGGTCAAGGATTGTCCATTTTTTGACCAAAGTTGACTTTTTGGTCAGAGATTGACTTATTGGGTTAATAATTGGTCATTAATTAAAAAGTTATCTATTTTAACCAAAATTAACTTTTCGTTCAAAAGTTGACCTATTAGGACAATGGGTTGGTCTTTAGGTCAAGGATCGATCATTTTGACCAAAGTTGACTTTTTGGTTAAAAGTTGACTTTTTGGTCAAAGATTGACTTATTGGGTCAATAATTTGTCATTAGGTCAAAAATTGTCTATTTTAGCCAAAATTGACTTTTTGTTCAAAAGTTGACCTATTGGGTCAATGAGTTTGTCAATGGGTCAAGTATTGACCATTTTGACTAAAGTTGACTTTTGATCAGAGATTGACTTATTGGATCTATAATTGGTCATTAGTTCCAAAATTGATTATTTAGACCAAAAAAGAATTTTTGGTCAAAAGTTAACTCATCGGGTGAACGAGGTGGTCATGGTTCAAAAATTGACCATTTTTACCAAAATTAACTTTTTGGTCAAAAGTTGATGCATTAGCTCAATGAGTTGGTTATTGGGACAAGAATTGACAGTTTTGACCAAAGATGACTTTTTAGTCAAAAGTTGACTTATTGGGCCAATGGGTAGGTCATTGGGTCAAAATTTGACCTTTTTGATCAAAGTTGACTTTTTTGGTCAAAAGTTGACTTTTTTGGTCAAAAGTTGACCTATTGGGTCAATGGGTGGTCATTAGTTCAAAAATTCACTTTCCTAACTAAAATCTACATTTTGGTCAAAAGTTGACCTATTGGGTCAATGGGTTGATCTTTGGGTCAAGGACTGACCATTTTGACCAAATTTAAATTTTTGGTCAGAGACTGACTTATTGGATCAATAATTGGTCATTAGGTCAAAAATTGACTATTTTGACAAAAATTGACTATTTTGACAAAAATTAAATTTTTTGTTAAAAGTTAACCCATTGGGTCAATGGAGTGGTCATTGGGTCAGAAATTGACCAGTTTGACCAAAGATGGTTTTTTGGTCAAAAGTTGACCTATTGGGTCAATGCGTTGATCGTTGGGTCAAGGATTGACCATTTTGACTAAAGTTGACTTTTTGGTCAGAGATTAGCTTTCTGGTTCAATAATTGTTCATTAGGTAAAAAATTGACTATTTTAACCAAAATTGACTTTTTTGTCAAGAGTTGACCTATTAGGACAATGGGTGGTCATTAAGTCAAAAATTGTCTATTTTGACAAAAATTGACTTTTTAGTCAAAAGTTGACCCATTGTGTCAATAGGTTTGTCATTAGGTTAATGATTGACCATTTTGACTAAAGTTAACTTTTTGGTCAGAGATTGACTTATTGGGTCAATAATTGGTCATTAGGTCAAAAATTAGTTATTTTGTACAAAATTAAATTTTTTGTCAAAATTTAGCATTGGGTGAACGGTGTGGTCATTGGGTCAAAAATTAACAATTTTGCCCAAAGATGAGTTTTTGGTCAAAAGTTAACTTATTTGGACCAAATTTGAATTTTTTGTCAAAAGTTAAACCATTGGGTAAACGGGGTGGTCATTGGGTCAGAAATTGACCATTTTGACCAATATTGATTTTTTGTTCAAAAGTTGACCTATTTGGTCAATGAGTTGGTAATTAGGTCAAGAATTGACTTTTTTGACCAAAGATGCCTTTTTGGTCAAAATTTGAACTATTGGGTCACGGCGAGGTCATTAAGTCAAAAAATTGACTATTTTGACCAAAATTGACAATTTGGTCAAAAGTTGACCTATTGGTTCAATGGGTTTGTCATTGGGTCAAAGATTGACCATTTTGACCAAAGTTAATTTTTTGTCAGAGATTGACTTATTGGGTCAATAATTGGTCATTAATTCAAAATTTTATTATTTTGACCAAAATTGCCTTTTTGGTCAAAAGTTGACATATTAGGCCAATTGGTTGGTCATTGGGTCAAGGATTGATCATTTTGACAAAAGTTACCTTTTTGGTCAAAAGTTGACCTATTGGGTTAATGGGTTGGGTTGGTCATTGAGTCAAGGATTGACCATTGTGGCCAAAGTTGACTTTTGGATCAGAGATTAGCTTACTGGGTCAAATATTGATTATTTTTACCAAAATTTACTTTTTTGACAAATATTACTCTATTGAGTCAGTGGGTTGGCCATTGGGTCAAGGATTGACAATTTTGACCAAAGTTGACTTTTTCGTCAAAATTTGACCAATTAGGTCAATGGGTTGGTCATTGGCTCAAGGATTGACCATTTTAACCAAAGCTGACTTTTTGGTCTGGGATTGACTTATTGGGTCAATAATTAGTCATTAGGTCAAAAATTGACTATTTTGACCAAAATTAAATTTTTGTTAAAAGTTGACTGATTGGGTCAAAGAGGCGGCCATTGGGTCAGAAATTGACCATTTTGACCAAAGTTAACTTTTTGGTCAAAAGTTGACCAATTGGGTCAATTCGTTGGTCATTGGGTCAAGGAATGACCATTTTTACCAAAGTTGACATTTTGGTTAGAAGTTGGCTTAGTGGGGCAATAATTGATCATTAGGTCAAAAATTGACTATTTTGACAAAAATTAACTTTCTGGTCGAAAGTTGACCTATTGGGTCAATGGGTGGTCATTAAGTCAAAAATTGGCTATTTTAACCAAAATTATCTTTCTCGTCATAAGTTAACCTATTAGGTAAATAGGTTTGTTATTGGGTCAAGGATTGACTATTTTGACTAAAGTTAACTTTTTTGTCAGAGATTGACTTATTGGGTTAATAATTGGTCATTTAGTCAAAAATTTACTTTTTTGACCAAAACTAACATTTTGGTCAAAAGTTGACCTACTTGGTCAATGGGTTGGTCATTAGGTCAAGGAATGACCATTTTGACGAAATTTGACTATTTTGTCAAAAGTTGAACTCTTGGGTTAATGGGTTGGTCTTTTGGTCAAGGATTGACCATTATAACCTATCTTGACTTTTTGGTTGGAGATTGACTTATTCCGTAAATAATTGGTCATTAAGTCAAAAAATGACTATATTGACCCAAATTGACTTTTTGTTCAAAATTTGACTTATTTGGTCAGTGGGTTGGTCATTGGGTCAAGAATTGACCATTTTGAGCAAAGTTGACTTTTTGGTAAAAATTTAACTTATTGGGTCAACGGGTTGTTCATTGGGTCAAAGATTGTTTATTTTGACCAAAGTTAACTTTTTGGTTAGAGATTGACTTATTGGGTCAATAAATGGTCATTAGGTCAAAACTTGACTATTTTTACCCAAACTGACTTTTTGGTTAAAAGTGAACCTATTGGATCAATGGGTTGGTCATTGGGTCAAGAAATGACCATTTTGACCAAAGTTGACTGTTTGGTCAAAAGTTGAACTATTGGGTAAATGGGTTGGTAATTGGGTCAAGGATTGACCATTATGACCAAAGTTGATTTTTTGACAAAAAGTTAGCCAATCGGGTCAATGGGTTTGTCATCGGGTCAAGGATTAACCATTTTAATGAAAGCTCACTTTTTGGTCAGGGAGTGACTGATTGGGTCAATAATTGGTCAGTAGGTCAAAAATTGATTATTTTGAATAAAATTGAATTTTTAGTCAAAAGTTGACGTATTGGATCAATAGGTTGGTCATTGAGTTAAGGATTAACCATTTTGACCAAAGTTAACTTTTTGGTCAAAAGTTCACCTATTACGTCTTTGGGTTAGTCATTAGATCAAGGATTGACCATTTTGACATTAGTTGACTATCTGGTCAGAGATTGACTTATTGGTTCAAAATTTGGTCATTAGGTCAAAAATTAACTATTTTGACCAAAATTGAATTTTTCGTCAAAAGTTGGCCTTTTGAGTCAGAAATTGACCATTTTTACTAAAGTTGACTTTTTTGTCAAAAGTTAACATATTGGGTCAATTGGGTGGTCATTAGGTCAAAAATTAACTATTTTGACAAAAATTTGCTTTTTGGTCAAAAATTGACCTATTGGGCCAATGAGTTGGTCATTCTGTCAAAAATTAACTATTTTGGTCAAAATTGACTTTCTGGTCAAAAGTTAACCGTTGAAGTCAATGGGTGGTCATCAGTTCAAAAATTGACTTTCTTGACCAAAATTGACTTTTGGTCAAAAGTTGACCTTTTGGGTAAAGGGGTTTGTCATTGGGTCAAGGATTGACCATTTTGACCAAAGTTGACTTTTTGGTCAGAGATTGACTTAGTGGTTCAATAATTAGGCCATTAGGTTAAAAATTGACTACTTTTACAAAAACTGAATTTTTTATCAAAAGTTAACCCATTGGGTCAACAGGGTGGTCATCGGGTCAGAAATTGGCTAATTTAACAAAAAATGACTCTTTGGTAAAAAGTTGACCTGGAGGGTGAATTGGTTGTACATTGGGTTAAGGATTGACCATTTCGACCAAAGTTGACTTTTTGATCAAAAGTTGACCTTTTGGGTCAATGGGTTGGTCATTGGGTCAAGGATTGACCATTTTGACCAAAGTTGACTTTTTGGTCAGAGATTGACTTATTAGGTTAATAATTGGTCATTAGGTCAAAAAATGACTTTTTTAAACAAATTGACTTTTTGGTCAAAAGTTGACCTATTGGGTCAATGGGTTGTCATTGGGTCAAGGAATGACCATTTTGACTAAAGTTGACTTTTTGGTCAGAGATTGGCTTACTGGGTCAATAATTGGTCATTAGGTCAAAAATTAACAATTTTGAACAAAAATTACTTTTGGTCAAAAGTTAACGTGTTGGGTCAATGGGTTGGTCATTGGGTTAAGGATTGACTATTTTGACCAAAGTTGACGTTTTAGTCAGAGATTGGCTTACTTGGTCAATAATTGGTTATTAGGTTCGAAATTAACTACTTTGACCGAAATTTACATTTTGGTCAAAAGTTGACTATTGGGTCAATAGGTTGGTCATTGGGTCAAGGATTGACCACTTTGACCAAAGTTGAGTTTTTTGTCAAAGGTTGACCTATTGGGTCAATGGGTTAGTCATTGGTTCAAGGATTGACCATTTTGACCAAAGCTAACTTTTTGGTCAGAGATTAACTTATTGGGTCAATAATTGGTCATTTGGTTAAAAATTGACTATTTTGACAAAAATTAAATTTTTGGTTCGAAGTTGACTGATTGGGTTAACGGGGCGGTCATTGGGTCAAAAAATTGACCATTTTGACCAAAGTTGACCTTTTGGTCAAAAGTCAACCAATTGGGTCAATGGGTTGGTCATTGGGTCAAGGATTGACCATTTGTACCAAAGTTGACTTTTTGGTCAGAGATTGGCTTACTGGTTCGTTAATTGATCATTAGGTCAACAAATGACAATTTTGACAAAAATTGACCTTTTGGTCAAAAGTTGATCTATTGGGTCAATGAGCGGTCATTAAGTCAAAAATTGACTATTTAGATCAAAATTATCTTTTTGGTCAAAAGTTAACAGTTATTGGGTCAATGATTGACAATTTTGACTAAAGTTGAGTTTTTGGCCACAAATTGACTTATTGAGTCAATAATTGGTCATTAGGTCAAAAATTAACTTTTTTGACCAAAAATGACTTTTTGGTCAAAAGTTAACCTACTGGGTCAATGGGTTGGTCATTGGGTCAAGAAATGACCATTTTGACTAAAGTTGACTGTTTTGTCAAAAGTTGATCTTGCGTTAATGGGTTGGTCATTGGGTCAAGGATTGACCATTTTAACCTAAGTTGACTTTTTGGTCGAAGATTGACTTATTGGGTCAATAATTGGTCATTTAGTCAAAAAATGACTATTTTGGCCAAAACTAACTTTTGACTTTTTGGTCAAAATTTGACTTTTTTGGTCAATGGGTTGGTCATTGGGTCAAGAATTGACCATTTTGACCAAAGTTGACTTTTTGGTAAGAATTTAACTTATTGGGTCAATGGTTTGTTCATTGGGTCAAGGATTCACTATTTTGACCAAAGTTGACTTTTTTGTCAGAGATTGACTTTTTCGGTCAATAAACGGTTATTAGGTCAAAAATTGACTATTTTGAGCGAAACTGACTTTTTGGTCAAAAGCGGACCTACTGGGTCAATGGGTTGGTAATTGGGTCAAGGAATGACCATTTTGACCAAAGTTAACTGTTTGGTCAAAAGTTGAACTATTGGGTCAATGGGTTGGTAATTGGGTCAAGGATTGACCATTATGATCAAAGTTGATTTTTTGGTTAAAAGTTGACCTATGGGGTCAATGGAATGGTCATTAAGTCCAAAATTGACTATTTTGACCAAAATTGATATTTTTGTCAAATGTTGATCTACTAGGTCAATGGATTGGTCTATAGGTCAATGATTGACCACTTTAATTGAAGTTGATTTTTTGATCAAAAGTTAGCAAATTGGGTCAAGGCCATTGGGTCAAGGATTAACCATTTTGACCAAAGTTGACTTTTTGGTCTGAGATTGACTGATTGGGTCAATAATTGGTAAGAAGTTCAAAAATTGACTATTTTGAATAAAATTGAATTTTTAGTTAAAAGTTGACCTATTGGGTCAATGGGATGGTCATTGAGTTAAGGATTGACCACTTTGACCAAAATTAACTTTTTGGTCAAAAGTTGACATATTAGGTCTATGGGTTGGTCATTGGGTCAAGGATTGACCATTTGACCAAAGTTGACTTTTTGGTAAGAGATTGACTTATTGGGTTAATAATTGGTAATTAGGTCAAAAATTGACTATTTTGACCAAATTGACGTTTTAGTCAAAAGTTCACCTATTGGGTCAATGAGTTGTTCATTGGGTCAAGGATTGACCATTTCGTCCAAAGTTGACTTTTTGGTCAAAAGTTGACCTATGGAGTCAATGGGTGGGTCATTGGCTCAGAAGTTGACCATTTTCACCAAATTGACTTTTGGGATAAAAGTTGACATATTAGGTCAATAGGTTGGTCATTGGTTCAAAAATTGACCATTTTAGTCAGAAATAGACCATTTTTGGTCAAAAGTTGACCAATTTAGTCAATGGTTTGGTCATTGGGTCAGAAATTGACCATTTTAGTCAGAAATTAACCATTTTGACCAAAGTTGTCTTTTTGACCAAAGATTACCTATTGGGACAATGAGTTAGTTATTGGGTCAGAAATTGACCATTTTAACTAAAGTTTACTTTTCGGTCAAAAGTTGACCTATTGGGTCAATGGGGTGGTTGTTAGGCTAAAAATTTACTATTTTGACCAAAATTTACTTTTTTGTCAAAAGTTTACCAATTTGGTGGGTATGTCATTGTGCCAAGGATTGACCATTTTGATCAAAATTGACATTTTGGTCAAATGTTTACTCATTGGGGCATTAGGGTGGACATTAGGTCAAAAATTGACTATTTTGACCAAAATTGACTTTTTGATCAAAAGTTGACCTATTGGGTCAATGGGATGGTCATTTGGTAAGGATTGACCATTCTGACCAAAGTTAACTTTTTGGTAAAAAACTTTAACATAATGGGTCATAGGTCATTGGGGTGGACATAGGTCATTAGGTCAAGGATTGACCATTTTGAACAATGTTGACTTTTTGGTCAGAGATTGACTTTTTAGGTCAACAATTGGTCATTAGGTCAAAAATTGGCTATTTTGACCAAAATTGACATTTTGGTCAAAATTTGACCTATTTGGTCAATGGGGTGGTCATTGGGTCATAAATTGACCATTTCATCCAAAGTTGACTTTTTGGTCAAAAGTTGACCTATTGGGTCAATTGGGAGGTCATTAGGTGAAAAATTGACTATTTTGACCAAAATTGACTTTTTGTTAAAATTTGACCTATTGGGTTAATGAGTTGGTCCTTATGTCAAAAATTGACTATTTTGAGCAAAATTGACTTTTTGGCTAAAATTGACATTTTGGTCAAAAGTTGACCTATTGGGTCATTAGACCAATAATTTACTATTTTGACCATAGTTGACTTTATGGTCAAAAGTTGACCTACTGAGTCCATGGGTTGGTCATTGGGTCAAGGATTGACCATTTTGACCAAAGTTGACTACTTGGTCAGAGATTGGCTTATTGATTCAAAATTTGGTCATTAGGTCAAAAATTGACTATTTTGACCAAAATTAAATTTTTGGTCAGAAGTTGACCTACTGGGTCAATTGGTTGGTCATGGCTCAGAAATCGACCATTTTGACCAAAATTGACTTTTTGGTCCAATGTTGACATATTGGGTCAATTGGGTGGTCATTAGGTCAAAAAATGACTATTTTGACCAAAATTATCTTTTTGGTTAAAAGTTGACCTATTGTTATCTCAAAAAGTGATTATTTTGATCAAAATTGACTTTTGGTCAAAGTTGACCTTTTGGCTCATTGGGTAAAAGATTGATCATTTTGACAGTAGTTGACTTTTTGGTTAAAAGTTGACATATTGGGATAATGGGTTGGTCATTGGGTCAATAATTGATCATTTTGACCAAAATTGACTTTTTCGTCAGAGATTAACTTATTGGATCAATAATTGATCATTAGGTAAAAAATTAACTATTATGACCATAATTAAATTTTTGGTCAAAAGTTGATTCATTGGGTCAATGGGTTGGTCATTGGGTCAAAAATTGACCATTTTAACCAAAGTTGACTTTTTGGTCAAAAACTGACATATTGGGTCAATGGGGTGGTCATTAGGTAAAAAATTGACTATATTGACCAAAATTAACTTTTTTGTCAAAAGTTGACCTATTGTGTCAAGGATTGACTATTTTGACTAAAGTTCACTTTTTGGTAAAATGTTATCCTATTGGGCCAATGGGTTGGTCAATGGGTCAAGAATTGACCATTTTGCCAATGGTGGCCATTTGGTCACAGATTGACTTATTGGGTCAATAATTGGTCATTATGTCAAAAATTGATTATTTTGGTTAAAAGATGACCTATTGTGTCTATGGTTTGGTCATTGGGTAAAGGATTAACCATTTTGAAAAAAATTGACTTTTTGGTCAAAAGTTAACTTATTGGGTTAATGGTTTGGTTATTGGGTCAGAAATTGACCATTTTAACTAAACTTTACTTTTTTGTTAAAAGTTGCCTTATTGGGTTAATGGGGTGGTCATTATGTCAAAAATTAAAAATTTTGACCAAAGTAAACTTTTTTGGTGAAAATTCATCTATTGGGTCAATGTGTTGGTCATTGGGTCAATGATTGGCTATTTTAACCAAAGTTTACTTTTTAATTAAAAGTTGATCTATTGGGTCATTGGGTTGGTCATTGAGTAAAAGATTGACAATTTCAACTAAAGTTGACTTTTGGTCAGAGATTGACTGTTGGGTCAATAGTTGGTCATTCGGACCAAAATTAATCATTTTGACCAAAATTTCATTTTTGGTCAAAAGTTAATCTATTAGATCAATTCGTGCTCATTATGTCAGAAATTGACCATTTTGACCAAACTTGACTTTTTAATCAAAAGTTGACCTATTGGGTCAATAGGGTAGTAATCGGGTGAAAAGTTGACTGTTTTGACCAAAATTTACGTTTTGGTCCAAAGTTAATCTATTACGTCAATGGGTTGGTCATTGGGTCAAAAATTGACCATTTTGACCAAAGTTGACTTTTTGGTCAAACGTTGACCTATTGGGTCAATGGGTTGGTCATTAGGTCAAAAATTGACCATTTTGACTAAAGTTGACTTTTTGGTCAGAAAATAACCTATTGGGTCAGTGGGTATGTCATTGGGTCAAGGATTGACCTTTTTGACCAAAGTTTATATTTTGGTCAAAAGTTGACCTATTGGTCAATGGGTTTGTCTTTGGGTCAAGGATTGAAGATTTTGACCAAAGTTGACTTTTTGGTCAGAGATTGACTTATTGGGTCAATAATTGGTCATTGATTCAAAAATTGATCTAAGCTGACTTTTTGGTCAAAAGTTGACATATTGGGTTAATGGGGTGGTCATTAGGTAAAAAATTGACTATATTGACCAAAACTAATTTTTTGGTCAAAAGTTGACCTATTGGGTTAATGGGTTAGTCATTGTATCAAGGATTGACTATTTTGACTAAAGTTCATTTTTTGGTCAAAAGTTGACCTTTTGGGTCAATGGGTTGGTCATTGGGTCAAGTATTTACCATTTTGACCAAAGTTGTCCTTTTGGTCAGAGATTGACTTATTAGGTTAATAATTGGACATTATGTCAAAAATTGACTCCTTTGGTCAAAATCTGACGTATGGGTCTATGGGTTGGTCATTGGGTCAAGGATTGACCATTTCGACGAAAGTTGACTTTTTGGTCAAAAGTTAACCTATTGGGTTATAAGGTTGGTCATTGTGTAAGAAATTTAACATTCTAACTAAACTTGACTTTTTGGTCAAAAGTTAGCTTATTGGGTTAATGGTTTGGTCAGTGTGTCAAAAATAGTTAATTTTGACTAAAGTTAACTTTTTGGTCAAAAATTCATCTATTGGGTCAATGTGTTGGTCATTGGGTCAATGATTGGCTATTTTTAACTAAAGTTGACTTTTTGGTCCAAAGTTCGCCTATTGGTCAATGGTTTGGTCATTGAGTAAAAGATTGACAATTTCGACCAAAGTTGACTTTTTAGTCAGAGATTGACTATTGGGTCAAAAATTGGTTATACGGTCAAAAATTGATCATTTTGACCAAAATTTAATTTTTGGATTGGGTCAATTAGGTGGTCATTATGTCAAAAATTGACTATTTTGACCAAACCTGACTTTCTTGTTAAAAGTTGACCTATTGGGCCAATGGGGTGGTAATTGAGTAAAAAATTGACTGTTTTGACCAAAATTGACTTTTTGGTCAAAAGTTAATCTGTTGGGTCAATGGTTGGTCATTGGGTCAAAAATTAATCATTTTGACCAAAGTTGACTTTTTGGCCAAAAGTTGAGCTATTGGGTCAATTGGTTGGTCATTAAGTAAAAAATTGACCATTTTGACCAAAGTTAACTTTTTGGTCAAAAGTTAACCTATTAGGTCAATGGGTTTGTCGTTGGGACAAGGATTGACCATTTTTACCAAAGTTGACATTTCGGTCAAAAGTTGACTTATTGGTCAATGGGTTTATCATTCGGTCAAGGATTAACCATTGTTGACCAAAGTTGACTTTTTGGTCAAAGATTGACTTAATGGATCAGTAATTGGTCATTTATTCAAAAATTGACCAAAGTTGACTTTTTTGTAAAAGTTGACATATTGGGTAAATAGGGTGGTCATTAGGTAAAAAATTGGCTATATTGACCAAAATTAACTTTTTGGTCAAAAGTTGACCTATTGTGTTAATGGGTTGGTCATTGTATCAAGTATTGACTATTTTGACTAAATTTCACTTTTTTAGTCAAAAGTTGATCTATTGGGTCAATGTGTTGGTGATTGGGTCAAGGATTGACCATTTTGACCAAAGTTGACTTTTTGGTCAGAGATTGACTTATTGGGTCAATAATTGGTCATTATGTCAAAAATTGACTATTTTGGTCAAAAGTTGACCTATTGGGTCTATGGGTTGGTCATTGGGTCAAGGATTGACCATTTTGACCAAAGTTGACTTTTTGGTCAAAAGTTGACTTATTGGGTTAATGGGTAGGAAATTAACCTTTTTAACTAAACTTGACTTTTTGGTCAAAAGTTAGCTTATTCGGTTAATGGGTTGGTCATTATGCCAAAAATTAACAATTTTGACTAAAGTTAACTTTTTTGGTCAAAAGTTCACCTATTGGGTCAATGTGTTGGTCATTAGGTCAATGAATGAGTATTTTGACCAAAGTTGACTTTTTGGTCAAAAGTTGACTTATTGGGTCAATGAGTTGGTCATTGAGTAAAAGATTTACAAATTCGACCAAAGTTGAATTTTTGGTCAGAGATTGACTATTGGGTCAATAATTGGACATTCGGTCAAAAATTGATCATTTTGACAAAAAAATAATTTTTGGTCAAAGGTTGACCTGTTGGGTCAGTTGGGTGGACATAATGTCATAAATTGACCATTTTGACCAAACTTGACTTTTTGGTCAAAAGTCAGTTTATTGGGTAAATGGGTTGGTCATTGATTCAAGGATTGACCATTTTGACCAAAGTTGACTTTTTGGTCAAAAAGTTGACCTATTGGGTCAATGGGTTTGTCGTTGGCTCCAGTATTGACCATTATGACCAAAGTTGACTTTTTAGTCAGAGATTAACTTATTGGGTCAATAATTGGTCATTAGATCAAAAATTGACTATATTGACCAAAATTGACTTTTTGTTGAAAAGTTGACTTATTATGTCAAAGCGTTGGTTATCGGGTTGAGAATCGACCATTTTGACCAAAGTTGACTTTTTTGTCAAAAGTTGACCTATTGGGTAAATGGGTTGTTCATAGGGTCAAAAATTGTCCATTTTGACCAAAGTTGACTTTTAGTCAAAAGTTGACCTATTTGGTCAATGGGTGGTCATTAGATCAAAATTTGACTATTTTTAGCTAAATTTGACTTTTTCGTTAAAAGTTGACATATTGGGTCAATGAGTTGGTCATTGGGTCAAGGTTTGACCTTTTTGACCTAAGTTGACTTTTTGGTCAAAAGTTGACCTATTGGGTCAATAAGGTTGGTCATTGGGTTAGAAAATGACCATTTTAAGAAAACTAGATTTTTTGGTCAAAAATTGACCTATTGGTTCAATGCGATTGTCATTGGGTCAAAGATCAACCATTTTGACCAAAGTTGACTTTTAATCAGAGACTGGCTTACTAGGTTATTAATTGGTCATTAGCTGTTTTGACCAAAATTGGCTTTGTGGTCAAAAGTTGACCTATTGGGTCAATAGGTTGGTCATTAGGTATAGAATTGACCATTTTGACTAAAGTTGACTTTTTGGTCAAAGTTTGACCTATTGAGTCAATGTGTTGGTCATTGGGTAAAGGATTGACCATTTTGACCAAAATTGACTTTTTGGTCAGTGAGTGACCTATAGGGTCAATAATTGATCAAAATAAAATTTTTTGGTAAAATGTTGACTCATTGGGTCAACGAGGTGGTCATTGGGTCAGAGAATCATAATTTTGACCAAAATTGACTTTTTGGTCAAAAGTTGACATATTTGGTCAATTAGTTGGTAATTAGATCAAGAATTGACCATTTTGACCGAAGATGAATTTTTGGCCAAAATTTGATCTATTGGGTCAATGGGTTTGTCATTAGGTCAAAAATTGACCATATTGACCAAAGTTGACTTTTTGTTCAAAAGTTGACATATTACGTCAATGGGTAATCATTAGGTCAAAATTGACAATTCTGACCAAAATTGACTTTTGGTCAAAAGTTGGCCTGTTGGGTCAATGGGCTAGTCATTGGGTCAAGGTTTGACCATTTTGACCAAAGTTGACCTTTTAGTTAGAGTTTGACTTATTGGGTCAATAATTGGTCGTTAGGTCAAAAATTGACTGTTTTGACCAAAATGGTCAACAGGGTGGTCATTGGGTCAGAAATTGACCTTTTTGACCAATGTTATCTTTTTGGTTAAAAGTTGACCTACTTGGTCAATAAGTTGGTAATTAAGTTAAGAATTGATCATTTTGACCAAAGATGAGTTTTTAGTTAAAAGTTGACCTATTGGGGTCAATGGGTTGGTCATTGGGTCAAAAATTAACCATTTTGACCAAAGTTGACTTTTTGGACAAAAGTTGACCTCTTAGATGAATGGGTGATCATTAGGTCAAAAATTGACTATTTTAACGAAAATTGACTTTTTTGTCAAAAGTTGACCTATTGGGTCAATGGTTTTGTCATTGGGTCAAGGACTGACCATTTTTATCAAAGTTGACTTTTTGGTCAGAGATTGACTTATTGGGTCAATAATTAGTCATTAATCCAAAAATTATCTATTTTGACCAAAATTGACTTTTGGTCAAAAGTTGACCTATTAGGCCAATGGGTTAGTCATTAGGTCAAGGATTGCCAATTTTGACCTATGTTAACTTTTTGGTCAAAGGTTGACCTATCTGGAGAAAGGGTTGGTCAATGGGTCAAGCATTGACCATTTTGACCATAGTTGACTTTTTGGTCAGAGATTGGCTTACTGGGTCAATAATTGGTTATTAAGTCAAAAATTAACTATTTTGCCTAAAATTAACTTTTTGGTCAAAAGTTGACCTTTTAGGTCAATGGTTTGTTCATTGGGTCAGAAATTGACCATTTTGACAAATCTAGACTTTTTGGCTAAAAGTTGACCTATTGGGTCAATTAGGTGGTCATTAGGTCAAAAATTAACTATTTTACCTAAGATTGACTTTTTGGTCAAAAGTTAATATATTGAGTCAATGGTTGGTCATTGTGTCAAAAATTGACCATTTTGACCAAAGTTGACTTTTTGGTCTAAAGTTGACCTATTGGGTCAATGGGTTGGTCATTAGGTAAAAAATTAACCATTTTGACCAAAGTTAACTTTTTTTGTCAAAAGTTAACCTACTGGGTCAATGAGTTTATCATTGGGTCAAGGATTGACCTTTTTTACCACAGTTGACATTTTGGTCAAAAGTTGACCTATTAGTCAATGGGTTTGTCATCGGGTCAAGGGTTAACTATTTTGACCAAAGCTGACTTTTTTGTCAGAGATTGACTTATTGGGTCAGTTATTTGTAATTTATTCAAAAATTGACCAAAGTTGACTTTTTGGTAAAAAGTTGACAAATTGGGTCAATGGGGTGGTCATTAGGTAAAAAATTGACTATATTAACAAAAATTAACTTTTTGGTCAGAGGTTGACCTATTGTGTCAATGAGTTGGTCATTTTATCATGGATTGACTATTATGACTAAATTTCACTTTTTTGGTCAAAAGTTGACCTATTGGGTCAATAGATTGGTGATTGGGTCAAGGATTGACCATTTTGACCAAAGTTGACTTTTTGGTAGGTCAATAATTGGTCATTATATCAAAAATTGACTATTTTGGTCAAAAGCTGACCTATTGGGTCTATGGGTTGGTCATTGGGTCAAGGATTGACCAATTTGACCAAAGTTGACTTTTTGGTCAAAAGTTGTCTTATTGGGTTATTGGGTTGGTCATTGGGTAAGAAATTAACCATTTTAACTAAACTTGACTTTTTGGTCAAAAGTTAGCTTATTGGGTTAATGGGTTGGTCATTATGCCAAAAATTGACAATTTTGACTAAAGTTAACTTTTTTGGTCAAAAGTTCACCTATGGGGTTAATGTGTTGGTCATTGGGTCAATGAATGACTATTTTGACCAAAGTTGACTTTTTGGTCAAAAGTTGACTTATTGGGTCAATGGGTTGGTCATTGAGTAAACGATTGAGAAATTCGACCAAAGTTGAATTTTTGGTCAGAGATTGATTATTGGGTCAATAATTGGACATTCGGTCAAAAATTGATCATTTTGACAAAAAAATAATTTTTGGTCAAAGGTTGACCCGTTGGGTCAATTGGGTGGACATTAAGTCTGAAATTGACCATTTTGACCAAACTTGACTTGTTGGTCAAAAGTGAGTCTATTGGGTAAATGGGTTGGTCAAATGTTCACGGATTGACCATTTTGACCAAAGTTAACTTTTTGGTCAAAAGTTGACCTATTGGGTCAATGGGTTTGTCATTGGGTACAGGATTGACCATTATGACCAAAGTTTACTTTTTAGTCAGAGATTGGTTTATTGTGTCAATAATTGGTCATTAGGTCAAAAATTGACTTTTTTGACCCAAATTGATATTTTATTCAAAAGTTGACTTATTAGGTCAATGCGTTGGTTATTGGGTTGAGAATTGACCATTTTGAACAAAGTTGACTTTTTTGTCAAAGTTGACCAATTGGGTAAATGGGTTGGTCATTACGTCAAAATTTGATTATTTTTAACCAAATTTGACTTTTTGGTCAAAAGTTGATCTATTGGGTCAATGGGTTGGTCGTTGGGTCAAGGTTTGACCATTTTGACCAAAGTTGACTTTTTGGTCAAAAGTTGACCTATTTGGTCAATGGGTTGGTCATTGGGTCAGAAATTGAACATTTTAACCAAAGATGATTTTTTGGTCAAAAGTTGACTTATTTGTTCAATGGGTTTGTCATTGGATCAAAGATCAACCATTTTGACCAAAGTTGATTTTAGTCAGAGAGTGGCTTGCTAGGTCAACAATTGGTCATTGGCTATTTTGACCAAAATTGACTTTTTGATCAAAAGTTAACCTATTGGGTCAATGGGTTAGTTATTAGGTCTAGGATTGACCATTTTGACCAAAGTTGACTTTCTGGTCAAAGGTTGTCCTATTGGGTCAATGTGTTGGACATTGGGTTGAGGATTGACCATTTTGACCAAAATTGACTTTTTGGTCAGTTGTTGTCTTATTGGGTCAATAATTAACCAAAATTATATTTTTGGTCAAAAGTTCACCCATTAGTTAACGGGGTGGTCATTGGGTCAGAAAATGACAATTTTGACCAAAATTGACTTTTTGGTCAAAAGTTGACCTATTTAGTCAGTTAATTGGTAATTGGGTCAAGAATTGACCATTTTGACCGAAGAAGACTTTTTGGTCAAAAGTTGATCTATTGGGTCAATGGATGATCATTAGGTTAAAAATTAACTATTTTGAGCAAAATTAACTTTTTGTTCAAAAGTTGACCTTTTAGGCTAATGGGTTGGCCATTGGGTCGAGGATTGATCATTTTGATCAAAATTGACTTTTTGGCCAGAGTTTGACTTATTGGGTCAATAAATGGTCATTAGGTAAAAAATTGACTATTTTGACCAAAATGGTCAACGGGGTTGTTATTGGGTCAGAAATTGACCATTTTGACCAAAGTTGACTTTTTGGTCAAAAGTTGACCTTCTTGATCAATGAGTTGGTAGAGTCAAGAATTTATCATTTTGACCAAAGATGAGGTTTTAGTCAAAAGTTGACCTATTGGGTCAATGGGTTTGTCATTGGGTAAAAAATTAACCATTTTAACCAAAGTTGATTTTTTGGTCAAAGGTTGACCTATTGGATCAATGGGTGATCATTAGCTCAAAAATTGACTTTTTTGACTAAAATTGACTTTTTGGTCAAAAGTTGACCTATTGGGTCAATGGTTTTGTCATTGGGTCAAGGATTGTCCATTTTTTGACCAAAGTTGACTTTTTGGTCAGAGATTGACTTATTGGGTCAATAATTGGTCATTAATTCAAAAAATATCTATTTTAACAAAAATTCACTTTTTGTTCAAAAGTTGACCAATTAGGCTAATGGGTTGGTCATTAGGTCAAGGATCTATCATTTTGACTAAAGTTGACTTTTTGGTTAAAAGTTGACTTTTTGGTCAAAAATTAACTTATTGGGTCAATAATTTTACATTAGGTCAAAAATTGACTATTTGAGCCAAAATTGACTTTTTGTTCAAAAGTTGACCAATTGGGTCAATGGGTTTGTCAATGGGCCTAGGATTGACCATTTTGACTAAACTTGACTTTTGGTCAGAGATTGACTTATTGGGTCAATAATTGGTCATTTGTTCCAAAATTGACTATTTTGACCAAAATAGAATTTTTGGTCAAAAGTTAACCCATCGGGTGAACGGGGTGTTCATGGTTTAGAAATTGACCATTTTGACCAAAGTTCACTTTGTGGTCAAAAGTTGATGTATTGGGTCAAGAATTGACAGTTTTGACCAAAGATGACTTTTTGGTTAAAAGTTGACTTATTGGGCCAATGGGTTGGTCATTGGGTCAAAAATTGACCTTTTTGACCAAAGTTGACTTTTTGGTCAAAAGTTGACTTGTTGGGTCAATGGGTGGTCATTAGTTCAAAATTGACTTTCTTAACTTAAATTGACTTTTTGGTCAAAAGTTGGCCTATTGGGTCAATGGGTTCGTCATTCGGTCAAGGATTGACCATTTTGACCAAATTTAAATTTTTGGTCAGAGATTGACTTATTGACTCAATAATTGGTCATTAGGTCTATTTTGCCAAAAATTGAATTTTTTGTCAAAAGTTAACCCATTGGGTCAATGGAGTGGTCATTGGGTTAGAAATTAACCATATTGACCAAAGATGGGTTTTTGGTCAAAAGTTGACCTATTGGGTCAATGCGTTGGTCATTGGGTCAAGGATTGACCATTTTGACCAAAGTTGACTTTTTGGTCAGAGATTTGCTTTCTGGGTGAATAATTGTTCATTACGTAAAAAATTAACTATTTTGACCAAATTTGACTTTTTTGTCAAAAGTTGACTTATTAGGTCAATGGGTGGTCATTATGTCAAAAATTGTCTATTTTTGAGCAAAATTGACTTTTTAGTCAAAAGTTGACCCATTTTGTCAATAAGTTTTTCATTAGGTTAAGGACTGACCATTTTGACTAAAGTTAACTTTTTGGTCAGAGATTGACTTATTGGGTCAATAATTGGTCTTTAGTTCAAAAATTAGCTTTTTTGAACAAAATTGAATTTTTTGTCAAAATTTGGCATTGGGTGAACGGGGTGGTCATTGGGTCAGATATTGACAATTTTGCCCAAAGATGAGTTTTTGGTCAAAAGTTAACTTATGTTGATCAAATTTGAATTTTTGTTCAAAAGTTAATCCATTGGGTAAACGGGGTGGTCATTGGGTCAGAAATTCATCATTTTGACCAAAGTTGATTTTTTGTTCAAAAGTTGATCTTTTTGGTCAATGAGTTGGTAATTATGTCAAGAATTAACTATTTTGAACAAAGATGCCTTTTTGGTAAAAATTTGAACTGTTGGGTCACGGGGAGGTTATTAAGACAAAAATTGACAATTTTGACAAAAATTGACAATTTTGACAAAAATTGACTATTTGGTCAAAAGTTGACCTATTGGGTCAATGGGTTTGTCATTGGGTCAAAGATTGACCATTTTGACCAAAGTTAACTTTTTCGTCATAGATTGTCTTATTGGGTCAATAATTGGTCATTAATTCAAAATTTTATTATTTTGGCCAAAATTGACTTTTCGGTCAAAAGTTGACATATTAGATCAATTGGGTTGGTCATTGGGTCAAGGATTGATCATTTTGGCAATAGTTACCTTTTTTGGTCAAAAGTTAACCTATTGGGTTAATGGGTTGGTCATTGGGTCAAGGATTGACCATTATGGCCAAAGTTGACTTTTTGGTCAGAGATTGGCTTACTGGGTCAAAAATTAATTATTTTTACGAAAATTTACTTTTTGGTCAAAAGTTAGTCTATTGTGTCATTATGTTGGCCACTGGGTCAAGGATTGACCATTTTGACCAAAGTTGACTTTTTGGTCAAAATTTGACCAATTTGGTCAATGGTTGGTCATTGTGTCAAGGATTGACTATTTTGACCAAAGCTGACTTTTTGGTCTGAAATTGACTTATTGGGTCAATAATTAGTCATCAGGTCAAAAATAAACTATTTTGACCAAAATTAAATTTTTGTTAAAAGTTGACCGATTGGGTAAACGAGGCGGCCATTAGGTTAGAAATTTACCATTTGGACCAAAGTTAACTTTTTTGTCAAAAGTTGACCAATTGGGTCAATGGGTTGGTCATTGGGTCAAGGAAAGACCATATTTACCTAAGTTGACATTTTGGTTAGAAGTTGGCTTACTGGGTCAATAATTGAGCATTAGGTCAAAAATTGACTATTTTGACAAAAAATGACTTTTTGGTCGAAAGTTGACCTATTGGGTCAATGGGTGGTCATTAAGTTAAAAATTGACTATTTTAACAAAAATTATCATTCCGGTCAAAAGTTAACATATTAGGTCAATGGGTTTGTTATTGGGTCAAGGATTGACTATTTTGACTAAAGTTAACTTTTTGGTCAGAGATTGACTTATTGGGTTAATAATGGATCATTTGGTCAAAATTTTAATTTTTTGACCAAAACTGACTTTTTGGTCAAAAGTTGACCTACTTGGTCAATGGGTTGGTCATTGGGTCAAGGAATGATCATTTTGACCAAATTTGACTGTTTTGTCAAAAGTTGAACTCTTGGGTTAATGGGTTGGTCATTGGGTCAAGGATTGACCATTATAACCTAAGTTGACTTTTTGGTCGGAGATTGACTTATTACATAAATAATCGGTCATTAAGTCAAAAAATGACTATATTAACCAAAATTGACTTTTTGGTCAAAATTTGACTTATTTGGTCAGTGGGTTGGTCATTGGGTTAAGAATTTACCATATTGAGCAAAGTTGACTTTTTGGTAAAAATTTAACTTATTGGGTCAACGAGTTGTTCATTGGGTCAAGGATTGTTTATTTTGACCAAAGTTGACTTTTTGGTCAGAGATTGACTTATTGGGTCAATAAACAGTCATTAGGTCAAAAATTGACTATTTTGACCCAAACTGACTTTTTGCTTAAAAGTAGACCTATTGGGTCAATGGGTTGGTCATTGGGTCAAGAAATGACCATTTTGACCATGGTTGACTGTTTGGTCAAAAGTTGAATTATTGGGTCAATAGGTTGGTAATTGGGTCAAGCATTGGCCATTATGACCAAAGCTGATTTTTTGACCAAAAGTTAGCCAATCGAGTCAATGGGTTGGTCATCGGGATCAAGGATTAACCATTTTAACGAAAGTTCACTTTTTGGTTAGAGTGTGACTGATTGGGTCAATAAATTGTCAGTAGGTCAATAATTGATTATTTTGAATAAAATTGAATTTTTAGTCAAAAGTTGACGTTTTGGGTCAATAGGTTAGTCATCGAGTTAAGGATTAACTAATTTGACCAAAGTTAACTTTTTGGTCAAAAGTTGACCAATTAGGTCTATGAGTTAGTTATTGGGTCAAGGATTGACCATTTTGACCAAAGTTGACTATTTGGTCAGAGATTGACTAATTGGATCAAAATTTGGTCATTAGGTCAAAAATTAACTAGTTTGACCAAAATTGAATTTTTGGTCAAAAGTTGGCCTTTTGGGTCAGAAATTGATCATTTTGACCAAAACTGAGTTTTTCGTCAAAAGTTGACGTATTGGGTCAATTAGGTGGTCATTAGTTCAAAAATTGACTATTTTGACCAAAATTGATTTTTTGGTCAAAAGTTGACTTATTGGGCAAATAAATTGGTCATTATGTCAAAAATTAACTATTTTGGCCAAAATTAACTTTCTGGTCAAAAGTTAACTGATTGGGTCAATGGATGGTCATTAGATCAAAAATTGACTTTATTGACCAAAATCGACTTTTGGTCAAAAGTTGATCTATTGGGTAAATGGGTTTGTCATTGGGTCAAGGATTAACCATTTTGACCAAAGTTAACTTTTTGGTCAGAGATTGACTTATTGGGTCAATAATTGGGTCATTAGAACAAAAATTGACTATTCTGACAAAAACTGAATTTTTTTCAAAAGTTAACCCATGTAGTAGGGGGTGGTCATTGGGTCAGAAATTGGCTAATTTAACCAAAAATAGCTATTTGGTGAAAAGTTGACCTATAGGGTCAATTGGATGGTCATTGGGTTAAGGATTGACCATTTTGACCAAAGTTGACTTTTTGGTCAAAAGTTGACCTATTGGGTCAATGGGTTGGTCATTGGGACTAGGATTAACCATTTTGACCAAAGTTGACTTTTTGGTCAGAGATTTACTTATTTAATTATTAATTGATCATTAGGTCAAAAAAAGACTATTTTAACCAAATTGACTTTTTGGTCAAAAGTTGACATATTGGTTCAATGGGTTGGTCATTGGATCAAGGATTGACCATTTTGACCAATGTTGACTTTTTGGTCAGAGATTGGCTTACTGGATCAATATTTGGTCGTTAGGTCAGAAATTGACTACTTTGAACGAAATTTACTTTTTGGTCAAAAGTTGACCTATTGGGTCAACTGGTTAGTCATTGGGTTAAGGATTTACCATTTTGACCAAAGTTGAGTTGTTTTGTCAAAGGTTGACTTATTGAGTCAATGTGTTAGTCATTAGTTTAAGGATTGACCATTTTGACCAAAGCTGACTTTTTGGTCAGAGATTAACTTATTGGGTCAATAATTGGTCATTTGGTTAAAAATTGACTAGTTTGACCAAGATTAAATTTTTGTCCAAAGTTAACTAATTTCGTTAACGGAGCGGTAATTTGATCAGAAATTGACCATTTTGACCAAAATTGACTTTTTGGTCAAAAGTTGACCAATTGGGTCAATGGGTTGGTCAATGGGTCAAGGATTGACCATTTTTACCAAAGTTGACTTTTTGTTCAGCGGTTAACTTACTGGGTCGTTAATTGATCATTTGGTCAACAAATGACTATTTTGACGAAAATTAACTTTTTGGTCAAGAGTTCACCTATTAGGTCAATGGGCGGTAATTAAGTAATAAATTGACTATTTAGATCAAAATTATCTTTTTGGTCAAAAGTTAACAGTTATTGGGTCAAGGACTAACAATTTTGACTAAAGTTGAGTTTTTGGCCAGAAATTGACTTATTGGGTCAATAATTGGTCATTAGGTTAAAAATTAACTTTTTTTTACCAAAACTGACTTTTTGGTTAAAAGTTGACCTACTGGGTCAATTGGTTGGTCATTGGGTCAAGAAATGACCATTTTGACCAAAGTTCACTGTTTTGTCAAATGTTGATAACTTGGGTTAATGAGTTGGTCATTAGGTCAAGGATTAATCATTTTAATCTAAGTTGACTTTTTGGTCAAAGATTGACTTATTGGGTCAATAATTGGTCATTAAGTTAAAAAATGACTTTTGGCCAAAATTGACTTTTTGGTCAAAATTTGACTTTATTGGTCTATGGGTTGGTCATTGGGTCAAGAATTGACAATTTTGACCAAAGTTGATTTTTTGGTAAGAATTTGACTTATTGGGTCAATGGGTTGTTCATTCGGTCAAGGATTCACTATTTTGACCGAAGTTGACTTTTTGGTCAGAGATTGACTTTTTGGGTCAATAAACGATTATTAGGTCAAAAATTGACTGTTTTGACCGAAACTGACAATTTGGTAAAAAGTGGATCTATTGGGTCAAGGAATGACCATTTTGACCAAAGTTGAATGTTTGGTCAATAGTTGAACTATTGGGTAATGGCTTGGTAATTGGGTCAAGGATTGACCATTATGATCAAAGTTGATTTTTTGGTTAAAAGTTGACCTATGTGGTCAATGGGATGGTCATTAAGTCCAAAATTGACTCTTTTGAACAAAATTAATGTTTTTGACAAACTTTGATCTATTAGGTCAATGGTTGGTCTATGGGTCAAAGATCGACCATTTTGATCAAAGTTGATTTTTCGATCAAAAGTTAACAAATTGGGTCAAGGATTGACCATTTCGTCCAAAGTTGACTTTTTGGTCAAAAGTTGACCTATTAAGTCAATGGGTGGGACATTGGCTCAGAAATTGACCTTTTTCGCCAATTTAACTTTTTTGACAAAAATTGACATATTAGGTCAATAGGTTGGTCATTGGGTTAGAAATTGATCATTTTTGGTCAAAAGTTGACCAATTTAATCAATCGATTGGTCATTGGGTCAAAAATGGACAATTTTGACCAAAGTTGTCTTTTTGGCCAAAAGTTTACCTATTAGGTCAATGGGTTAGTTATTGGGTCAGAAATTGACCATTTTAACTAAAGTTTACTTTCTGGTCAAAAGTTGACCTATTGGGTCAATGGGGTGGTTGTTAGGTTAAAAATTTACTATTTTGACAAAAATTTACTTTTTTGTCAAAAGTTGACCAATTTGGTGGGTATGTCATTGTGACAAGGATTGACCATTTTGATCGAAATTGACATTTTGGTCAAATGTTGACCCAATGGGTCATTGGGGTGGACATTAGGTCAAAAATTGACTCTTTTGACCAAAATTGACTTTTTGATCAAAAGTTGACCTATTGGGTCTATGGGATGGTCATTTGTAAGGATTGACAATTCTGACCAAAGTTGACTTTTTGGTAAAAAAGTTAACATATTGGGTCAATGGGTTGGTCATTAAGTCAAGGATTGACCATTTTGAACAAAGCTGACTTTTTGGTCAGAGATTGACTTATTGGGTCAATAATTGGTCATTAGATCAAAAATTAGTTATTTTGACCAAAATTGACATTTTGGTCAAAATTTGACCTATTTGGTCAATGGGGTGGTCATTGGGTCATAAATTGACCATTTTGACCACAGTTGACTTTTTGGTCAAAAGTTGACCTATTGGGTCAATTGGGAGGTCCTTAGGTCAAAAATTGACTATTTTGACCAAAATTAACTTTTTCTCAAAATTTGTCCTATTGGGTGAATGAGTTGGTCCTTATGTCAAAAATTAACTATTTTGACCAAAATTGACTATTTCGCTAAAATTAACTTTTTGGTCAAAAGTTGACCTATTGGGTCATTAGGCCAATAATTGACCATTTTGACCATAGTTGACTTTATGGTCAAAAGTTGACCTATTGGGTCCATGGTTGGGCATTGGGTCAAGGATTGACCATTTTGACCAAAGTTGACTACTTGGTCAGAGATTGACTTATTGGTTCAAAATTTGGTCATTAGGTCAAAAATTGATTATTTTGACCAAAATTGAATTTTTGGTCAAAAGTTGACCTACTAGGTCAATTGGTTAGTCATGGCTCAGAAATTGACCATTTTGACCAAAGTTGACGTTTTTGTCAAAATTTGACATATTGGGTTAATTGGGTAGTCATTAGGTCAAAAAATGACTATTTTGACCAAAATTATCTTTTTGGTTAAAAGTTGACCAATTAGGCCAATGAGTTGGTCATTATCTCAAAAAGTGATTATTTTGACCAAAATTGACTTTCTGGTCAAAGTTCACCTATTGGACCATTGGGTAAAAGATTGATCATTTTGATCATAGTTGAATTTTTGGTTAAAAGTTGACATATTTGGTCAATGGGTTGGTCATTGGGTCAAGAATTGATCATTTTGACCAAAGTTGACTTTTTCGGTCACATGCCGACATATTGGGTCAATGGGGTGGTCATTAGGAAAAAAATTGACTAGATTGACCAAAATTAACTTTTTGGTCAATCTAGTCAATTTTGTGTCAATGGGTTGGTCATTGTGTCAAGGATTGACTATTTTGACTAAAGTTCACTTTTTGGTCAAAAGTTGTCTTATTGGGCCTATGGGTTGGTCAATGTGTCAAGAATTGACCATTTTTGCCAAAGTTGACCTTTTGGTCAGAGATTGACTTATTGGGTCAATAATTGGTCATTATGTCAAAAATTGACTATTTTTGTTAAAAGCTGACCTATTAGGTCTATGGGTTGGTTATTAGGTCAAGGATTGACCATTTTGACCAAATTTGACTTTTTGGTCAAAAGTTGACTTATTGGGTTAATGAGTTAGTAATTGGGTCAAAAGTTGACCATTTTAACTAAACTTTACTTTTTTTGTTAAAAGTTGGCTTGTTGGGTTAATGTGGTGGTCATTATGTCAAAAATTGACAATTTTGACCAAAGTAAACTTTTTTGGTGAAAATTCACCTATTGGGTCAATGTGTTGGCCATTGGGTCAATGATTGGCTATTTTAACAAAAGTTTACTTTTTAATTTAAAGTTGATATATTGGGTCAATGGGTTGGTCATTGAGTAAAAGATTGACAATTTCAACCAAAGTTGACTTTTGGTCAGAGATTGACAGTTGGGTCAATAATTGGTCATTCACACAAAAATTGATCATTTTGACCAAAATTTCATTTTTGGTCAAAAGTTGACCCATTGGGTCAATTCGGTGCTCATTATGTCAGAAATTGACCATTTTGACCAAACTTGACTTTTTAATCAAAAGTTGACCTTTTGGGTCAATGAGGTAGAGTAATCGGGTGAAAAATTGACTGTTTTGACCAAAAATTTAATCTATTACGTCAATGGATTGATCATTGGGTTAAAAATTGATCATTTTGACCAAAGTTGACTTTTTGGGCAAAAGTTGACCTATTGGGTCAATAGGTTGGTCATTAGGTCAAAAATTGATAATTTTGACCAAAGTTGACTTTTTGGTCAAAATTTGACAAGTTTGACCAAAATGGTCAACGGGGTAGTCAATGGGTCAGAAATTCACCATTGTGACCAAAGTTGACTTTTTGGTCAAAAGTTGACCTACTTGGTCAATGAGTCGGTAATTGAGTCAAGAATTTATCATTTTAACCAAAGATGAGTTTTTAATCAAAAGTTGACCTATTGGGTCAATGGGTTGGTCATTGGGTCAAAAATTGACCATTTTTACCAAAGTTGACTTTTTTGTCAAAAGTTGACCTATTGGACCAATGGGTGATCATTAGCTCAAACATTGACTATTTGTACCAAAATTGACTTTTTGGTCAAAAGTTGACCTATTAGTCCATGGTTTTGTCATTGGGTCAAGGATTGTCCATTTTTTTACCAAAGTTGACTTTTTGGTCAGAGATTGACTTGTTGGGTCAATAATTTGTCATTAATTCAAAAATTGTTTATTTTAACCAAAATTGACTTTTCGTTCAAAAGTTGACCTATTATGTCAATGGGTAGTCATTGGGTCAAGGATAAACCATTTTATCCAAAGTTGACTATTTGGTCAAAAGTTTACCTATTTTGTGAACGGGTTGGTCATCGAGTTAAGGATTGACAATTTTGACCAAAGTTGACTTTTTGGTTAGTGGTTGATTTATCGGTTCAATAATTGGTCATTAGGTCAAAAATTGATTATTTTTACCAAAATTAAATTTTTGGTCAAAAGTTGACCTATTGGGTTAACGGGGTGGTCATTGGCTCAGAAATTGACCATTTCGACCAAAGTTAACTTTTTGTCAAAAGTAGACCTATTTTGTCAATGAGTTGGTACTTGGGTTAAGAATTGACCATTTTGACCAAAGTTGACTTTTTTGTCAAAAATTGACTTATTTGGTCATTGGGTCAATAATATACCATTTTGACCAATGTTGACTTTTTGGTCAAAAGTTGACCTATTGGGTCAATGGGTGGTCATTAGCTCAAAATTTGACTATTTTGACTAAAATTAACTTTTTGGTCAAAAGTTGACCAATTAGGTCAATGACTTTGTCATTGGGTCAAGGATTGACAAATTTTACCAAAGTTGACCTTTTGGTCAGAGATTGACTTATTGGGACATAAGTGGTCATTAATTAAAAAAGTGATTCTTTTGACAAAATTGACTTTTTGGTCAAAAGTTAACCTATTAGGAAAATAGCTAGGTCATTGGGTCAAGGATAGATCATTTTGACACAAGTTGTCTTTTTGATCAAAAGTTGACCTATTGGGCAACGAGTTCGTCATTGGGTCAAGGATTGTCCTTTTCGACCAAAGTTGACTTTTTGGCAGAGATTGACTTATTGGCCCAACAATTGTTCATTAGGCCAAATATTGACTATTTTGACCAAAATTGACTTTTTGGTCAAAAGTTGTCTTATTTGTCCCTAAGTTGTTCGGTGGGTCAAGGATTGACCATTTTAACTAAAGTTGACTTTTTGGTCAAAAGTTGATCTATTGGGTCAACGGGTTGGTCATTGGGTCAAGGATCGAGCATTTTGACCAAAGTTGACTTTTTGGTCAAAGATTGACTTATTGAGTCAATAATTGGTCATTAGGTCAAAAATTGATTATTTTGACCAAAATTAATTTTTTTGTCAAAAGTTGTCCCATTGGGTCAACGTGGTGGTCAATGAGTCAAAAATTGACCATTTTAACCTAAATTGACTTTTTGGTCAAAAGTTGACCTATTTGATCAAAGAGTTGGTAATTGGGTCATGAACAGACCATTTTGACTGAAGATGACTTTTTGATTAAAAGTTGATATGTTGGGTCAATGGGTTGGTCATTGGGTCAAAAATCGAGTATTTTAACCAAAGTTGACTTTTTGGTCAAAAGTTGACTTATTTAGTCAAAGGGTGGTGATTAGGTCAAGAATTAACTACTTTGATTAAAATTGATTTTTTGGTCAAAAGTTGACCTATTAGGTCAATAGGTTCGACATTGGGTCAAGGATTGACCATTTTGACCTAAGTAACTTTCTGGTCAGAGATTGAGTTATTTGGTCAATAAATGATTATTAGGTTAAACATTTATTATTTTTATCAAAGTAGAATTTTTTTGTCAAAATTTAAACCATTGGGTCAACGGGGTGGTCATTGAGTCAGAAATTGACCATTTTGACCAAAGTTCACTTTTTAGTTAAAGTTTGACTTATTTGGTCAATGAGTTGGTAATTGGGTCAAGAATTGACCATTTTGAACGAATATAACTTTTTGGTCAAAATTTGATCTTTTGGGTCATTGGGTCAAAATTGATCATTTTGACCAAAGTTGACTATTTGGTCAAAAACTGTCCTATTGGGTCAATAATTGTTTATTAGGTAGAAATTTGACTATTTTAACCAAAATTGGCCTTTTCATCAAAAGTTAACCTATTGGGTCAAGGATTGACCATTTTAACCAAAGTTGACTTTTTGGTCAGAGATTAACTTATTGGGTCAATAATTTATCATTAGGTAAAAAATTGACTCTTTTGACAAAAATTGAATTTTTGGTCAAAAGCTAACTCAATGGGTCTACGGGGAGGTCGTTGGGTTAGAAATTGACCATTTTGACCAAAGTTGACATTTTAGTCAAATTTTAACATATTTGGTCAATGAGTTGGTAATTGGGTCAAGAATTGACCATTTTGACCAAAGATGATTTTTTTGGTTGAAAGTTGACCTATTGGATCAATGGGTTGGTCATTGGGTCAAAAATTAACCATTTGACCAAAGTTGACTTTTTGGTCAAAAGTTGACCTATTGGGTCAATGGGTGGTCACTAGGTCAAAAACTAATAATTTTGACCAAAATTGACTTTTTGGTCAAAAATTGACTTATTAGGCCAATGGCTTGGTCATTGGGTCAATGATTGATCATTTTGACCAAAGTTGACTTTTTGGTCAAAAGTTGACCTACTGGGTCAATGGGTTACTCATTGGGTCAAGGATTAACCATTTTAACCAAAGTTAACTTTTTGGTCAAAGATTGAGATTAGGTCAAAAATTGACTATTTTGACAAAAATTAACTTTTCGGTCAAAAGTTGACTTATTGGGTCAATGGGTTGGTAATTAGGTCAAGGATTGACCATTTTAACCAAAGTTGAATTTTTGGTCAGAGATTGACTTGTTGGGTCAATAATTTGTCATTAGGTAAAAATTTGAATATTTGACAAAAATTGAATTTTTGGTCAAAAGTTAACTCATTGGGTAAACGGGGAGGTCATTGGGTTAGAATTGACCATTTTGACTAAAGTTAACTTTTTGGTCAAAATTTGACCTATTTGGTCAATGAGTTAGTAATTGGGACAAGAATTGACCATTTTGACCAAAGATGATTTTTTGGTCGAAAGTTGACCTATGGGATCAATAGGTTGGTCATTCGGTCAAAAATTGACCATTTTGACCAAAGTTGACTTTTTGATCAAAAGTTAACCTATTGGGTCAATCGGTGGTCATTATGTCAAAAATTAACTATTTTGACCAAAATTAACTTTTTGGTCAAAAGTTGACCTATTAGGCCAATGGGTTGGTCATTGGGTCAAGGATTAATCATTTTGACCAAAGTTGACTTTTTCGGTCAAAACTTGACATATTGGGTCAATGAGATAGTCATTGGGTCAAGGATTGACTAGTTTGACGAAGGTTCACTTTTTGGTCAAATATTGACATTCAGTCAAAAATTGACTATTTTGACCAAAATTGACTTTTTGGTCAAAAGTTGACTTATTGGGTCATTGGATTGGTAATTGGGTCAAGGATTGACCATTTTGACCAAGGTTGTCTTTTTAGTCAAAAGTTAACCTATTTAGGTTAATGAGGCTGTCATTAGGTCAAAAATTGACAATTTTAAGCAAAATTGACTCTTTGGTCAAAAGTTGACCTATTTAGTAAATGTGTTGGTCATTCGGTCAAGGATTAACCATTTTGGCAAAAGTTGACAAATTGGTCAATGGGTTGGTCTTTGTGTCAGAAATTAACCATTTTCACCAAAGTTGACATTTAGGTCATTGTGTCAGAAATTAACAATTTTGAACAAATTTGACTTTTTTGTCAAAAGTTAACCTTTTGGGTCAACGAGTTGGTCATTAGGTCAAAAATTATAAATTCTTACCAAAATTGACTTTTTGGTCAAAAGTTGTCCTTTTGGGTTAATGAGTTCGTCATTGGGTTAATGATTGACCATTTTGACCAAAGTTAACTTTTTGGTCAAAAATTGAACTTTTGGGTCAATGAGTTTGTCATTGGGTTGAGGATTGACGATTTTGACCAAAGTTGACCTTTTGGTCGAAAGTTGACCTATTGGGTCAATAATTGGTCATTAAGTCAAAAATTTACTATATTGACCAAAACAGACTTTTAGTCAAAAGTCGATCTTTTGGGTCGATGGTCGGCTATCGGGTCAAGGATTGACCCTTTTGACCAAAGTTCACTTTTTGGTCAACAGTTGACCTATTGAATCAATGGGTTTGTCATTAGATCAAGGATTGACCATTATGACCAAAGTTGATTTTTTTCTCAGAGATTGACTTATTGGGTCAAAAATTAGTCATTTGGTAAAAAAATTGACTATTTTGACCCAAATTGTTTTTTGTTCAAAAGTCGACTTATTAGGTCAATGAGTTAGTCATTGGGTCAAGAATCGACTATTTTGACCAAAGTCGACTTTTTTGTCAAAAGTCGACCTATTGGGTCAATTGGTTGGTCATTGGGTCAAAAATTAACCATTTTGACCAAAGTTGACTTTCTGGTCAAAAGTTGACCAATTGGGTCAATGGGATGGTCACTGGGTCAGAAATAAACCATTTTGACCAAGCTTTTCTTTTTGGTCAAAAGTTGACCTTTTGGTTCAATGGGTTTGTCATCGGGTCAAAGATCAACCATTTCGACCAAAGTCAGCTTTTGGTTAGAGATTGGCTTACGAGGTCAATAATTGGTCATTTGGTCAAAAATTGATTATTTTGACCAAAGTTGACTTTTTGGTCAAAATTTGACTTTTTGGTCAAAATTTGACCTTTTGGATGAATGAGTTAGTCATTAGGTCCAAAATTGACCATTTTGACCAAAGTTGACTTTTTGGTCAAAGGTTGACCTATTGGGCCAATGGGTTAGTCTTTGGGTTAAGGATTGCCCATTTTGACCAAAGTTGACTTTTTGGTCAGTGGTTGACTTTTTGGGTTAATAATTGGTCATTAGGTTAAAAATTGAATCTTTTGACCCAAATAAAATTTTTGGTCAAAAGTTGACCCATTGGGTCAACGGGGTGGTCAGTGGGTCGAAATTGACCATTTTGACCAAAGTTGATTTTTTTGTCAAAGGTTTACCTACTTACTTGGTCAATGAGGTTGTAATTGGGTTAAGAATTTAACTTTTTGAACGAAGATGACTTCTTGGTAAATAGTTGATCTATTCGGTTAATGGGTTGGTCATTGGGTTAAAAATTGACCATATTGACTAAAGGTCACTTTTTGGTCAAATGTTCACCGATTGGGTCAATGGGTGGTCATTAGGTCAAAATTGACTATTCTGTTGAAAATTGACTTTTTGGTTCAAAGTTGACCTATAGGGTCAATGGGTTTGTCATTGGGTCAAGGAAAGACCATTTTGACTAAAGTTGAATTGTCGGTCAGAGTTTGACTTATTGGGTCAATAATTGGACATTAAGTCAAAAATTGACAATTTTGACCAAAATGGTCAACAGAGTAGTCATTGGGTAAGAAATTGACCAATTTGACTAAAGATAACATTTTAGTAATTGGTCATTAGTCATTGGTCAATGAGTTGGAGATTAGGTCAAGAATTGAGCATTTTGACTAAAGATATCTTTTCAGTCAAAAGTTGACCTATTAGGTCAATGGGTTAGTCATTAGGTAAGAAATTGATCATTTTAACTAAAGTTCACTTTTTTAGTCAAAAGTTGACCTATTGGATTGACCATTTTAACCAAAGTTGACTTTTTGGTCAGAGATTGACTTATTGGGTCAATAATTGGTCAGTAGGTTAAAATTGACTATTTTAACAAAAATTAAACTTTTGGTCAAAAGTTAACTCATTGGATCTACAAGGAGGTCATTGGGTTAGAAATTAACCATTTTGTCCAAAGTTGACTTTTAGATCAAAATTTCACCTATTTCGTCAAAGAGTTAGTAATTGGGTCAAGAATTGACCATTTTGACCAAAGATGATTTTCTTGTTCAAAAGCTGACCTATTGTATCAATGGGTTGGTCAAAGGGTCAAAAATTGACAATTTTGACCATAGTTAACATTTTGTTCAAAAGTTAAATGATTGGGTTAATGGGTGGTCATTAGGTCAAAAATTGACTATTTTGACAAAAATTGACTTTTTGGTTAAAAATTCACCTATTAAGTCAATGGGTTGGTCATTGGGTCAAGGTTTGATCATTTTGACCAAAGTTGATTTTTTGGTCAAAAATTGAGCTTTTGGGTCAATGAGTTTGTCATTGGGTTAAGGATTGACGATTTTGACCAAAGTTGACCTTTTGGTCGAAAGTTGACCTATTGGGTCAATAATTGGTCATTAAGTCAAAAATTTACTATATTGACCAAAACTGACTTTTAGTCAAAAGTCGATCTATTGGGTTAGTGGGTTGGCCATTGGGTCAAGGATTGACCCTTTTGACCAAAGTTGACTTTTTGGTCAACAGTTGACTATTGGATCAAGGATTGACCATTATGACCAAAGTTGATTTTTTGGTCAAAGATTGACTTATTGGGTCAAAAATTGGTCATTTGGTAAAAAAATTGACTATTTTGACCCAAATTGACTTTTTGTTCAAAAGGTGACTTATTGGGTAAATGAGTTGGTCATTGGTCAAGAATTGACCATTTAGACCAAAGTTGACTTTTTTCTCAAAAGTTGACCTATTGGGTCAATTGGTTGGTCATTGGGTCAAAAATTAATCATTTTGACCAAAGTTGAATTTTTGGTTAAAAGTTGACCAATTGGGTCAATGGGATGGTCATTAGGTCAGAAATAAACCATTTTGACCAAACTTTACTTTTTGGTCAAAAGTTGACCTTTTGGTTCAATCGGTTTGTCATTGGGTGAAAGATCAACCATTTTGACTAAAGTTGGCTTTTTGGTCAGTGATTGGCTTATAGGGTTAGTAATTGGTCATTTGGTCAAAAATTGATTATTTTAACCAATGTTGACCTTTTGGGTCAATGGGTTAGTCATTAGATAGGTCATTGCGTTAGAATTGACCATTTTGACCAAAGTTAACTTTTTGGTCAAAATTTGACCTATTTTGTCATTGAGTTAGTAAATGGTTCAAGAATTGACCATTTAGACCAAAGATGATTTTTTGGTCGAAAGTTGACCTACAGGATCAATAGGTTGGTCATTCGGTCAAAAATTGACCATTTTGACCAAAGTTGACTTTTTGATCAAAAGTTGACCTATTGGGTCAATGGGTGGTCATTAAGTCAAAAATTAACTATTTTGACCAAATTTAACTTTTTGGTCAAAAGTTGACCTATTAGGCCAATGGGTTGGTCATTGGGTCAAGGATTGATCATTTTGACCAAAGTTGACTTTTTTGGTCAAAAGTTGACCTATTGGGTCAATGGGATAGTCATTGGGTCAAGGATTGACTAGTTTAACCAAAGTTCACTTTTTGGTCAAAGATTGACATTCTGTCAAAACTTGACTATTTTGACCAAAATTGACTTTTTCGTCAAAAGTTGACTTATTGGGTCGTTGGGTTAGTAATTGGGTCAATGATTAACCATTTTGACCAAGGTTGTTTTTTTAGTCAAAAGTTGACCTATTTAAGTCAATGAGGCGGTCATTAGGTCAAAAATTGACAATTTGAAGCAAAATTGACTCATTGGTCAAAAGTTGACCTATTTAGTAAATGTGTTGGTCATTAGGTCAAGGATTAACCATGTTGGCAAAAGTTGACTTTTTAGTCAAAAGTTGACAAATTGGCCAATGGGTTGTGTGTTAGAAATTAACCATTTTCACCAAAGTTGACATTTAGGTCATTGTGTCAGAAATTTACAATTTTGACCAAATTTGACTTTTTTGTCAAAAGTTGACCTTTTGGGTCAATGAGTTGGTGATGAGGTCAAAAATAATAAATTCTCACCAAAATTGACTTTTTGGTCAAAAGTTGTCCTTTTGGGTTAATGAGTTCGTCATTGGGTTAAGGATTGACGATTTTAACCAAAGTTTACCTTTTGGTCAAAAGTTGACCTATTGGGTCAATAATTGGTCATTAAGTCAAAAATTTACTATATGGACCAAAACTGACTTTTAGTCAAAAGTCGATCAATTGGGTGAGTGGGTTGGCCATTGGGTCAAGGATTGACCCTTTTGACCAAAGTTGACTTTTTGGTCAACAGTTGACCTATTGGATCAGTGGGTTTGTCATTGGATCAAGGATTGACCATTATGACCAAAGTTGATTTTTTGGTCAAAGATTGACTTATTAGGTCAAAAATTGGTCATTTGGTAAAAAAATTGACTATTTTGACCCAAATTGACTTTTTGTTCAAAAGTTGACTTATTTGGTCAATGAGTTGGTCATTGGGTCAAAAATTGACCATTTTGACCAAAGTTGACATTTTTATCAAAAGTTGACCTATTGGGTCAATTGGTTGGTCATTGGGTCAAAAATTAACCATTTTGACCAAAGTTGACTTTTTGGTCAAAAGTTGACCAATTGGGTCAATGGGATGGTCATTGGTTCAGAAATAAACCATTTTGAACAAACTTTACTTTTTAGTCAAAAGTTGACCTTTTAGTTCAATGGGTTTGTCAGTGGGTCAATGATCAACTATTTTGACCAAAGTTGTCTTTTTGGTCAGAGATTGGCTTACAGGGTCAGTAATTGGTAATTTTGACCCAATTAGTAATTGGTCAAAGATTAACTATTTTGACCAAAATTGACTTTTTGGTCTAAAGTTAACCTATTGGGTCAATGGGTTTGTTATTGGGTCAAGGATTGACCATTTTGACTAAAGTACACTTTTTAGTCAGAGATTGATTTATTGGGTCAATAATTGGTCATTAATTCAAAAATTGACTATTTTGACCAAAATTAACTTTTTTGTCAAAAGTTAACCTATTAGGCCAATGGGTTGGTCATTGTGTCAAGGATTGATCATTTTGACCAAAGTTGACTTTTTGGTCAAAAGTTGACCTATTGGGTCAAAGGGTTAGTCATTTGGTCAAGGATTGACCATTTGGACGAAAGTTGACTTTTTGGTCAAAGATTGGCTTACTGGGTCAATAATTGGTAATTAGGTCAAAAATTGACTATTTTGACCCAAATTGACTTTTTGGTCAAAAGTTGACCTATTATGTCAATGGTTGGTCATTGGGTCAAGGATTAATCATTTTGACCAAAGTTGACTTTTTCGTCAAAAGCTGACCTTTTGGGTCAATAGGTTGGTCATAGACTCAAGGATTAACCAATTTGACCAAAGTTGACTTTTTGGTCTGGGATTGACTGATTGGATCAATAATTGGTCATTAAGTCAAAAATTCATTATTTTGAACAAAATTAATTTTTTTGTTAAAAGTTGACCCATTGGGTCAACAGGGTGGTCATTGTGTTAAAAATTGACCATTTTGACTAAAATTAGCTTTTTGGTCAAAAGTTGACCTATTTGGTCACTGAGTTGGTAATTGGGTCAAGAATTGACCAATTTGACCGAAGATGACTTTTTGGTTAAAAGTTGATCTATTCGGTCAATGGATTGGTCAATTGGTAAAAAATCGACCATTTTGACCAAAGTTAATTTTTGGTCAAAAGTTGACTTATTGGGTCAATTAGTGGTCATTAGGTTAAAAATTGACCATTTTGATCAAAATTGACTTTTTGGTTAAAAGTTGACCTATTGGGTCAATGGATTCGTCATTGGGTCAAGGATTGACCATTTTAACTAAAGTTTACTTTTTATTAGAGATTAAGTTATTTGGTCAATAATTGGTCGTTAGATCAAACATTTACTATTTTGACCAAAATTGAATTTTTTATCAAAATTTAACCCATTAGGTGAACGGGGTGAAAATTGAGTAGGAAATTGACCATTTTGACCAAAGTTGACTTTTGGTCAAAAGTTGACCTATTTGGTCAATGAGTTGGTAATTGGGTCAATAATTGACTATTTTGACAAAAGATTATTTTTTGGTCAAAAGTTTATCTATTGGGTCGATGGGGTGGTCATTGGGTGAAAAATTGACCATTTTGACCAAAGTTAACGTTTTGGTCAAAGTCGACCAATCGGTCATTCGCAGGTCATTAGGTCGACTAAATGTTGAAATATTGGGTCATTGGGTTTGTCATTAGGTCAAGGATTGACCATCTTGTCCAAAGTTGACTTTTTGGTCGGAGATTGACTTTTTGGGTCAATATTGGTCATTAATTCAAAATTTTACTATTTTGACTAAAATTGACTTTTCGTCAATTGGTGGTCATTAGGTCAATAATTGACTATTTTTATCAAAATTGACTTGTTGGTCAATAGTTGACCTATTGGGTCAATGGATTTGTCATTAGGTCAAGGATTGACCATTTTGACCATAGTTAACTTTTTGGTCAAAAGTTGACCTATTGGGTCAAAGGGTGGCATTAGGCCAAAAATTGAGCACTTTGATTAAAATTGACTTTTTCGTCAAAAGTTGACTTATTGGGAATATAGTCTAGTCATTGGGTCAAGGATTGACCACTTTGACCTAAGTAGCTTTTTAGTCAGAGATAGAGTTATTTGGTCAAAAATTAGTCATTAGGTCAAACATTTACTATTTTGACCAAAATTGAATTTTTTGTCCAAATTTAACCAATTGGGTCAGCTGGGTGGTCATTAAGTCAGAAATTGACCATTTTGACCAAAATTGACTTTTTGGTCAAAAGTTGACTTATTCGTTCAATGAGTTGGTAATTGGGTCCAAAGTTGACTTTTTGGTCAAAAGTTGACTTATTTGTTCAATGAGTTGGTAATTGGGTCAAGAATTGACCTTTTTGAACGAAGATGACTTTTTGGTCAAAATTTGATCTTTTGGGTGATTGGGTTAAAATTAGCCATTTTGACCGAAGTTGACTATTTGGTCAAAAATTGTTCTATTGGGTCAATAATTGTTCATTAGGTCAAAAACTAATAATTTTTTCCAAAATTGACTTTTTCGTCAAAAATTGACGTATTGGGTCAATGGGTTTGTCATTGGGTCAAGGATTAACCATTTAGCCAAAGTTGACTTTTTGGTCAGAGATTGACTTATTGGGACAATAATAGGTCATTAGGTTAAAATTGACTATTTGACAAAAATTAAACTTTTTGTCAGAAGTTAACTCATTGGGTCTATGAGGAGGTCATTGGGTTAGAAATTGACCATTTTGACCAAAGTTGACTTTTTGATCAAAATTTCATCTATTTCGTCAATGAGTTGGTAATTGGGTCAAGAATTGACCATTTTGAACAAAGATAATTTTTTTGGTCAAAAGCAGACCTATTGTATTAATGGGTTGGTCAAAGGGTCAAAAATTGACAATTTTGACCATAGTTAACTTTTTGTTCAAAAGTTGACCTATTGGGTCAATGGGTGGTTATTAGGTCAAAAATTGACTATTTTGACCAAAATTGACTTTTTGGTTAAAAATTCACCTATTAAGTCAATGGGTTGGTCACTGGGTCAAAGATTGAGCATTTTGGCCAAAAGTGATTTTTTGGTCAAAAGTTGACCTGTTGGGTCAATGGGTTAGTCATTGGGTCAATGATTGACCATTTTGACTAAAGTTAACTTTTTGGTCAGAGATTGACTTATTGGGTCAATAATTGGTCATTAATTCAAAAATTGGCTATTTTGACTAAAATTGACTTCTTAGTCAAAAGTTGACTATTAGGCTAATGAGGATAGATCATTTTGGCCAAAGTTGACTTTTTGGTCAAAAGTTAACCTATTGGGTCAATGGGTTGGTCATTGGGTCAAGGATAGACCATTTTGACCAATGTTGGCTTTTTCATCAGAGATTGGCTTACTGGGTCAATAATTGATCATTAGGTCAAAAATTGACTATTTTGATCAAAATTGACTTTTTTGTTCAAAAGTTGACCTATTGGGTCAATGGTTGGTCATTGGGTCAAGGAATGACCATTTTAACCAAAGTTGACTTTTTCATCAGAGATTGGCTTACTGGGTCAATAATTGATCATTAGGTTAAAAATTGATTATTTTGAACAAAAATAAATTTTTTATTAATAGTTGAACCATTGGGTCAACGGGGTGTTCATTGGGTCAAAAAAGACCATTTTAACTAAATTTGACTTTTGGGTCAAAAGTTGACCTATTTGGTCAATGAGTTTGTAATTGGGTCAAGAATTGACCATTTGGACCGAAGATGACTTTTTGGTTAAAAGTTGAACTATTGGGCCAATGGGTTGGTCGTTGGGTCAAAAATCGATCATTTTGACCAATGTTGACTTTTTGGTCAAAAGTTAACCTATTAGATTAATTGGCGGTCATTAGGTCAAAAATTGACTATTTTGATCAAAATTGACTTTTTGGTCAAAAGTTAATATATTGGGTCAATGGATTCGTCATTGGGTCAATGATTGACCATTTTGACCAGTGTTGGCATTTTTATTAGAGATTGAGTTATTTGGTCAATAATTGGTCATCAGATCTAACATTTACTATTTTGACCAAAATTGAATTTTTTGTCAACATTTAACCCATTAGGTCAACGGGTAGAAATTGAGTCAGAAATTGACCATTTTGACCAAAGTTAACTTTTTGTCAAATATTGACATATTTGGTCAATGAGTAGGTAATTGGGTCATTAATTGACACTTTTGACTAAGGATTATTGTTTAGTCAAAAGTTGATCTATTGGGTCGATGGGGTAGTCATTGGGTGAAAAATTGAACATTTTGACCAAAGTTAACTTTTTGGTTAAAAATTGACCAATTGGGTCAATCGGTGGTCATTACGTCAATCAAATGTTAACCTATTGGTTCAATGGGTTTGTGATTCGGTGAAGGGTTGATCATCTTGTCCAAAGTTGACTTTTTGGTCGGAGATTGACATATTGTGTCAATAATTGGTCATTAATTCAAAAATTTTCAATTTTGACCAAAATTGACTTTTTCGTCAATTGGTGGTCATTAGGTCAAAAATTGACTATTTTGATCAAAATTAACTTTCTGGTCAGAATTTGTACTAATGGGCAATGGGTGGTCATCTGTCAAAAATTGACTACTTTGATTAAAATTGACTTTTTGGTCAAAAGTTGACCTATTAGGTCAATAAATTCGTCATTGGGTCAAGGATTGACCATTTTGACCTAAGTAGCTTTCGGGTCTGAGTTTGAGTTATTTGGTCAAAAATTGGTCATTATGTCAAACATTTACTATTTTGACCAAAATTGAATTTTTTGTCAAAATTTAACCCATTGGGTCAACGGGGTGGTCATTGTGTCAGAAATTGACCATTTTGACCAAAGTTGACTTTTTGTCAAAAGTTGACCAACAAGAATTGATCATTTTGAACAAAGATAATTTTTTGGTCGAAATTTGATCTTTTGGGTCATTCGGTCAAAATTGACCATTTTGACCAAAGTTGACTGTTTGGTCGAAAATTGTCCTATAGAGTCAATAATCGTTCATTAGGTCAAAAGTTGACTATTTTGGTTAAAAGCTGACCTATTGGGTCTGTGGGTTGGTCATTGGGTCAAGGATTAACCATTTTGACCAAATTTGACTTTTTGGTCAAAAGTTGACTTATTGGGTCAATGGGTTGGTAATTGGGTTAGAAATTAACCATTTTAACTAAACTTTACTTTTTTTGTTAAAAATTGGCTTATTGGGTTAATGGGGTGGTCATTATGTCAGAAATTGACAATTTTGAGCAAAGTAAACTTTTTTGGTCAAAATTCACCTATTAGGTCAATGTGTTGGTCATTGGGTCAATGATTGGCTGTTTTAACCAAAGTTTACTTTTGAATTAAAAGTTGATCTATTGGGTCAATGGGTTGTTCATTGAGTAAAAGATTGACAATTTCAACCAAAGTTGACTTTTGGTCAGAGATTGACTGTTGGGTCAATAATTGGTCATTCAGACAAAATTTGATCATTTCAAAAGCTAACTCAATGGGTCTACGGGGAGGTCATTGGGTTAGAAATTGACCATTTTGACCAAAATTGACATTTTAGTCAAAATTTAACATATTTGGTCAATGAGTTGGTAATTGGGTCAAGAATTGACCATTTTGACCAAAGATGATTTTTTTGGTCGAAAGTCGACTCTATCGGATCAATGGGTCAGTCATTGGGTTCAAAATTAACCATTTGACCAAAGTTGACTTTTGGTCAAAAGTCGACTCTATTAGGTCAATGGGTGGTCACTAGGTCAAAACTAATAATTTTGACCAAAATCGACTTTTTGGTCAAAAATCGACTTATTAGGCCAATGGCTTCGTCATCGGGTCAATGATTGATCATTTCGACCAAAGTTGACTTTTTGGTCAAAAGTTGACCTACTGGGTCAATGGGTTACTCATTGGGTCAAGGATTAATCATTTTAACCAAAGTTATCTTTTTGGTCAAAGATTGAGATTAGGTCAAAAATTGACTATTTTGACCAAAATTAACTTTTCGGTCAAAAGTTGATTTATTGGGTCAATGGGTTGGTAATTAGGTCAAGGATTGACCATTTTAACCAAAGTTGAATTTTTGGTCAGAGATTGACTTGTTGGGTCAATAATTTGTCATTAGGTAAAAATTTGACCATTGGGTTAGAATTGACCATTTTGACCAAAGTTAACTTTTTGGTCAAAATTTGACCTATTTGGTCAATGAGTTAGTAATTCGGACAAGAATTGACCATTTTGACCAAAAAGGATTTTTTGGTCGAAAGTTGACCTATGGGATCAATAGGTTGGTCATTCAGTCAAAAATTGACCTTTTTCACCAAAGTTGACTTGTTGATCAAAAGTTAACCTATTGGGTCAATCGGTGGTCATTATGTCAAAAATTAACTATTTTGACCAAAATTAACTTTTTGGTCAAAAGTTGACCTATTAGCCAACTGGTCGTCATCGAATCAGTGATCGATCATTTTGACCAAAGTTGACTTTTTGGTCAAAAGTTGACATATTAGGTCAATGGGATAGTCATTGGGTCAAGGATTGAGTAATTTGACCAAGGTTCACTTTTTGGTCAAAGATTGACATTCAGTCAAAAATTGACTATTTTGACCAAAATTGACTTTTTGGACAAAAGTTGACTTATTGGGTCATTGGGTTGGTAATTGGGTTAAGGATTGACCATTTTGACCCAGGTTGTCTTTTTAGTCAAAAGTTGACCTATTTAGGTCAATGAGGCGGTCATTAGGTCAAAAATTGACTCTTTTGTCAAAAGTTGACCTATTTAGTAAATGTGTTGGTCATTCGGTGAAGGATTAACCATTTTGGCAAAAGTTGACAAATTGGTCAATAGGTTGGTCTTTGTGTCAGAAATTAACCATTTTCACCAAAGTTGACATTTAGGTCATTGTGTCAGAAATTAACAATTTTGAACAAATTTGACTTTTTTGTCAAAAGTTGACCTTTTGGGTCAACGAGTTGTTCATTAGGTCAAAAATTATAAATTCTCACCAAAATTGACTTTTTGGTCAAAAGTTGTCCTTTTGGGTTAATGAGTTCGTCATTGGGTTCATGGTTGACCATTTTGACCAAAATTGAGCTTTTGGGTCAAAAATTGAGCTTTTGGGTCAATGGGTTTGTCATTGGGTTGAGGATTGACGATTTTGACCAAAGTTGACCTTTTGGTCGAAAGTTGACCTATTGGGTCAATAATTGGTCATTAAGTAAAAAATTACTATATTGACCAAAACAGACTTTTAGTCAAAAGTCGATCTTTTGGGTCAGTGGGTTGGCTATTGGGTCAAGGATTGACCGTTTTGACCAAAGTTCACTTTTTGGTCAACAGTTGACCTATAGGATCAATGGGTTTGTCATTAGATCAAGGATTGACCATTATGACCAAAGTTGATTTTTTTGTGAGAGATTGACTTATTGGGTCAAAAATTGGTCATTTGGTAAAAAAATTGACTATTTTGACGCAAATTGACTTTTTATTCAAAAGTTGACTTATTGGGTCAAGAATTGACCATTTTGACCAAAGTTGACTTTTTTGTCAAAAGTTGACCTATTGGGTCAATTTGTTGGTCATTGGGTCAAAAATTAACCATTTTGACCAAAGTTGATTTTTTGGTCAAAAGTTGACCAATTGGGTCAATGGGATGGTCACTGGGTCAGAAATAAACCATTTTGACCAAACTTTACTTTTTGGTCAAAAGTTGACCTTTTGGTTCAATGGGTTTGTCATTGGGTCAAAGATCAATAATTTTGACCAAAGTTGGCTTTTTGGTTAGAGATTGGCTTACAGGGTCAATAATTGGTCATTTGGTCAAAAATTGATTATTTTGACCAAAGTTGACTTTTTGGTCAAAATTTGACCTTTTGGATCAATGAGTTAGTCATTAGGTCCAAAATTGACCATTTTGACCAAAGTTGACTTTTTGGTCAAAGGTTGAACTATTGGGCCAATGGGTTAGTCTTTGGGTTAAGGATTGCCCATTTTGACCAAAGTTGACTTTTTGGTCAGTGGTTGACTTTTTGGGTTAATAATTGGTCATTAGGTCAAAAATTGAATCTTTTGACCCAAATAAAATTTTGGTCAAAAGTTGACCCATTGGGTCAACGGGGTGGTCATTTGGTCGAAATTGACCATTTTGACCAAAGTTGATTTTTTTGTCAATGGTTTACCTACTTGGTCAATGAGGTTGTAATTGGGTTAAGAATTTAACTTTTTGAATGAAGATGACTTTTGGTAAATAGTTGATCTATTGGGTCAATGGGTTGGTCATTTGGTTAAAAATTGACCATATTGACTAAAGTTCACTTTTTGGTCAAATGTTCACCGAATGGGTCAATGGGTGGTCATTAGGTCAAAATTAACTATTCTGTTGAAAATTAACTTTTTGGTTCAAAGTTGACCTAAAGAGTCAATGGGTTTGTCATTGGGTCAAGGAATGACCATTTTGACTAAAGTTGAATTGTCGGTCAGAGTTTGACTTATTGGGTCAATAATTGGACATTAAGTCAAAAATTGATAATTTTGACCAAAATGGTCAACAGAGTAGACATTGGGTAAGAAATTGACCAATTTGACTAAAGATAACTTTTTAGTAATTGGTCATTGGTCATTGGTCAATGAGTTGGAGATTGGGTCAAGAATTGAGCATTTTGACTAAAGATATCTTTTAAGTCAAAAGTTGACCTATTAGGTCAATGGGTTGGTCATTGGGTAAGAAATTGATCATTTTAACTAAAGTTCACTTTTTTAGTCAAAAGGTGACCTATTGGATTGACCATTTTAACCAAAGTTGACTTTTTAGTCAGAGATTGACTTATTGGGTCAATAATTGGTCAGTAGGTTAAAATTGATTATTTTGACAAAAATTAAACTTTTGGTCAAAAGTTAACTCATTGGGTCGACAAGGAGGTCATTGGGTTAGAAATTGACCATTTTGTCCAAAGTTAACTTTTTGATCAAAATTTCACCTATTTCGTCAATGAGTTGGTAATTGGGTCAAGAATTGATCATTTTGATCAAAGATGATTTTCTTGTTCAAAAGTTGACCTATTGTATCAATGGGTTGGTCAAAGGGTCAAAAATTGCCAATTTTGACCATAGTTAACATTTTGTTCAAAAGTTAAATGATTGTGTCAATGGGTGGTCATTAGGTCAAAAATTGACTATTTTGACAAAAAATTGACTTTTTTGTTAAAAATTCACCTATTAAGTCAATGGGTTGGTCATTGGGTTAAGGTTTGATCATTTTGACCAAAGTTGATTTTTTGGTCAAAAGTTGACCTATTGGGTCAATGGGTTAGTCATTGGGTCAATGATTGACCATTTTGACCAAAGTTAACTTTTTGGTCAGAGATTGACTTATTGGGTCAATAATTGGTCATTAATTTAAAAATTAGCTATTTTGACAAAAATTGACTTCTTAGTCAAAAGTTGACCTATTAGGCTAATGAGGATAGATCGTTTTGACCAAAGTTGACTTTTTAGTCAAAAGTTGACCTATTGGGTTAATGGGTTGGTCATTGGGTCAAGGATTGACCATTTTGACCGAAGTTGACTTTTTCATCAAAGATTGGCTTACTGGGTCAATAATTGATCATTAGGTCAAAATTGACTATTTTGATCAAAATTGACTTTTTGGTCAAAAGTTGACCTATTAGGTCAATGGTTGGTCATTGGGTCAAGGATTGACCATTTTGACCAAAGTTGACTTTTTCGTCAGAGATTGGCTTACTGGTTCAATAATTGATCATTAGGTCAAAAATTGATTATTTTGAACAAAAATAAGTTTTTTATCAAAAGTTGAACCATTGGTTCAACGGGGTGGTCATTGGGTCAAAAAATGATCATTTTAACTAAATTTGTCTTTTGGGTCAAAAGTCGACCTATTTGGTCAATGAGTTTGTAATTGGGTCAAGAATTGACCATTTTGACCGAAGATAACTTTTTGGTTAAAAGTTGAACTTTTGGGCCAATGAGTTGGTCATTGTGCCAAAAATCGATCATTTTGACCAATGTTGACTTTTTGGTCAAAATTTAACCTATTAGATCAATTGGTGGTCATTAGGTCAAAAATTGACTATTTTGATCAAAATTGACTTTTTGGTCAAAAGTTGATATATTGGGTCAATGGATTCGTCATTGGGTCAAGGATTGACCATTTTGACCAATGTTGATTTTTTTATTAGAGATTGAGTTATTTGGTCAATAATTGGTCATTAGATCAAACATTTACTATTTTGACCAAAATTAAATTTTTTTGTCAAAATTTAACCCATTAGGTCAACGGGGTGGAAATTGAGTTAGAAATTGACCATTTTGACCTAAGTTAACTTTTTGTTCAAATATTGACATTTTTGGTCAATGAATAGGTATTTGTGTCAATAATTAACCATTTTGACCAAGGATTACTGTTTAGTCAAAAGTTGATCTATTGGGTCGATGGGGTAGTTATTGGGTGAAAAATTGACCTATTTGACCAAAGTTAACTTTTTGGTCAAAAGTTGACCAATTGGGTCAATCAGTGGTCATTACGTCAGTCAAATGTTAACCTATTGGGTGAATGGGTTTGTGATTGGGTGAAGGGTTGATCATCTTGTCGAAAGTTGACTTTTTGGTCGGAGATTGACTTATTGGGTCAATAATTGGTCATTAATTCAAAAAATTTCAATTTTGACCAAAATTGACTTTTTCAACAATTGGTGGTCATTAGGTCAAAAATTGACTATTTTGATCAAAATTGACTTTCTGGTCAAAATTTGACCTAATGGGCAATGGGTGGTCATCAGGTCAAAAATTGACTACTTTGATTAAAATTGACTTTTTGGTCAAAAGTTAACCTATTAGGTCAATAGATTCGTCATTGGGTCAAGGATTGGCTATTTTGACCTCAGTAGCTTTCTGGTCTAAAATTGTGTTATTTGGTCAATAATTGGTCATTAGATCTAACATTTACTATTTTGACCAAAATTGAATTTTTTGTCAAAATTTAAGCTATTGGATCAACGGGGTGGTCATTTTGTCAGAAATTGACCATTTTGACAAAAGTTGACTTTTTGGTCAAAAGTTGACCTACAAGAATTGACCATTTTGAACGAAGATAACTTTTTGGTCAAAATTTGATCTTTTGGGTCATTGGGTCAAAATTGACCATTTTGATCAAAGTTGACTGTTTGGTCGAAAATTGTCCTATTGAGTCAATAATCATTCATTAGGTCAAAAATTGACTGTTTTGGTTAAAAGCTGACATATTGGGTCTATGGGTTGTTCATTGGGTCAAGGATTGATCATTTTGACCAAATTTGACTTTTTAGTCAAAAGTTGACTTATTGGGTTAATGAGTTGGTAATTGGGTCAAAAATTGACCATTTTTACTATACTTTACTTTTTTGTTAAAAGTTGGCTTATTGGGTTAATGGGGTGGTCATTATGTCAAAAATTAACAATTTTGACCAAAGGAAACTTTTTTGGTGTATATTCACCTATTGGGTCAATGTGTTTGACATTGGGTCAATGATTGGCTGTTTTAACCAAAGTTTACTTTTTAATTAAAGTTGATCTATTGGGTCAATGGGTTGGTCATTGAGTAAAAGATTGACAATTTCAACCAAAGTTGACTTTTGGTTAGAGATTCACTGTTGGGTCAATAATTGGTAATACAGACAAAAATTGATCATTTTAACCAAAATTTCATTTTTGGTCAAAAGCTGACCCATTGGGTCAATTAGGCGCTCATTATGTTAGAAATTGATTATTTTGACCAAAATTGACTTTTTAATCAAAAGTTGTCCTCTTGGGTCAATGGGGTAGTAATCGGGTGAAAATTTGACTGTTTTGACCAAAATTGACTTTTTTATCCAATGTTAATCTATTATGTCAATGTGTTGGTGATTGGGTCAAAAATTGACCATTTTGACTAAAGTTGACTTTTTGGTCAAAAGTTGACCTATTGGGTCAATAGGTTGGTCATTAGGTCAAAAATTGACAATATTGACCAAAGTTGACTTTTTGGTCGAAATTTGACTATTTTGACCAAAATGGTCAACGGGGCGATCAATGGGTCGGAAATTGACCATTATGACCAAAGTTAGCTTTTTGATCAAAAGTTGACCTACTTGGTCAATGTGTTGGTAATTGAGTCAAGAATTTATCATTTTGATCAAAGATGAGTTTTTAGTCAAAAGTTGACCTATTGGGTCAATGGGTTGGTCATTGGGTTAAAAAATGACCATTTTGACCAAAATTGACTTTTTTGTCAAACGTTGACCTATTGGATCAATGGTTTTGTCATTGGGTCAAGGATTGTCCATTTTTTTACCAAAGTTGACTTTTTGGTCAGAGATTGACTTGTTGGATCAATAATTGGTCATTAATTCAAAAATTGTTTATTAAAATTAATTTTTTGTTCAAAAGTTGACCTATTAGGTCAATGGGTGGTCATTGGATTAAGGACAAACCATTTTGTCCAAAGTTGACTTTTTGGTCAAAAGTTAACCTATTGGGTGAACGGGTTGGTCATTGTGTCAAGGATTGATAATTTTGACCAAAGTTGACTTTTTGGTTAGTGGTTGACTTGTTGGTTCAATAATTGGTCATTAGGTCAAAAATTGATTATTTTGACCCAAATTAAATTTTTGGTCAAAAGTTGACCCATTGGGTTAACGAGGTGGTCATTGGGTCAGAAATTGACCATTTTTACCAAAGTTGACTTTTTGTCAAAGGTAAACCTATTTGGTCAATGAGTTGGTACTTGGGTTAAGAATTGACCATTTTGACCATAGTTTACTTTTTGGTCAAAAATTGACTTATTTGGTCCTTGAGTTGGTCATTGGGTCAAAAATATACCATTTTGACCAATCTTGACTTTTTGGTCAAAGGTTGACCTATTGGGTCAATGGGTGGTCATTAGCTCAAAATTTGGCTATTTTGACTAAAATTAACTTTTTGGTCAAAAGTTGACTTATTAGGTCATCGAGTTTGTCATTGGGTCAAGGATTGACAATTTTGACCAAAGTTGACTTTTTTGGGCAGAGATTGACTTATTGGGACATAATTGGTCATTAATTCAAAAATTGATTATTTTGATAAAATTGACTTTTTGGTCAAAAGTTAACCTATTAGGCCAATAGCTGCTAGGTCATTGGGTACAAGATAAATCATTTTGACCAAAGTTGACTTTTTGATCAAAAGTTGACCTATTGGGCAACGGGTTCGTCATTGGGTCAAGGATTGTCCATTTCGACAAAAGTTGACTTTTTGGTCAGAGATTGACTTATTGGCTCAACAATTGTTCATTAGGCCAAAGATTGACTATTTTGACCAAAATTGACTTTTTGGTCAAAAGTTGTCCTATTGGGTCCCTGGGTTGTTCGGTGGGTCAAGGATTGACCATTTTGACTAAAGTTGATTTTTTAGTCAAAAGTTGATCTATTGGGTGAACGGGTGGTCATTAGCTCAAAATTTGGCTATTTTGACTAAAATTAACTTTTTGGTCAAAAGTTGACTTATTAGGTCATCGAGTTTGTCATTGGGTCAAGGATTGACAATTAGACCAAAGTTGACTTTTTGACCAGAGATTGACTTATTGAGTCAATAATTGGTCGTTAGGTCAAAAATTTATTTTTTTGTCAAAAGTTGTCCCATTGGGTCAACGTGGTGGTCAATGAGTCAAAAATTGACAATTTTAGCCTAAATTAACTTTTTGGTCAAAAGTTGACCATTTGATTAATGAGTTGGTAATTGGGTCATGAACAGATCATTTTGACCGAAGATAACTTTTTGATTAAAAGTTGTTATTTTGGGTAAATGGGTTGGTCATTGGGTCAAAAATTGAGTATATTAACCAAAGTTGACATTTTGGTCAAAAGTTGACTTTTTGGTCAAAAGTTGACTTATTTAGTCAAAGGGTGGTCATTAGGTCAAAAATTAACTACTTTGATTAAAATCGACTTTTTTGTCAAAAGTTGACATAATAGGTCAATAGGTTCGACATTGAGTCAAGGATTGACCTTTTTTACCTAAGTAGCTTTCTAAACAGAGATTGCGTTATTTGGTCAATAAATTGAGTTATTTATTCAATAAATGATCATTAGGTTAAACATTTTTTATTTTTATCAAAGTTGAATATTTTGTCAAAATTTAAACCATTGGGTCAACGGGGTGGTCATTGAGTCAGAAATTGACCATTTGGACCAAAGTTGACTTTTTAGTTAATGTTTGACCTATTTGGTCAATGAGTTGGTAATTTGGTCCAGAATTGACAATTTTGAACGATGATGGCTTTTTGGTCAAAATTTGATCTTTTAGGTCATTGGGTCAAAACTGATCATTTTGACCAAAGTTGACTGTTTGGTAAAAAATTGTCCTATTGGGTCAATAATTGTTCATTAGGTATAAATTTGACTATTTTGACCAAAATTGACCTCTTAGTCAAAAGTTGACCTATTGGGTCAAGGATTGACCATTTTAAAAAAAAATTGACTTTTTAGTCAGAGATTGACTTATTGGGTAATAATTTGCCATTAGGTAAAAAATTGACTATTTTGACAAAAATTGAATTTTTGGTCAAAAGCTAACTCAATGGGTCTACGAGGAGGTCATTAGGTTAGAAATTGACCATTTTGACCAAAGTTGACATTTTAGTCAAAATTTGACATATTTGGTCAATGAGTTGGTAATTGGGTCAAGAATTGACCATTTTGACCAAAGATGAATTTTTTGGTCAAAAGTTGACCTATTGGGTCAATGGGTGGTCACTAGGTCAAAAATACATAATTTTGACCAAAATGGACTTTTTGGTCAAAAGTTGACTTATTAGGCCAATGGGTTGGTCATTGGGTCAATGATTGATCATTTTGACCAAAGTTGACATTTTTGTCAAAAGTTGACCTATTGGGTCAATGGGTTATTCATTGGGTCAAGGATTAACCATTTCAACTAAAGTTGATTTTTTGGTCAAAGATTGAGATTAGGTCAAAATTTGACAATTTTGACCAAAATTAACTTTTCGGTCAAAAGTCTACTTATTGGGTCAATGGGTTGGTAATTGGGTCAAGCATTGACCATTTTAAGTAAAGTTGAATTTTTGGTCAAAGATTGACTTATTGGGTCAATAAATTGTCATTAGGTAAAAACTTGACTATTTTGACAAAAATTAAATTTTTGGTCAAAAGTTAACTCATTGGGTATAAGGGGAGGTCATTGGGTTAGAATTGACCATTTTGACCAAAGTTAACTTTTTGGTCAAAATTTGACCTATTTGGTCATTGAGTTAGTAATTGGGTCAAGAATTGACCATTTAGACCAAAGATGATTTTTTAGTCGAAAGTTGACATACATGATCAATAAGTTGGTCATTCAGTCAAAAATTGACCATTTTGACCAAAGTTGACTTTTTGATCCAAAGTTGACCTATTGGGTCAATGGGTGGTCATTAGGTCAAAAATTAATTATTTTGATCAAAATTAACTTTTTGGTCAAAAGTTGACCTATTAGGCCAATGGGTTGGTCATTGGGTCAAGGATTGATCATTTTGACCAAAGTTGACTTTTTTCGTCAAAAGTTGACCTATTGGGTCAATGGGATAGTCATTGGGTCAAGGATTGACTAGTTTGACCAAAGTTCACTTTTTGGTCAAAGATTGACATTCTGTCAAAACTTGACTATTTTGACCAAAATTGACTTTTTGGTCGAAAGTTTACTTATTGGGTCATTGGGTTGGTAATTGGGTCAATGATTGACCATTTTGACCAAGGTTGTCTTTTTAGTCAAAAGTTGACCTATTTATGTCAATGAGGCGGTCATTAGGTCAAAAATTGACAATTTGAAGCAAAATTGACTCTTTGGTCAAAAGTTAACCTATTTAGTAAATGTGTTGGTCATTAGGTCAAGGATTAACCATTTTGGCAAAAGTTGACTTTTTAGTCAAAAGTTAACAAATTAGTCAATGGGTTGGTCTTTGTGTCAGAAATTAACCATTTTCACGAAAGTTGACATTTAGGTCATTGTGTTAAAAATAAACAATTTTGACCAAATTTGACTTTTTTGTCAAAAGTTGAGCTTTTGGGTCAATGAGTTGGTCATGAGGTCAAAAATAATAAATTCTCACCAAAATTGACTTTTTGGTCACAAGTTATCCTTTTGGGTTAATGAGTTCGTCATTGGGTTAAGGATTGACCATTTTGACCAAAGTTAACTTTTTGGTCAAAAATTGAGCTTTTGGGTCAATGAGTTTGTCATTGGGTTAAATATTGACGATTTTGACCAAAGTTGACCTTTTGGTCAAAAGTTGACCTATTGGGTCAATAATTGGTCATTAAGTAAAAAATTTACTATATGGACCAAAACTGACTTCTAATCAAAAGTCGATCTATTGGGTGAGTGGGTTGGCCATTGGGTCAAGGATTGACCCTTTTGACCAAAGTTGACTTTTTGGTCAACAGTTGACCAATTGGATCAATGGGTTTGTCATTGGATCAAGGATTGACCATTATGACCAAAGTTGATTTTTTGATGAGAGATTGACTTATTGGGTCAAAAATTGGTCATTTGGTAAAAAAATTGACTATTTTGACCCAAATTGACTTTTTGTTTAAAAGTTGACTTTTTGGGTCAATGAGTTGGTCATTGGGTCAGGAATTGACCATTTTGACCAAAGTTGACTTTTTTGTCAAAAGTTGACCTATTGGGTCAATTGGTCGGTCATTGGGTAAAAAATTAACCATTTTGACCAAAGTTGACTTTTTGGTCAAAAGTGGACCAATTGGGTCAATGGGATGGTTATTGGGTCAGAAATAAACCATTTTGACCAAACTTTTCTTTTTGGTCAAAAGTTGACCTTTTGGTTCAATGGGTTTGTCATTGGGTAAAAGTTCAACTATTTTGACCAAAGTTGGCTTTTTGGCCAGAGATTGGCTTACAGGGTCAGTAATTGGTCATTTGGTCAAAAATTAATTATTTTGACCTAAGTTGACTTTTTGGTCAAAATTTGACCTTTTGGGTCAATGGGTTAGTCATTAGGTCCAAAATTGACCATTTTGACCAAAGTTGACTTATTGGTCAAAGGTTGACCTATTGGGCCAATGGGTTAGTCTTTGGGTTAAGGATAGCCCATTTTGACCAAAGTTGACTTTTTTGTCAGTGGTTGACTTTTTGGGTCAATAATTGGTCATTAGGTCAAAAATTGATTCTTTTGACCCAAATAAAATTTTTGGTCAAAAGTTGACCCATTGGGTCAACTGGGTGGTCATTGGTTCGAAATTGACCATTTTGAGCAAAGTTGACTATTTTGTCAAAGGTTGGCATACTTGGTCAATGAGGTTGTAATTGGGTTAAGAATTTACCTTTTTGAACGAAGATGACTTTTTGGTAAAAAGTTGATCTATTGGGTCAATGGGTTGGTCATTGGGTTAAAAATTGACCATATTGACTAAAGTTCACTTTTTGGTCAAATGTTCACCGATTGGGTCAATGGGTGGTCGTTAGGACAAAAATGACTATTCTGTTGAAATTTGACCTATAGGGTCAATGGGTTTGTCATTGGGTCAAGGAATGACCATTTTGACAAAAGTTGAATTGTCAGTTAGAGTTTAACTTATTGGGTCAATAATTGGACATTAAGTCAAAAATTGATTATTTTGACAAAAATGGTCAACAGAGTGGTCTTTGGGTAAGAAATTGACCAATTTGACTAAAGATAACTTTTTAGTAATTGGTCATTGGTCATTGGTCAATGAGTTGGAGATTGGGTCAAGAATTGAGCATTTTGACTAAAGATGCCTTTTCAGTCAAAAGTTGATCTATTAGGTCAATGGGTTGGTCATTGGGTAAAAAATTGATCATTTTAACTAAAGTTGACTTTTTAGTCAAAAGTTGACCTATTGGGTCAATGAGTGGTCATTAGGTTAAAAATTAACTATTTTGACCAAAATTGACTTTTTGGTCTAAAGTTGACCTATTGGGTCAATGGGCTTGTCATTGGGTCAAGGACTGACCATTTTGACTAAAGTACACTTTTTGGTCAGAGATTGACTTATTGGGTCAATAATTGGTCATTAATTCAAAAATTGACTATTTTGACCAAAATTAACTTTTTGTCAAAAGTTAACCTATTAGGCCAATGGGTTGGTCATTGTGTCGAAGATTGATCATTTTGACCAAAGTTGACTTTTTGGTCAAAAGTTGACCTATTGGGTCAAAGGGTTAGTCATTTCGTCAAGGATTGACCATTTCGACGGAAGTTGACTTTTTGGTCAAAGATTGGCTTACTGGGTCAATAATTGGTAATTAGGTCAAAAATTGACTATTTTGACCCAAATTGACTTTTTGGTCAAAAGTTGACCTATTATGTCAATGGTTGGTCATTAGGTCAAGGATTGATCATTTTGACCAAAGTTGACTTTTTTGTCAAAAGTTGACCCTTTGGGTCAACAAGTTGGTCATAGACTCAAGGATTAACCATTTTGACCAAAGTTGACTTTTTGGTCTGGGATTGACTGATTGGGTCAATAATTGATCATTAAGTCAAAAATTGATTATTTTGAACAAAATTAATTTTTTTGTCAAAAGTTGACCCATTGGGTCAACAGGGTGGTCATTGGGTTAAAAATTGACCATTTTGACTAAAATTAACTTTTTGGTCAAAAGTTGACCTATTTGGTTAATGAGTTGGTAATTAAGTCAAGAATTGGCCATTTTGACCGAAGATGACTTTTTGGTTAAAAGTTAATCTATTCGGTCAATTGATTGGTCAATTGGTAAAAAATCGATCATTTTGACCAAAGTTGACTTTTTGGTCAAAAGTTGACTTATTGGGTCAATTAGTGGTCAATAGGTTAAAAATTGACCATTTTGATCAAAATTGACTTTTTGGTTAAAAGTTGACCTATTGGGTCAATGGATTCGTCATTGGGTCAAGGATTGACCATTTTAACTAAAGTTGACTTTTTTATTAGAGATTGAGTTATTTGGTCAATAATTGGTCGTTAGATCAAACATTTACTATTTTGACCAAAATTGAATTTTTTATCAAAATTTAACCCATTATGTCAACGGGGTGAAAATTGAGTAAGAAATTGACCATTTTGACCAAAGTTGACTTTTTAGTCAAAAGTTGCCTATTTGGTCAATGAGTTGGTAATTGGGTCAATAATTGACCATTTTGACAAAAGATTATTTTTTGTTCAAAAGTTTATCTATTGGGTCGATGGGGTGGTCATTGGGTGAAAAATTGACCATTTTGACCAAAGTTAACGTTTTGGTCAAAAGTTGACCAATTGGGTCATTCTGTGGTCATTAGGTCAGTCAAATGTTGAAATATTGGGTCATTGGGTTTGTCATTAGGTCAAGGATTGACCATCTTGTCCAAAGTTGACTTTTTGGTCGGAGATTGACTTTTTGGGTCAATATTGGTCATTAATTCAAAAATTTACTATTTTGACCAAAATTGACTTTTCGCCAATTGGTGGTCATTAGGTCAATAATTGACTATTTTTATCAAAATTGACTTTTAGGTCAATAGTTGACCTATTGGGCCAATGGATTTGTCATTTGGTCAAGGATTGACCATTTTAAACATAGTTGACTTTTTGGCCAAAAGTTGACCTATTGGGTCAATGGGTGGCATTAGGCCAAAAATTGACTACTTTGATTAAAATTGACTTTTTCTTAAAAAGTTGACTTATTGGGAATATAGGCTAGTCATTGGGTCAAAGATTGACCATTTTGACCTAAGTATCTTTTTGGTCAGAGATAGAGTTATTTTGTCAAAAATTTGTCATTAGGTCAAACATTTACTATTTGACCAAAATTGAATTTTTTGTCCAAATTTAACCAATTGGGTCAACTGGGTGGTCATTAAGTCAGAAATTGACGATTTTGACCAAAGTTGACTTTTTGGTCAAAAGTTGACTTATTCGTTCAATGAGTTGGTAATTGGGTCCAAAGTTGACTTTTTGGTCAAAAGTTGACTTATTAGTTCAATGAGTTGGTAATTGGGTCAAGAATTGACTATTTTGAACGAAGATGACTTTTTGGTCAAAATTTGATCTTTTGGGTGAATGGGTTAAAATTGGCCATTTTGACTGAAGTTGACTATTTGGTCAAAATTGTTCTATTGGGTCAATAATTGTTCATTAGGTCAAAAACTGATAATTTTTCCAAAATTAACTTTTTCGTCAAAAATTGACGTATTGGGTCAATGGGTTTGTCATTGGGTCAAGGATTGACCATTTAACCAAAGTTGACTTTTTTGTCAGAGATTGACTTATTGGGTCAATAATTGGTCATTAGGTTAAAATTGACTATTTGACAAAAATTAAACTTTTTGTCAGAAGTTAACTCATTGGGTCTATGAGGAGGTCATTGGGTTAGAAATTGACCATTTTGACCAAAGTTGACTTTTTGATCAAAATTTCACCAATTTCGTCAATGAGTTTGTAATTGGGTCAAGAATTGACCATTTTGACCAAAGATTATTTTTTTTTCAAAAGCTGACCTATTGTATCAATGGGTTGGTCAAAGGGTCAAAAATTGACAATTTTGACCATAGTTAACTTTTTGTTCAAAAGTTGACCTATTGGGTCAATGGGTGGTCATTAGGTCAAAAATTGACTATTTTGACCAAAATCGAATTTTTGGTTAAAAATTCACCTATTAAGTCATCTGGTTAAAGATCGATCATTTTGACTAAAGTTGATTTTTGGTCAAAAGTTGACTCCATTGGGTCAATGGGTTAGTCATTGGGTCAATGACTGACCATTTTGACTAAAGTTAACTTTTTGGTCAGAGACTGACTTATTGGGTCAATAATTGGTCATTAATTCAAAAATTGGCTATTTTGACTAAAATTGACTTCTTAGTCAAAAGTTGACCTATTATGCTAGTGAGGATAGATCATTTTGACCAAAGTTGACTTTTTGGTCAAAAGTTAACCTATTGGGTCAATGGGTTAGTCATTGGGTCAAGGATTGACTATTTTGACCAAAGTTGACTTTTTCATCAGAGATTGGCTTACTGGGTCAATAATTGATCATTAGGTCAAAAATTGACTATTTTGATCAAAATTGACTTTTTTGGTCAAAAGTTGACCTATTGGGTCAATGGTTGGTCATTGGGTCAAGGAATGACCATTTTAACCAAAGTTGACTTTTCATCAGAGATTGGCTTGCTGGTTCAATAATTGATCATTAGGTTAAAAATTGATTATTTTGAAGAAAAGTAAATTTTTTATCAAATGTTGAACCATTGGGTCAACGGGATGGTCATTGGGTCAAAAAATGACCATTTTAACTAAATTTGACTTTTGGGTCAAAAGTCGAATCTATTCGAGTCAATGAGTTTGTAATTGGGTCAAGAATTGACCATTTGGATCGAAGATGACTTTTTGGTTAAAAGTTGAACTATTGGGCCAATGGGTTGGTCGTTGGGTCAAAAATCGATCATTTTGACCAATTTTGACTTTTTGGTCAAAAGTTAACCTATTTGATCAATTGGTGGTCATTTGGTCAAAAATTGACTATTTTGATCAAAATTGACTTTTTGGTCAAAAGTTAATATATTGGGTCAATGGATTCTTCATTGGGTCAAGGATTGACCATTTTGACCAATGTTGACATTTTTATTAGAGATTGAGTTATTTGGTCAATAATTGGTCATTTGATCTAACTTTTACTATTTTGACCAAAATTGAATTTTTTGTCAAAATTTAACCCATTAGGTCAACGGGGTGGAAATTGAGTCAGAAATTGACCATTTTGATCAAAGTTAACTTTTTGTTCAAATGTTGACATATTTCGTCAATGAGTAGGTAATTGGGTCAATAATTGACCATTTTGACCAAGGATTACTGTTTAGTCAAAAGTTGATCTATTGGGTCGATGGAGTAGTCATTGGGTGAAAAATTGAACATTTTGACCAAAGTTAACTTTTTGGTCAAAAGTTGACCAATTGGGTCAATCGGTGGTCATTACGTCAGTCAAATGTTAACCTATTGGGTGAATGGGTTTGTGATTAGGTGAAGGGTTGATCATCTTGTCCAAAGTTGACTTTTTGGTCGGAGATTGACATATTGGGTCAATAATTGGTCATTAATTCGAAAATTTTCACTTTTGACCAAAATTGACTGTTTCTTCAATTAGTGGTCATTAGGTCAAAATCGAGCTATTTTGATCAAAATTGACTTTTCATCAAAATTTGACCTTAATGGGCAAAGGGTGGTCATCAGGTCAAAAATTAACTACTTTGATTAAAATTGACTCTTTTTGTCAAAAGTTGACCTATTAGGTCAATAAATTCGTCATTGGGTCAAGGATTGACCATTTTGACCTAAGTAGCTTTCTGGTCTGAGATTGAGTTATTGGGTCAAAAATTAGTCATTATGTCAAACATTTACTATTTTGACCAAAATTGAATTTTTTGTAAAAATTTAACCCATTGGATCAACGGGGTGGTCATTATGTTAGAAATTGACCATTTTGACCAAAGTTGACTATTTGGTCAAAGGTTGACCTACAAGAATTGACCATTTTGAATGAAGATGAATTTTGATCAAAATTTGATCTTTTCGGGTCAGTCTTGGTCAAATCGACCATTTTGACCAAAGTTGACTGTTTGGTCGAAAATTTTCCTATTGAGTCAATAATCGTTCATTAGGTCAAAAATTGACTATTTAGGTTAAAAGCTAACCTATTGGGTCTGTGGGTTGGTCATTGGGTCAAGGATTAACCATTTTGACCAAATTTGTCTTTTTAGTCAAAAGTTGACTTATTGGGTTAATGGGTTGGTAATTGGGTCAGAAATTGACCATTTTAACTAAACTTTACTTTTTTGTTAAAAGTTGGCTTATTGGGTTAATGGGGTGGTCATTTTGTCAAAAATGGACAATTTTGAGCAAAGTAAACTTTTTCGGTCAAAATTCACCTATTGGGTCAATGTATTGGTCATTGGGTCAATGATTGGCTGTTTTAACCAAAGTTTACTTTTTAATTAAAAATTGATCTATTGGGTCAATGGGTTGGTCATTGAGTAAAAGATTGACAATTTCAACCAAAGTTGACTTTTGGTCAGAGATTGACTGTTGGGTCAATAATTGGTCATTCAGACAAAAATTGATCATTTTGACCAAAATTTCATTTTTGGTAAAAAGTTGACCCATTGGGTCAATCCGGTGCTCATTATGTCAGAAATTGACCATTTTGACCAAACTTGACTTTTTAATCAAAAGTTGACCTATTGGGTCAATGAGGAGGTTATGGGGTGAAAAATTGATTGTTTTGACCAAAATTGACTTTTTGATCCAAAGTTAATCTATTACGTCAATGGGTTGGTCATTAGGTCAAAAATTGATCATTTTGACCAAAGTTGACTTTTTTGTCAAAAGTTGACCTATTGGGTCAATAAGTTGGTCATTAGGTCAAAAATTGATAATTTTAACCAAACTTGACTTTTGGTCAAAATTTGACTATTTTGACCAAAATGGTCAACGGGGTGGTGAATGGGTCAGAAATTGACCATTATGACCAAAGTTAACTTTTTGGTCAAAAGTTGACCTACTTGGTCAATGAGTTGGTAATTGAGTCAAGAAAATATCATTTTGACCAAAGATGAGTTTTTAGTCAATAGTTGACCTATTTGGTCAATGGGTTGGTCATTGGGTCAAAATCGACCATTTCGACCAAAGTCGAATTTTTTGTCAAAATCGACCTATTGGATCAATGGGTGATCATTAGTCGAAAATCGACTATTTTGACCAAAATTGACTTTTTGGTCAAAAGTCGACCTATCGGGTCAATGGTTTGGTCATTCGAGTCAGGATCGTACATTTTTTTACCAAAGTTGACTTTTTGGTCGAGAGTCGATCTATTGGGTCAATAAGTCGGTCATTAATTCAAAATCGTTTATTTTAACCAAAATCGACTTTTTGTTCAAAAATTGACCTATTAGGTCAATGGGTGGCCGTTGGGTCAAGGACAAACCATTTTGTCCAAAGTTGACTTTTTGGTCAAAAGTTAACCTATTGGGTGAAGGGGTTGGTCTTTGGGTCAAGGATTGACAATTTTAACCAAAGTTGACTTTTTTGTTAGTGGTTGACTTATTGGTTCAATAATTGGCCATTAGGTCAAAAATTAATTATTTCGACCAAAATTAATTTTTGGTCAAAAGTTAATCTATCAGGTTAATGTGAGTGTCATCGAGTCGAAATCGACCATTTCGACCAAAGTCGACTTTTTGTCAAAAGTAGACCTATCGTCAATGGTCAGATTGCGAATCGACCATTTCGACTCAAAGTCGACTTTTTGGTCAAAAGTCGATCGTATTGGGTCATATCGGGTCAAAAATATACCATTTTGACCAATATTGACTTTTTGGTCAAAAGTTGACCTATTGGGTCAATGAGTGGTCATTAGCTCAAAATTTGGCAATTTTGATTAAAATTAACTTTTTGGTCAAAATTTGACCTATTAGGTCAATGAGTTTGTCATTGGGTCAAGGATTGACAATTTTGACCAAAGTTGACTTTTTGGACAGAGATTGACTTATTGGGACATAATTGGTCATTAATTCAAAAATTGATTATTTTGATAAAATTGACTTTTTGGTCAAAAGTTAACTTATTAGGCCAATAGCTGCTAGGTCATTGGGTCAAGGATAGATCATTTTGACCAAAGTTAACTTTTGATCAAAAGTCGACTTATTGGTCAATCGAGTTCGTCATTAGTCAAGGATCGTCCATTTCGACCAAAGTCGACTTTTGGTCGAGAGATCGACTTATTGGCTCAACAATTGTTCATTAGGCCAAAGATCGATTATTTCGACCAAAATTGACTTTTGGTCAAAAGTTGTCCTATTGGGTCCTTGGGTTGTTCGGTGGGTCAAGGATTGACCATTTTGACTAAAGTTGATTTTTTAGTCAAAAGTTGAACAATTGGATCAACGAGTTGGTCATTGGGTAAGGATTGAGCATTTTGACCAAAGTTGACTTTTTGGTCAGAGATTGACTTATTGAGTCAGTAATTGGTCATTAAGTTTAAAATTGATTATTTTCACTAAAATTAATTTTTTTGCAAAAGTTGTCCCATTGGGTCAACGTGGTGGTCAATGAGTCAAAATCGACCATTTTAACCAAAATCGACTTTTGGTCGAAAAGTCGACTCATTCGATCGATGAGTTGGTAATTGGGTCATGAACATACCATTTTGACCGAAGATGACTTTTTGATTAAAAGTTTATATTTTGGGTCAATGGGTTGGTCATTGGGTCAAAAATCGATTATTTTAACCAAAGTTGACTTTTTGGTCAAAAGTTGACCTATTGGGTCAATGGGTTACTCATTGGGTCAAGGATTAACCATTTTAACCAAAGTTGACTTTTTGGTCAAAGTTGAGATTAGGTCAAAAATTGAATATTTTGACCAAAATTAACTTTTTGGTCAAAATTTGACTTATTGGGTCAATGAGTTAGTAATTGGTTCAAGGATTGACCATTTTAACCAAAGTTGAATTTTTGGTCAGAGATTGACTTATTGGGTCAATAATATGTCATTAGGTAAAAATTTGACTATTTTGACAAAAATTGAATTTTTGGTCAAAAGTTAACTCATTGAGTATATGAGGATCTCATTGGGTTAGAATTGACCATTTTGACCAAAGTTAACTTTTTGGTCAAAATTTGACCTATTTGGTCAATGAGTTAGTAATTGGGTCAAGAATTGACCATTTTGACCAAAGATGATTTTGGTCGAAAGTCGACTCTATGGGATCAATAGGTCGGTCATTCGGTCAAAAATCGACCATTTCGACCAAAGTTGACTTTTTGATCAAAAGTTGACCTATTGGGTCAATGGGTGGTCATTAGGTCAAAGATTAACTATTTTGACCAAAATTAACTTTTTGGTCAAAAGTTGACCTATTTGGCCAATGGGTTTGTCATTGGGTCAAGGATTGATCATTTTTACCAAAGTTGACTTTTTGGTCAAAAGTTGACCTATTGGGTCAATGGCATAGTCATTGGGTCAAGGATTGACTAGTTTGACCAAAGTTCACTTTTTGGTCAAAGATTGATATTCGATCAAAAATTGACTATTTTGACCAAAATTGACTTTTTGGTCAAAAGTTGACTTATTTGGTCATTGGGTTGGTAATTGGGTCAAGGATTGACCATTTTGACCAAGGTTGTCTTTTTAGTAAAAAGTTGACCTATTTAGGTCAATGAGGTGGTCATTAGGTCAAAAATTGACAATTTTAAGCAAAATTGACTCTTTGGTCAAAAGTTGACCTATTTAGTAAATGATTGGTCATTAGGTCAAGGATTAACCATTTTGGCAAAAGTTGACTTTTTAGTCAAAAGTTGACAAATGGGTCAATGGGTTGGTCTTTATGTCAGAAATTAACCATTTTCAACAAAGTTGACATTTAGGTCATTGTGTCAGAAATTAATAATTTTGACCAAATTTGACTTTTTTGTCAAAAGTTGACCTTTTGGGTCAACGAGGTAGTCATTAGGTCAAAAATTGTAAATTCTCACCAAAAATGACTTTTTGGTCAAATGTTGTCCTTTTGGTTTAATGAGTTCGTCATTGGGTTAAGGATTGACTATTTTGACCAAAGTTAACTTTTTGGTCAAAAATTGAGCTTTTGGGTCAATGAGTTTGTCATTGGGTTAAGGATTGACGATTTTGACCAAAGTCGACCTTTGGTCGAAAGTCGACCTATTGGTTCAATAATCGGTCATTAAGTCAAAAATTTACTATATTGACTCAAAACCGACTTTTAGTCAAAAGTCGATCTATTGGGTCAGTGGGTTGGCCATTGTGTCAAGGATTGACCCTTTTGACTAAAGTTGACTTTTTGGTCAACAGTTGACCTATTGGATCAGTGGGTTTGTCATTGGATCAAAGATTGACCATTATGACCAAAGTTGATTTTTTGGTCAAAGATTGACTTATTGGGTCAAAAATTGGTCATTTGGTAAAAAAATTGACTATTTTGACCCAAATTGACTTTTTGTTCAAAAGTTGACTTATTGGGTCAATGAGTTGGTCATTGGGTTAAGAATTGACCATTTTGACCAAAGTTGACTTTTTTTGTCAAAAGGTGACCTGTTGGGTCAATTGGTTGATCATTAGGTCAAATATTAACCATTTTGACTAAAGTTGGCTTTTTGGTCAAAAGTTGACCAATTGGGGTCAATGGGTCGGTCATTGGGTCAGAAATAAACCATTTTGACCAATATTAAGACTTTTGAATCCCATGAGGGATGGAGATTAGGAACGACGAGTTACATGCCTTCATCAAGTAGAGATATCCCCTCTACCAGTTATGATCCTCCTCAGCCCACCACCCCTACCCTTCAAGATCTGATGAATGAGTTAACCTTGAGTAGAAAGTGTTTTAAGCAGTTTGGAGAGACTATGGAGAGAAGATTTGATCATCTAGATCACAGGATTGATGGATTTGAAAGAAGACATAATTACGATAGTGAATATCTCCAGTGTCATTCAAAATATGAAATTGCATACTATGAGGCTGAACGTCGATATAGGAGTGGTGATTTAGATGTTGTCTTTCCTGAGTGCCCCCGCTATTCACAGTATCGGCACTGCTTCGACCTTTCTCGACTTGGAGATCAGGGAGATGACATAGTTTGGGATTTTAATGCAGAAGTTTAGAGCATTTGTTTGGTTTGTTTAGTTTATTTGGATTTGTTGTTTTGGAAACTTTATTATTTTGGATGTAATTATTCTGTACTTTCTAGAGACTATGTTTGTTTGTTTGCTTATGCTATGATATTAGACTTCTTATGTGTGTTAAATTAGTTTGCAATTTTTTTTATATATAGGATGTTAGTTTAAGTTTTTATAAGTTATGAATGTTAACATTATTTAGATTGATTTAATATGTTTAAGTAGGTTAGTTGATTGTTTGTATAGAAATAGATTAAGTTTTCATTTGTTATGTTTTATGTTTATTAAAAATTTCTTACCCCAGCATTTCTTTTAAATATTATATATGTGTGGAAGAATACTAATAGTACAGGTTCTGTAAGTAATGAAAAAGCCTGCAAAAATTTCAAAGAAAAGAAATACCTGAAGCTCAAAGGTATGATGAATTTTATTTGTATACTTTCCCTTTTTCACTATTTAGTATAGATAGAAAAATTTAAGTTTGGGGGAAGGTAAAAATACAAATTTAATTATTAAAATTGTTCTCAATTTCTATTTTTAAAAATTATTATTAAATGATTTTCTATAGTAGTTTTTCAATTCAATAAACATGAATTACTTATTTAATTATTATATAAAGTTAAATAAAATGTTTCTAGTAATTCAATTAATTAATAGAATAATATATTTGGTTAAAAGGAATAAGAATATAGTAAACTATTTAAAGTAAGGAAAACTATATTCTAAAAATTGAAAATTCTTAAGTATTTTAGTGAAAAAGAAAGGATAGAAACTCAATGAAGTAAATGCTATGAAATATATATAAGCAAGGAAATATTTTAAGTTTCAAATTTAGGAAGAGAAATTGAAGTTCAAAATTATTAACAGGCTATCCAGATACAATAATCCTCACTTGAAAAAGAAAAAGAAGAAAAAGGATTTAAAATCAATCCAAAAAAAAAGGAAAAAAAATAAAAATATACGTGAGGAGAAGCTTGAGGAGATGCCTTATCAAAAATTGGCTTCAATGGATTCAACCTAAAAGGTAGAACTTAATTATATTTCTAAACATATATATATAGATTAGTATTTTACTAAATAGTGTTTTCTTGAACTTCCTATAATCTAAATATCTTAAGTAATTTACTCTTTTAAATATAGTCATTCCTGAAATAAATAGAAAACTAGAAATCTTATACCTGATAACTAGATAATCTTATATCTATAAAGTTAATTTAATTACTTAGAAATATTTCTACTCAACTTTACTATAATATTATTTAAATTTAATTCATAGTATATCTGAATTGAAAAATTCTATTACAGAAATCATTATTTTTATTTAGTATTAAAATTACTTGAGGACAAGTAATAATTAAGTTTGGGGGATTTTGATCACGAGAAAATACATTAAGAAATTCATATCTATTTTCGATGAAATCGTACCGTAAAGAAAGGTATTTTCTTTATTTTATTGCATGAATGAAGATTTATAAATGATGGAAGCAAAAAGCATGAAATGGAGCGAATTTGGATCAAAAATGAAGAAATTCATGCAAATTGAACTAAGTCGCCGACGGCAAGATCGAGGCCGCCGACGGCAAGATTATTAAGAAAATTTCTAAAGGATTTATAACTACCCCGCCGACAGCGAGCCCGAGCCCGCTGACAGCGAGATCGCGCGGTTTGTAGACCTTCTAGAAGCCCCGCTGACGGCGAGATCGTTTCCCGCCAACGGCGAGGCAGTTCAAAATGCCAATATTTTGAACCTGGACACCTTTTTGAAGAGGTTTTTAAGCACCCCTTGGACCTTTGCCTACCTCTATAAATAGAGGCCGAATTCTAGTGTGTAAGTGTGTTTTTTTTAGAGTGTTTGAGTCTCTTTTTGGTGTCTTACGTGTGTCTGTTGTTTATCATTAGTGAGTTTCTTTAGTTTATTTGAGTGCTATTTAGAAGTTCGTTGTATCTTAGAAGGAAAAGTCGAAGGAACTTCAAGGAGTCCGCTTGGGAGGAAATTAAGATAAGTATCTTTGTTAATTGTTGTTGTTAACTTTAAATGAAATCCATGCTTTGTTTTATTCCCATGCATTCTGAGTAGTTTTCTTAGTCATTCTCCTTGTTTATGAAAATTATGCAAAATGATGAAATTAAATAGAAGTACCTAATATATTAAAATAAATTGTGATAATTTTTTACTTAAAACTTAATTTACTTTCAATCTGGCCAATTGAGTTGTTAAAATATGTTGAATTATCAACTATAGTAAAAATTACATCCAATATTCAGGGAAGTCAAAAACCTTGGAAGGAGGGTGCAAATAAATAGGGAAATATTAATTATCGGACGTAGAATTGGACATTTTAGTGTGAGAGACTATAATATTCAATTTGGTCCTATTGTTTGAGAGCTGAAATGTAGATGTTAGCCCTCAGGTGAGGGGAACGTGGGAGCTCTGAAGTGGCAGCCGGTATCCTCCCGGCCTAGCCGTGCATTCGTAATCAAACATAGGATTAGTCGATGTTCTTTACTATGGACCAAAGGGTAAAGAATAAGAATTCTCCTATTTGTCACAATACAATTTAAGAATTCTATTTAAAGTCATCATTCACTTAATTTTCTAAAAAGAAGGAGAAGGATACTTTTTCTGAATTATTTAAATCAACTTTATTTCAAGCATTAGTTTACATTAGTTTGCTTTAGTTACTTTAAATTTCCGATTACTATATTAGTAAGTAATTCCTTTAAATTTTAGCTGATACAAATCTTTTAAAAACTTCCCTATGGGATCGATAACAAGGACTCCACTAGAGCCCTGTATTACTTGATACGATACGTATACTTGCGTAGAATCCACATTAAACATTCCATCATAAAATAATATATATATATATATATATATTAAAGCGGGATCAAGTTTTTGGTGTCGTTGCTATTAACATAATTTGCAAACGTATTAAAAAGTGGGTCATTGACCAAAGTTGACTTTTTGGTCAGAGATTAGCTTACAGGGTCAGTAATTGGTCAATTGGTCAAAAATTGATTATTTTGACCAAAGTTGACTTTTTGGTCAAAATTTGACCTTTTGAGTCAATGGGTTAGTCATTAGGTCTGAAATTGACCATTTTGACCAAAGTTAACTTTTTGGTCAAAGGTTGATCTATTGGGCCAATGGGTTGGTCTTTGGGTTAAGGATTGCCCATTTTGACCAAAGTTGACTTTTTGGTCAGTGGTTAACTTTTTTGGGTCAATAATTGGTTATTAGGTCAATAATTGATTCTTTTGACCCAAATAAAATTTTTGGACAAAATTTGACCCAATGGGTCAACGGGGTGGTCATTGGGTTGAAATTGACCATTTTGACCAAAGTTGACTTTTTCGTCAAAGGTTGACCAACTTGGTCAATGAGGTTGTAATTGGGTTAAGAATTTACCTTTTTGAACGAATATGAACTTTTGGTAAAAAGTTGATCTATTGGGTCAATGGGTTGGTCATTGGGTTAAAAATTGACCATATTGACTAAAGTTCATTTTTTGGTCAAATGTTCATCGATTGGGTCAATGGGTGGTCATTAGGTCAAAATTGACTATTCTGTTGAAAATTGACTTTTTGGTTCAAAGTTGACCTATAGGGTCAATGGATTTGTCATTGGGTTAAGGAATGACCATTTTGACTAAAGTTGAATTGTCGGTCAGAGTTTGACTTATTGGGTCAATAATTGGACATTATGTCAAAAATTAACTATTTTGACTAAAATGGTCAACAGAGTGGTCATTGGGTAAGAAATTGACCAATTTGACTAAAAATAACTTTTTAGTAATTTATCATTGGTCATTGGTCAATGAGTTTGAGATTGGGTCAAGAATTGAGCATTTTGACTAAAGATGTCTTTTCAGTCAAAAGTTGACATATTAGGTCAATGGGTTGGTCATTGGGTAAAAAATTGATCATTTTAACTAAAGTTGACTTTTTAATCAAAAGTTGACCTATTGGGTCAATGAGTGGTCATTAGGTCAAAAATTAACTTTTTTTTTACCAAATTTGACTTTTTGGTCTAAAGTTGACCTATTGGGTCAATGGGTTTGTCATTGGGTCAAGGACTGACTATTTTGACTAAAGTTCACTTTTTGGTCAAAGATTGACTTATTAGGTCAATAATTGGTCATTAATTCAAAAATTGACTATTTTGACCAAAATTCACTTTTTTGTCAAAACTTAACCTATTAGGCCAATGGGTTGGTCATTGTGTCAAGGATTGTTCATTTTGACCAAAGTTGACTTTTTGGTCAAAAGTTGACCTGTTGGGTCAAAGGGTTAGTCATTGGGTCAAGGATTGACCATTTCGACGAAAGTTAACTTTTTGGTCAAAGATTGGCTTACTAGGTCAATAATTGGTAATTAGGTCAAAAATTGACTATTTTGACCCAAATTGACTTTTTGGTCAAAAGTTGACCTTTTGGGTGAATGGTTGGTCATTGGGTCAAGGATTGACCATTTTGACCAAAGTTGACTTTTTGGTCAAAAGTTGACCTTTTGGGTCAACGAGTTGGTCATAGACTCAAGGATTAACCATTTTGACAAAAGTTGACTTTTTGGTCAGGGATTGACTGATTGGGTCAATAATTGGTCATTAAGTCAAAAATTGATTATTTTGAACAAAATTAATTTTTTTGTCAAAAGTTGACCCATTGGGTCAACAGGGTGGTCATTGGGTCAAATTTGACCATTTTGACTAAAATTAACTTTTTGGTCAAAAGTTGACCAATTTGCTCAATGAGTTTGTAATTGGGTCAAGAATTTACCATTTTGACCGAAGGCGACTTTTCGGTTAAAAGTTGATCTTTTCGGTCAAATGGATTGGTTAATTGGTCAAAAATCGACCATTTTGACCAAAGTTAACTTTTTGGTCAAAAGTTGACCTATTTGGTCAATTACTGGTCATTAAGTCAAAAATTGACCATTTTGATCAAAATGACTTTTTGGTTAAAAGTTGACCTATTGGGTCAAGGATTGACCATTTTGACTTTGAGTTGACTTTTTTATTAGAGATTGAGTTATTTGGTCAATAATTGGTTGTTAGATCAAACATTTACTATTTTGACCAAAATTGAATTTTTTATCAAAATTTAACCCATTAGGTCAACGGGGTGAAAATTGAGTAAGAAATTGACCATTTTAACCAAAGTTGACTTTTTGGTCAAAAGTTTACCTATTTGGTCAATGAGTTGGTAATTGTGTCAATAATAGACAATTTTGACAAAAGATTACTTTTTGGTCAAAAGTTTATCTATTGGTTCGATGGGGTGGTCATTGGGTGAAAAATTGACCATTTTGACCAAATTTAACGTTTTGGTCAAAAGTTAACCAATTGGGTCATTCGGTGGTCATTAGGTCAGTGAAATGTTGACATATTGGGTCAGTGGGTTTGTCTTTAGGTCAATGATTGACCATCTTGTCCAAAGTTGTCTTTTTGGTAGGAGATTGACTTTTTGGGACAATATTGGTCATTAATTCAAAAATTTACTATTTTGACCGAAATTGACTTTTTCGTCAATTGGTGGTCATTAGGTCAAGAATTGACTATTTTTATCAAAATTTACTTTTTGGTCAAAAGTTGACCTATTGGGTCAATGGATTTGTCATTAGGTCAAGGATTGACCATTTTGACCATAGTTGACATTTTAGTCAAAAGTTGACCTATTGGGTCAATGGGTGGCATTAGGCCAAAAATTGACTACTTTGATTAAAATTGACTTTTTCGTCAAAAGTTGACTTATTGGGAATATAGGCTCGTCATTGGGTCAAGGATTGACCATTTTGACCTATGTAGCTTTTTGGTCAGACATAGAGTTATTTGGTCAAAAATTGGTCATTAGGTCAAACATTTACTAGTTTGACCAAAATTGAATTGTTTGTCCAAATTTAATCGATTGGGTCAACTGGGTGGTCATTGCATCAGAAATTGACCATTTTGACCAAAGTTGACTTTTAGTCAAAAGTTGACTTATTTGTTAAATGAGTTGGTAATTTGGTCAAGAATTGACCATTTTGAACGAAGATGACTTTTTGGTCAAAATTTGATCTTTTGGGTCATTGGATTAAAATTGACCATTTTGACCGAAGTTGAATGTTTGGTCAAAAATTGTTCTATTGGGTCAATAATTGTTCATTATGTCAAAAGCTGATAATTTTTTCCAAAATTGACTTTTTCGTCAAAAATTGACGTATTGGGTCAATGGGTTTGCAATTGGGTCAAGGAGTGACCATTTTAACCAAAGTTTACTTTTTGGTCAAAGATTGACTTATTGGGTCAATAATTGGCCATTAGGTTAAAATTGACTATTTTGACAAAAATTAAACTTTTGGTCAAAAGTTAACTCATTCGGTCTACGAGGAGGTCATTGGGTTAGAAATTGACCATTTTGACCAAAGTTGACTTTTTGATCAAAATTTCACATATTTCGTCAATGAGTTGGTAATTGGGTCAAAAATTGACCATTTTGACCAAAGATGATTTTTTGGTCAAAAGCTGACCAATTGTATCAATGGGTTGGTCAAAGGGTCAAAAATTGATAATTTTGACCATAGTTAACTTTTTGTTCAAAAGCTGACCTATTGGGTCAATGGGTAGTCATTAGGTCAAAAATTGACTATTTTTACCAAAATTGACTTTTTGGTTAAAAATTCACCTATTAAGTCAATGGGTTGGTCATTGGGTCAAGGATTAATCATTTTGACCAAAGTTGATTTTTTGGTCAAAAGTTGACATATTGAGTCAATCGGTTACTCATTGGGTCAAAGATTGACCATTTTGACCAAAGTTAACTTTTTGGGTCAATAATTGGTCATTAATTCAAAAAATGGCTTTTTTTACTAAAATTGACTTCTTAGTCAAAAGTTGACCTTTTAGGCTAATGAGGATAGATCATTTTGACCAAAGTTGACTTTTTGGTCAAAAGTTGACCTATTGGGTCAATGGGTTGGTCATTGGGTCAAGGATTGACTATTTTGACCAAAGTTGACTTTTTCATCAGAGATTGGCTTACTCGGTCAATAATTGATCATTAGGTAAAAAATTGACTATTTTGATCAAAATTAACTTTTTTGGTCAAAAGTTGACCTATTGGGTCAATGGTTGGTCATCGGGTCAAGGATTGACCATTTTGACCAAAGTTGACTTTTTCATCAGAGATTGGCTTACTGGGTCAATAATTGATCATTAGGTCAAAAATTAATTATTTTGATCAAAAAATAAATTTTTTATCAAAAGTTAAACCATTGGGTCAACGGGGTGGTTATTCGGTCAAAAAATGATCATTTTAACTAAATTTGACTTTTGGGTCAAAAGTTGACCTATTTGGTCAATGAGTTTGTAATTGGGTCAAGATTTAACCATTTTGACCGAAGATGACTTTTGGTTAAAAGTTGAACTATTGGGCCAGTGGGTTGATCATTGGGTCAAAAATAGATCATTTTGACCAATGTTGACTTTTTGTTCAAAAGTTAACCTATTAGATCAATTGGTGGTCATTAGGTCAAAAATTGACTATTTTGATCAAAATTGACTTTTTGGTCAAAAGTTGATATATTGGGTTAATGGATTCGTCATTGGGTCAAGGATTTACCATTTTGACCATTGTTGACTTTTTAATTAGAGATTGAGTTATTTGGTCAATAATTGGTCAATAGATCTAACATTTACTGTTTTGACCAAAATTAAATTTTTTGTTAAAATTTAACCCATTAGGTCAACGGGGTGGAAATTAAGTCAGAAATTGACCATTTTGACCAAAGTTAACTTTTTGGTCAAATATTGACATATTTGGTCAATGAGTAGGTAAATGGGTCAATAATTGACCATTTTGTCCAAGGATTACTGTTTAGTCAAAAGTTGATCTATTGGGTCGATGGGGTAGTCATTAGGTGAAAAATTAACCATTTTGACCAAAGTTAACTTTTTGGTCAAAAGTTGACCAATTAGGTCAATCGGTGGTCATTACATCAGTCAAATGTTAACCTATAGGGTCAATGGGTTTGTGATTGGGTGAAGGGTTGATCATCTTGTCCAAAGTTGAATTTTAGGTCGGAGATTGACTTTATGGGTCAATAATTGGTCAATAATTCAAAAATTTTTAATTTTGTCCAAAATTGACTTTTTCGTCAATTGGTGGTCATTAGGTCAAAAATTGATTATTTTGATCAAAATTGACTTTCTGGTCAAAATTTGACCTAATGGGCAAAGGGTGGTCATCAGGTCAAAAATTGACTACTTTGATTAAAATTGACTTTTTGGTCAAAAGTTGACCTATTAGGTCAATAGATTCGTCATTGGGTCAAGGATTGACCATTTTGACCTAAGTAGCTTCATCGGGTTCGAGATCGAGTTATTTGGTCAAAAATTAGCCAATATGTCAAACATTTACTATTTTGACCAAAATTGAATTTTTTGTCAAAATTTAACCCATTGGGTCAATGGGGTGGTCATTGTGTCAGAAATTTACCATTTTGACCAAAGTTGACTTTTTGGTTAAAAATTGACCTACAAGAATTGACCATTTTGAACGAAGATAACTTTTTGGTCGAAATTTGATCTTTTGGGCCATTGGGTCAAAATTGACCATTTTGACTAAAGTTGACTGCTTGGTCGAAAATTGTCCTATTGAGTCAATAATCGTTCATTAGGTTAAAAATTGACTATTTTGGCTAAAAGCGGACCTATTGGGTCTGTTGGTTGGTTATTGGGTCAAGGATTGACCATTTTGACCAAATTTAACTTTTTGGTCAAAAGTTGACTTATTGGGTTAATGGGTTGGTAATTGAGTCAAAAATTGACCATTTTAACTATACTTTACTTTTTTGTTAAAAGTTGGCTTATTGGGTTAATGGGATGGTCATTATGTCAAAAATTAAGAATTTTGACCAAAGTAAACTTTTTTGGTGAAAATTCACCTATTAGGTCAATGTGTTGGTCATTAGGTCAATGATTGGCCGTTTTAACCAAAGTTTACTATTTAATTAAAAGTTGATCTATTGGGTCAATGGGTTGGTCATTGAGTAAAAGATTGGCAATTTCAACCAAAGTTGACTTTTGGTCAGAGATTGACTGTTGGGTCAATAATTGGTCATTCAGACAAAAATTGATCATTTTGACCAAAATTTCATTTTTGGTCAAAAGTTGACCCATTGGGTCAATTCAGTGCTCATTATGTCAGAAATTGACCATTTTGACCAAACTTGACTTTTTAATCAAAAGTTGATCAATTGGGTCAATGAGGTAGTAATCAGGTAAAAAATTGACTGTTTTGACCAAAATTGACTTTTTGGTCCAAAGTTAATCTATTACGTCAATGGGTTGGTCATTGGGTCAAAAATTGACCATTTTGACCAAAGTTGATATTTTGGTCAAAAGTTGACCTATTGGGTCAATAGGTTGGTCATTAGGTCAAAAATTGACAATTTTGACCAAAGTTGACTTTTTGGTCAAAATTTGACTATTTTGACAAAAATGGTCAACGGGGTGGTCAATGGGTCAGAAATTGACCATTATGACCAAAGTTGACTTTTTGGTCAAAATTTGACCTACTTGGTCAATGAGTTGGTAATTGAGTCAAGAATTTATCATTTTGACCAATGATGAATTTTTAGTCAAAAGTTGACCTATTGGGTCAATGAGTTGGTCATTGGGTAAAAAATTGACCATTTTGACCAATGTTGACTTTTTTGTCAAAAATTGACCTATTGGATCAATGGGTGATCATTAGCTAAAAAATTGACTATTTTGACCAAAATTGACTTTTTGGTCAAAAGTTGACCTATTGGGTCAATGGTTTTGTCATTGGGTCAAGGATTGTCCATTTTTTGACCAAAGTTGACTTTTTTGTCAATGATTGACTTGTTGGGTCAATAATTGGTCATTAAATCAAAAATTGTTTATTTTAACCAAAATTGATTTTTCGTTCAAAAGTTGACCTATTAGGTTAATGGGTGGTCATTGGGTCAAGGATAAACCATTTTGTCTAAAGTTTACTTTTTGGTCAAAAATTAACCTATTTGGTGAACGAGTTGGTCATTGGGTCAAGGATTGACAATTTTTACCAAAGTTGACTTTTTGGTTAGTGGTTGACTTATTGGTTCAATAATTGGTCATTAGGTCAAAAATTAGTTATTTTGACCAAAATTAATTTTTTTGTCAAAGGTTGACCCATTGGGTTAACGGGGTGTTCATTGGGTCAGAAATTGACATTTTCGACCAAAGTTGACTTTTTGTCAAATGTAGACCTATTTGGTCAATGAGTTGGTACTTGGGTTAAGAATTAACCATTTTGACCAAAGTTTACTTTTTTGTCAAAAATTGACTTATTTGGTCATTGGGTTGGTCATTAGGTCAAAAATATACAATTTGACCAATAATGACTTTTTGGTCAAAAGTTGACCTATTGGGTCAATGGGTGGCCGTAAGCTCAAAATTTGGCTATTTGGTTAAAAGTTGACCTATTAGGTCAATGAGTTTGTCTTTGGGTCAAGGTTTGACAATTTTGACGAAAGTTGACTTTTTGGTCAGAGATTGACTTATTGGGACATAATTGGTCATTAATTCAAAAATTGATTATTTTGATAAAATTGAATTTTTGGTCAAAAGTTAACTCTATTAGGCCGATAATCTACTAGATCATCAGGTTCGAGGATAGATCATTTTGACCAAAGTTGACTTTTTGATGAAAAGTTGACCTATTAGGCAACGGGTTCGTCATTGGGTCAAGGATTGTCCATTTCGACCAAAGTTGACTTTTTGGTCAGAGATTGACTTATTGGCTCAACAGTTGTTCATTAGGCCAAAGATTGACTATTTTGACCAAAATTGACTTTTTGGTCAAAAGTTGTCCTATTGGGTTCCTAGGTTGTTCGGTGGGTCAAGGATTGACCATTTTGACTAAAGTTAATTTTTTAGTCAAAAGTTGATCTATTAGGTCAACGGGTTGGTCATTGGGTCAAGGATTGAGCATTTTGACCAAAGTTGACTTTTGGTCAAAGATTGACTTTTTGAGTCAATAATTGGTCATTAGGTCAAAAATTGATTATTTTGACCAAAATTAATTTTTTTGTCAGAAGTTGTCCCATTGGGTCAACGTGGTGGTCAATGAGTCAAAAATTGACCATTTTAACCTAAATTGACTTTTTGGTCAAAAGTTGACCTATTTGATCAATGAGTTGGTAATTGGGTCATGAACAGACCAATTTGACCGAAGATGACTTTTTGATTAAAAGTTGATATGTCGGGTCAATGGGTTGGTCATTGGGTCAAAAATCGAGTATTTTAACCAAAGTTGACTTTTTGGTCAAAAGTTGACTTATTTAGTCAAAGGGTGGTCATTAGTTTAAGAATTAACTACTTTGATTAAAATGGACTTTTTGGTCAAAAGTTGACCTATTAGGTCAATAGGTTCGACATTGGGTCAAGGATTGACCATTTTTACCTAAGTAACTTTCTGGTCAGAGATTGAGTTATTTGGTCAATAAATGATCATTAGGTTAAACATTTATCATTTTTATCAAAGTTGAATTTTTTGTCAAAATTTAAACCATTGGGTCAACGGGGTGGTCATTGAGTCAGAAATTGACCATTTTGACCAAAGTTGACTTTTTAGTTAAAGTTTGACCTATTTGGTGAATGTGTTGGTAATTGGGTCCAGAATTGACCATTTTGAACGATGATGACTTTTTGGTCAAAATTTGATCTTTTCGGTCATTGGGTCAAAATTGATCATTTTGACCAAAATTGACTGTTTGGAAAAAAAATTGTCCTATTGGGTCAATAATTGTTCATTAGGTAGAAATTTGACTATTTTGACCAAAACTAACCTTTTCATCAAAAGTTGAACTATTGGGTCAAGGATTGACCATTTTAACCGAAGTTGCCTTTTTGGACAGAGATTGACTTATTGGGTCAATAATTTGTCATTAGGTAAAAAATTTACTATTTTGACAAAGATTGAATTTTTGGTCAAAAGTTAACTCATTGGGTATACGGGGAGGTCATTGGGTTAGAAATTGACCATTTTGACCAAAGTTGACATTTTAGTCAAAATTTGACATATTTGGTCAATGAGTTGGTAATTGGGTCAAGAATTGACCATTTTGACCAAAGATGATTTTTTTGGTCAAAAGTTGACCTATTGGATCAATGGGTTAGTCATTGGGTCAAAAACTAACCATTTGACCAAAGTTGACTTTTTGGTCAAAAGTTGACCTTTTAGGTCAATGGGTGGTCACTAGGTGAAAAATTAACAATTTTTACCAAAATTGACTTTTTGGTCAAAAGTTGACTTATTAGACCAATGGGTTAGTCATTGAGTCAATGATTGATCATTTTGACCAAAGTTGACATTTTGGTCAAAAGTTGACCTATTAGGTCAATGGGTTACTCATTGGGTCAAGGATTAACCATTTTAACCAAAGTTGACATTTTTGTCAGAGATTGAGAGTAGGTCAAAAATTGACTATTTTGACCAAAATTAACTCTTCGGTCAAAAGTGGACTTATTGGCTCAATGGGTTGGTAATTGGGTCAAGGATTGACCATTTTAACCAAAGTTGAATTTTTGGTCAGAGATTGACTTATTGGGTCAATAATTTGTCATTAGGTAAAAATTTGACTTTTTTGACAAAAATTAAATTTTTGGTCAAAAGTTAACTCATTGGGTATACGAGGAGGTCATTGGGTTAGAATTGACCATTTTGACCAAAGTTAACTTTTTGGTCAAAATTTGACCTATTTGGTCAATGAGTTAGTAATTGGGTCAAGAATTGACCATTTTGACCAAAGATGATTTTTTGGTCGAAAGTTGACCTATAGGATCAATAGGTTGGTCATTCGGTAAAAAATTGACCATTTTGACCATAGTTGACATTTTGATCAAAAGTTGACCTATTGGGTCAATGGGTACTCATTAAGTCAAAAATTAACTATTTTGACCAAAATTAACTTTTTGGTCAAAAGTTCACCTATTAGGCTAATGGGATGGTCATTGGGTCAAGGATTGATCATTTTGACAAAAGTTGACTTTTTGGTCAAAAGTTGACCTATTGGGTCAATGGGATAGTCATTGGGTCAAGGATTGACTTGTTTGACCAAAGTTCACTTTTTGTTCAAAGATTGACAATCAGTCAAAAATTGACTATTTTGACCAAAATTGACTTTTTGGTCAAAAGTTGACTTATTTGGTCATGGGTTGGTAATTGGGTCAAGGATTGACCATTTTGACCAAGGTTGTCTTTTTAGTCAAAAGTTGACCTATTTAGGTTAATGAGGCGGTCATTAGGTCAAAAATTGACAATTTTAAGCAAAATTGACTCTTTGGTCAAAATTTGACCTATTTAGTAAATGCGTTGGTCATTGGGTCAAGGATTAAGCATTTTGGCAAAAGTTGACTATTTAGTCAAAAGTTGACAAATTGGTCAATGGGTTGGTCTTTGTGTCAGAAATTAACCATTTTCTCACCAAAGTTTACATTTAGGTCATTGTGTCACAAATTAACAATTTTGACCAAATTTGACTTTTTGGTCAAAAGTTGACCTTTTGGGTCAATGAGATGGTCATTAGGTCAAAAATTATAAATTCTCACCAAAATTGACTTTTTGGTCAAATGTTGTCATTTTGGGTTAATGAGTTCGTCATTGGGTTAAGGATTTACCATTTTGACCAAACTTAACTTTTTGGTAAAAAATTGAGCTTTTGGGTCAATGAGTTTGTCATTGGGTTAAAGATTGACGATTTTGACCAAATTTGACTTTTTGGTCGAAAGTTGACCTATTGGGTCAAAAATTGGTCATTAAGTCAAAAATTTATTATATTGACCAAAACTGACTTTTAGTTAAAAGTCGATCTATTAGGTCAGTGGGTTGGCCATTGGTTCAAGGATTGACCCTTTTGACCAAAGTTAACTTTTTTGTCTACAGTTGACCTATTAGATCAATGGGTTTGTCATTGGATCAAGGATTGACCATTATGACCAAAGTTCATTTTTTGGTCAGAGATTGACTTATTGAGTCAAAAATTGGCCATTTGGTAAAAAATTGACTATTTTGACCCAAATTGACTTTTTGTTCAAAAGTTGACTTATTGGGTCAAGAATTGACCATTTTGACCAAAGTTGACTTTTTTGTCAAAAGTTGACCTATTGGGTCAATTGGTTGGTCATTGGGTCAAATATTAACCATTTTGACCAAAGTTAACTTTTTGGTCAAAAGTTGACCAATTGGGTCAATGGGTTGGTCATTGGGTCATAAATCATCCATTTTGACCAAACTTTACTTTTTAGTCAAAAGTTGACCTTTTGGTTCAATGGGTTTGTCATTGGGTCAAAGATCAACCATTTTGACCAAAGTTGACTTTTTGATCAGAGATTGGCTTACAGGGTCAGTTATTGGTCATTTGGTCAAAAATTGGTTATTATGACCAAAGTTGACTTTTTGGTCAAAATTTAACCTTTTGGGTCAATGGGTTAGTCATTAGGTCCAAAATTGACCATTTTGACCAAAGTTGACTTTTTGGTCAAAGATTGACCTATTGGGCCAATGGGTTGGTCTTTGGGTTAAGGATTGCTCATTTTGACCAAAGTTGACTTTTTTGTCAGTGGTTGACTTTTTGGGTCAATAATTGGTCATTAGGTCAAAAATTGATTCTTTTAACCCAAAAAAAATTTTTGGTCAAAGTTGACTCATTAGGTCAACAGGGTTGTCATTGGGTCGAAATTGACCATTTAGACCAAAGTTGAATTTTTTATCAAAGGTTGACCTACTTGGTCAATGAGGTTGTAATTGGGTTAAGAATTTACCTTTCTGAACGAAGATGACTTATTGCAAAAAGTTGATCTTTGGTCAATGGTCGGGTCATCGGAGTTAAAAATTGACCATATCGACTAAAGTTCACTTTTTGGTCAAATGTTTACCGATTGGGTCAATGGGTTGTCATTAGGTCAAAATTGACTATTTTGTCGAAAATTGACTTTTGGTTCAAAGTCGACCATGGGTCAATGGGCTCATCATCAGTCGAAGAATGACCATTTTGACTAAAGTTGAATTGTCGGTTAGAGTTTGACTTATTGGGTCAATAATTGGACATTAAGTCAAAAATTGACTATTTTAACCAAAATGGTCTACAGAGTGGACATTATGTAAGAAATTGACCAATTTGACTAAAGATAACTTTTTCGTAATAAGTCATTGGTCATTGGTCAATGAGTTGGAGATTGGGTCAAGAATTGAGCATTTTGACTAAAGATGTATTTTTAGTCAAAAGTTGACCTATTAGGTCAATGGGTGGGTAAAAAATTGATTATTTTAACTAAAGTTGACTTTTTAGTCAAAAGTTGACCTATTGGGTCAATGAGTGGTCATTAGGTCAAAAATTAACTATTTTGACCAAAATTGACTTTTTGGTCTAAAGTCGACCTATCTGGTCAAAGGGTTCATTATTGGGTCAAGAATCGACCATTTCGACTAAAGTTCACTTTTTCGTCGAGATCGACTTATTGGGTCAATAATCGGTCATTAATTTAAAAATCAATCGTTTCGACCAAAATCGACTTTTTGTCAAAAGTTAACCTATTGTGCCAATGGGTCGGTCATTGTGTCAAGGATCGATCATTTCGACCAAAGTCGACTTTTTAGTCAAAAGTCGACCTATCGGGTCAAAGGGTTGACTATTTGGCCAAGGATCGACCATTTCGACGCAAAGCCGACTTTTCGGTCAACGATTGGCTTACTGGGTCAATAATTGGTAATTAGGTCAACAATAAACTATTTTGACCAAAATTGACTTTTTGGTCAAAAGTTGACTTTTTTTTAAAAGTTGACCTTTTGGGTCAACGGGTTGGTCATAGACTCAAGGATTAACCGTTTTGACCAAAGTTGACTTTTTGGTCAGGGATTGACTGATTGGGTCAATAATTGGTCATTAAGTCAAAAATTGATTATTTTGAACAAAATGAATTTTTTTGTCAAATATCGAATCTATCAGATCAATGAGGTGGTCATTATGTCAAAAATCGACCATTTCGACTAAGATTAACTTTTTGGTCAAAAGTTGACCTATTTGGTCAATGAGTTGGTAATTGTGTCAAGAATTGACCATTTTGACCGAAGACGACTTTTCAGTTAAAAGTTGATATTTTCTGTCAATGGATTGGTCAATGGGTCAAAAATTTACCATTCTGACCAAAGTTGACTTTTTGGTCAAAAGTTGACCTATTGGGTCAATTAGATGTCATTAGGTCAAAAATTGACCATTTTGATCAAAATTGACTTTTTGGTTAAAAGTTGACCTATTGGGTCAATGGATTCATCATTGGGTCAAGGATTGACCATTTTGACTAAAGTTGACTTTCTTATTAGAGATTGAGTTATTTGGTCAATATTTGGTCGTTAGATCAAACATTTACTATTTTGACCAAAATTGAATTTTTTATCAAAATTTAACCCATTAGGTCAACGTGGTGAAAATTGAGTAAGAAATTGACCATTTTGACCAAAGTTGACTTTTCGGTCAAAAGTTGACCTATTTGGTCAATGAGTTGGTAATTGGGTCAATAATTGACCATTTTGACAGAAGATTACTTTTTGGTCAAAAGTTTATCTATTGGGTCGATGGGGTGGTCATTGGGTGAAAAATTTACCATTTTGACCAAAGTTAACGTTTTGGTCAAAAGTTGACCAATTAGGTCATTCGGTGGTCATTAGGTCATTCAAATGTTGACCTATTGGGTCATTGGGTTTCTCATTAGGTCAAGGATTGACCATCTTGTCCAAAGTTGACTTTTTGGTCAGAGATTTACTTTTTAGGTGAATATTGGTCATTAATTCAAAAATTTACTATTTTGACCAAAATTGACTTTTTCATCAATTTTGTGGTCATTAGGTCAAAATTTGACTAATTTTATCAAAATTGACTTTTTAGTCAAAATTTGACCTATTGGTCAATGGATTCGTCATTAGGTCAAGGATTGACCATTTTGACCATTGTTGACTTTTTGGTCAAAAGTTGACCTATTGGGTCAATGGGTGGCATTTAGCCAAAAATTGACTACTTTGATTAAAATTGACTTTTTCGTCAAAAGTTGACTTATTGGGAATATAGGCTTGTCATTGGGTCAAGGATTGACCATCTTGACCTAAGTAACTTTTTTGTTAGAGATAGAGTTATTTGGTCAAAAATTGTTCATTAGGTCAAACATTTACTATTTTGACCAAAATTAAAATTTTTGTCCAAATTTAACAAATTGGGTCAAATGGGTGGTCGTTGAGTCAGAAAATGACCATTTTGACAAAAGTTGACTTTTTGGTCAAAAGTTGACTTATTTGTTCAATGAGTTGGTAATTGAGTCAAGAATTGATCATTTTGAACGAAGATGACATTTTGGTCAAAATTTGATCTTTTGGGTCATTGGGTTTAAATTGACCATTTTGACCGAAGTTAACTGTTTGGTCAAAAGTTGTTCTATTGGTTCAATAATTGTTCATTGGGTCAAGGATTGACCATTTTAACCAAAGTTGACTTTTTGGTCAAAGATTGACTTATCGGGTCAATAATTGGTCATTAGGTAAAAATTGACTATTTTGGCAAAAATTAAACTTTTGGTCAAAACTTAACTCATTGGGTCTACGATGAGGTCATTGGGTTAGAAATTGACCATTTTTTACCAAAGTTGACTTTTTGATCAAAATTTCACCTATTTCGTCAATGAGTTGGTAATTGGGTCAAGAATTGACCATTTTGACCAAAGATGATTTTTTTATGTCAAAAGCTGACCTATTTGTATCAATGGGTTGGTCAAAGGGTCAAAAATTAACAATTTTGACCATAGTTAACTTTTTGTTCAAAAGTTGACCTATTGGGTCAATGGGTGGTCATTAGGTCAAAAATTGACTATTTTGACCAAAATTGACTTTTTGGTTAAAAGTTCACCTATTATGTCAATGGGTTGGTCATTGGGTTAAGGATTGATCATTTTGACCAAAGTTGATTGTTTGGTCAAAAGTTGACCTACTGGGTCAATGGGTTAGTCATTGGGTCAATGATTGACCATTTTGACCAAAGTTAACTTTTTGGTCAGAGATTGACTTATTGGGTAAATAATTGGTCATTAATTAAAAGATTGGCTATTTTGACTAAAATTGACTTCTTAGTCAAAAGTTGACCTATTAGGCTAATGAGGATAGATCATTTTGACCAAAGTTGACTTTTTGGTCAAAAGTTGACCTATTGGGTCAATGGGTTGGTCATTGGGTCAATGGGTTGGTCATTGGGTCAAGGATTGACCATTTTGACCAAAGTTGACTTTTTCATCAGAGATTGGCTTACTCGGACAATAATTGATCATTAGGTTAAAAATTGACTATTTTGGTCAAAATTGACTTTTTTGGTCAAAAGTTGACCTATTGGGTCAATGGTTGGTCATTGGGTCAAGGATTGACCATTTTGACCAAAGTTGACTTTTTCATCAGAGATTGACTTACTGGGTCAATAATTGATCATTAGGTCAAAAATTAATTATTTTGAACAAAAATAAATTTTTTATCAAAAGTTGAACCATTGGGTCAACGGGGTGGTCATTAGGTCAAAAAAAGACCATTTTAACTAAATTTGACTTTTGGGCCAAAAGTTGACATATTTTGTCAATGAGTTTGTAATTGGGTCATGAATTGACCATTTTGACCGAAGATGACTTTTTGGCAAAAAGTTGAACTATAGGGCCAATGGGTTGGTCATTGGGTCAAAAATCGATCATTTTGACCAAAGTTGACATTTTGGTCAAAAGTTAACCTATTAGATCAATTGGTGGTCATTAGGTCAAAAATTGACTATTTTGATAAAAATTGACTTTTTGGTCAAAAGTTGATATATTGTGTCAATGGATTCGTCATTGGGTCAAGGATTGACCATTTTGACTAATGTCGACTTTTTTATTAGAGATTGAGTTATTTTGTCAATAATTGGTCATTAGATCAAACATTTACTATTTTGACCAAAATTGAATTTTTTGTCAAAATTTAACCCATTAGGTCAACGGGGTGGAAATTGAGTCAGAAATTGACCATTTTGACCAAAGTTGACTTTTTGGTCAAATATTGACATATTTGGTCAATGAGTAGGTAATTGGGTCAATAATTGACTATTTTTACCAAGGATTACTGTTTAGTCAAAAGTTGATCTATTGGGTTGATGGGGTAGTCATTGGGTGAAAGATTGACCATTTTGACCAAAGTTAACTTTTTGGTTAAAAGTTGACCAACTGGGTCAATCGGTGGTCATTTCGTCAGTCAAATGTTAACCTATTAGGTCAATGGGTTTGTGATTGGGTGAAGGGTTGATCATCTTGTCAAAAGTTGACTTTTTGGACGGAGATTGACTTATTGGGTCAATAATTGGTCATTAATTCAAAAATTTTCAATTTTCACCAAAATCGACTTTTTCGTCAATCGGTGGTCATTAGGTCAAAATCGACAATTTTGATCAAAATCGACTTTTCGGTCAAAATTTGACCTAATGGGCAATGAGTGGTCATCAGGTCAAAAATTGACTACTTTGATTAAAATTGACTTTTTGGTCAAAAGTTGACCTATTAGGTCAATAGATTCGTCATTGGGTCAAGGATTGACCATTTTGACCTAAGTAGCTTTCAGGTCTGAGATTGAGTTATTTGGTCAAAAATTAGTCATTATGTTAAACATTTACTATTTTGACCAAAATTGAATTTTTTGTCAAAATTTACCCCATTGGGTCAACAAGGTGGTCATTGTGTCAGAAATTGACCATTTTGACCAAATTTGACTTTTTGGTCAAAAGTTGACCTACAAGAATTGACCATTTTGAACGATAACTTTTTGGTCGAAATTTGATCTTTTGGGTCATTGGGTCAAAATTGACCATTTTGACCAAAGTTGACTGTTTTGTCGAAAATTGTCCTATTGAGTCAATAATCGTTCATTAGGTCAAAAATTGACTATTTTGACTAAAATTGACTTTTTTGTCAAAAGTTGACGTATTTGGTCAATGGGTTTGTCATTGGGTTAAGAATTGACCATTTTAACCAAAGTTGACTTTTTGGTCAGAGATTGACTTATTGGGTCAATAATTTGTCATTAGGTAAAAAATTGACTATTTTGACAAAAATTAAATTTTTGGTCAAAAGTTAACTCATTGGGTCTACGGGGAGGTCATTGGGTTAGAAATTGAACATTTTGACCAAAGTTGACTTTTTGATTAAAATTTCACCTATTTGGTTAATGAGTTGGTAATTGGGTCATAAATTGACCATTTTGTTCAAAGAAGATTTTTTTGGTTAAAGTTGACCTCTTGGATCAATGGGTTGGTCATTGGGTCAAAAATTGACAATTTTGACCAAAGTTGACTTTTTGTTCAAAATTTGACCTATTGGCTCAATGGGTGGTCATTAGGTCAAAAATTGACTTTTTTGACTAAAATTGATTTTTTGGTCAAAAGTTGACCTATTAGGCCAATGGGTTTGTCATTGGGTCAAGGATTGATCATTTTGACCAATGTTGACTTTTTGGTCAAAAGTTGACCTATTGGGCCAATGGGTTAATCATTGGGTCATGGATTGACCATTTTAACCAAAGTTAACTTTTTTGTCAGAGATTGACTTACTGGGCCAATAATTGGCCATTAATTCAAAAATTGACTATTTTGACCAAAATTGACTTTTAAGTCAAAAGTTGACCTATGTGGCCAATGGGCTGGGAATTTGGTCAAGGATAGATCATTTTGACGAAAGTTGACTTTTTGGTCAAAAGTTGATGTATTGGGTCAAGGGTTGGTCATTGGTTAAGGATTGACCATTGTAACCATTGTTGACTTTTTGGTTAGAGATTGGCTTACTGGGTCATTATTGGACATTATGTCAAAAATTGCCTATTTTGACCAAAATTGACTTTTTGGTCAAAAGTTGACCTATTGGGTCTATGGTTGGTCATTGCGTCAAGGATTGACCATTTTGACCAAAGTGGACTTTTTCAATAAAAGTTGACATATTGGGTCAACGGGTTGGTCATTGGGTCAAGGATTGACCATTTTGACCAAAGTTGACTTTTTCATCTTATATTGACTTATTGGGTCAATAATTGGTCATTAAGTCAAAAATTGATTATTTTGAACAAAATTAAATTTTTTATCAAAAGTTGACCCATTGGGACAACGGGGTGGTCTTTAGTGTCAAAAATTGACCATTTTGATTAAAATTGACTTTTTAGTCAAAAGTTGACATATTTGGTCAGTGTGTTGGTAATTGGGTCAAGATTAACCATTTTGACCGAAGATGACTTTAAGGTTAAATGTTGATCTATTGAGTCAATGGGTTGGTGATTGGGTCAAAAATTGACCATTTTGACTAAAATTGACTTTTTGGTCAAAAGTTGACCTATTTGGTCAATGAGTTGGTAATTGGGTCAAGAATTAACCATTTTCACCGAAGATAACTTTATGGTAAAAAGTTGATCTATTGGGTCAATGGGTTGGTCATTGGGTTAAAAATCGACCATTTTGACTAAAGTTGACTTTTTTGTCAAAAGTTGACCAATTGGGTCAATTGGTGGTCATTAAGTCAAAAATTGACTATTTTGATCAAAATTGACTTTTTGGTCAAAAGTTGACCTATTGGGTCAATGGATTCATCATTGGGTCAAGGAGTGACCATTTTGACCAATGTAACTTTTTTATTAGAGATTGAGTTATTTGGTCAATAATTGGTCAAAATTGTCGATTAATCAAAATTGAATTTTTTTTCAAAATTTAACCAATTAGGTTAACTTGGTGGAAATTGAGTCAGAAATTGACCATTTTGATCAAAGTTGACATTTTGGTCAAAAGTTGACCTATTTGGTCAATGAGTTGGTAATTGGGTGAATAATTGTCCATTTTGAACAAAGATTACTTTTGGTCAAAAGTTGACCAATTGGGTCGATGGGGTGGTCATTGAGTCAAAAATAGACCACTTTGACCAAAGTTAACTTTTTGGTAAAAAGTTGATCTATTCGGTCAACCAGTGGTCATTAGGTCATTCAAATGTTGACCTACTGGGTCAATGGGTTTGTCATTGACTTTTTGGTCTAAAGTTGACTTTTTGGTCGGAGATTGACTTATTAGGTCAATAATCGATCATTAATTCAAAAATTTTTTATTTTGACCAAAATTGACTTTTTGGTCAAAAATTAACCTATTGGGTCAATGGGTTGTTGATTGGGTCAAAAATTGATCATTTTGACAAAAATTGACTTTTTGGTCAAAAGTAGACGTATTGGGTCAATTAGGTGGTCATTAGGTCGAAGATTGACTATTTTAACCGAAATTGAATTTTTGGTCTGAGATTGACTTACTGGGTCAATAATTGGTCATTAAGTAAAAAATTACTATTTTGACCAAAATTAACTTTTTGATCAAAAGTTAACCTATTGGGTCAATGAGGTTTGTTCATTGGGTCAGAAATTGACCATTTGACAAAAGTTGACTTTTTGGTCAAAAATTGACTTATTGGGTCAATTAGGTGGTCATTAGGTCAAAAATTAACTCTTTTAACCAAAATTGACTTTTTGGTCTAAGATTGGCTTACTGGGTCAGTAATTAACCATTTTGACCAAAATTAAGTTTTTGGTCAAAAGTTGACCTATTGGGTCAATTAGGTGGTCATTAGGTCAAAAATTGACTATTTTAACCAAAATTGACTTTTTGGTCAAAAGTTGACCTATTAGGCCAATGAGTTGGTCATTATGTCAAAAATTGATTATTTTGACCAAAATTAACTTTTTGGTCAAAAGTTGACCTATTGGATCAATGGGTCAAAGATTGACCATTTTGACAATCGGTGACTTTTCGGTCAAAAGTTGACGGATTGGGTCAATGGGTTGGTTGTTGGGTCAGTGATGGACCATTTTGACCAAATTTGACTTTTTGGTCGAGATCGATGATCGACTTATCGGGTCAATAATTGGTCGTTAGGTCAAAATGCATAATTCTTGACAAAATCTGAATTTTTGGTCAAAAGTTGACCCATTGAGATATTAAGGTGGTCATTGGTCAAAATCGACCATTTTGACCAAGTTGACTTTTTGTTCAAGAGTAGACATATTGGGTCAATAGGTGGTCCTCAAGAAAAATCGACTATATCGACCAAAATTAACTTTTTGGTCAAAAGTTGACATATTGTGTCAATGGGTTGGTCATTGTGTCAAGTATTGTCTATTTTGACTAAAGTTCATTTTTTGGTCAAAAGTTAACCTATTGGGCCAATAGGTTGGTCATTGGGTCAAGGATTGACCATTTTGACCATAGTCGAACTTTGAGTTAGAGATTGAATTATTAGGCCAATAATCGCTCATTATGTCAAAAAATTGACTATTTCGGTCAAAAGTTGACTTATCAGGTCAACGGGTTCATCATTGGGTCAATGATTAACCATTTTGACCAAAGTTGACTTTTTTGTCAAAAGTTGACCTTTTGTGTCAATGGATTGTCATTGCGTAAAGGATTGACAATTGCGACCAAAATTGACTTTTTGGTCAAACGTTGACCTATTGGATCAATGGGTTGGTCATTGGGTCAAGGATTAACCATTATGAATAAAGTTGATTTTTTGGTCACAGATTGACTTATTGCGTCCATAATTGGTCATTAGGTCAAAAATTGATTATTTTGACGAAACTTATATTTTAGGTCAAAAGTTGACCCATAGGATCAGCGGGGTGGTCATTGGGTCAGAAATTGACCAATTTGACCAAAGTTGACTTTTTTGTCAAAAGTTGACCTATTTAGTCAATGAGTTGGTAATTGGGTCAAGAATTGACCATTTTGACCGAAGATGACTTTTTGGTCAAATGTGTCATTGGGTCAAAAATTTATTATTTTGACCAAAGTTGACTTTTTGGTCAAAAATTGACATGTTGTGTTAATGGGTTGGTCAATGGGTCAAGGATTGATCATTTGGACCAAAGTTAACTTTTTGGTCGGAGATTGGCTTTCTGGGTCAATAATTGGTTATTTGGTCAAAAATTTACTATTTTGACCAAAATTGACTTTTTGGTCAAAGTTGACCTATTGAGTCATTGGGTGGTCATTAAGTCAAAATTTGACTATTTTGACCAAAATTAACTTTTTATTCAAAAGTTGACCTATTGGGTCAATGGGTTTGCCATTGGGTTAAGAATTAACCATTTTGACTAAAGTTGACTTTTTAGTCAAAGATTGACTTATTGTTTCAAAAATAGGTCATTAGGTAAAAAATTAACTATTTTGACCAAAATTGAATTATTGGTAAAAAGTTAACGCATTGGGTCAACGAGTGGTCATTGGGTCAGAAATTGACCATTTTGACTAAAGTTGACTTTTTGGTCAAAAGTTGACCTACTTGGTCAATGAGTTAGTAATTGGGTCAAGAATTGATCATCTTGACCAAAGATGAGTTTTTAGTTAAAAGTTGACCTATTGGGTCAATGGGTTGGTCATTGGGTCAAAAATTGACCATTTTGACCAAAGTTGAATTTTTTGTCAGAGATTGGTAATAGGGTCAAGAATTTACCATTTTGACCGAAGAATACTTTTTGGTCAAAAGTTGAACTATTGGGTCAATGGGTGGTCATTAGGTCATTGGTCAAAATAGTCAATGGGTTGTTGATTGGGTCAGAAATTTATCATTTTGACAAAAGTTGACTTTTTGGTCAAAAGTTGACTTATTGTGTCAATTAGGTGGTCATTAAGTCAAAGATTGACTATTTTAACAAAAATTGAATTTTTGGTATGAGATTAACTTACTGGGTCAATAATTGGTCATTAAGTAAAAAATTACTATTTTGACAAAAATTAACTTTTTGATCAAAAGTTGACCTGTTGGGTCAATGGGTTGTTCATTAGGTCAAAAATTGACCATTTTGACAAAGCTTGACATTTTGGTCAAAATTTGACCAATTGGGTCAATTTGGTGGTCATAAGGTCAAAAATTGTTTCTTTTAACCAAAATTGACTTTTTGGTCTAAGATTGGCTTACTGGGTCAGTAATTGGCCATAAAGGCAAAAATTTCTCTTTTGACCAAAATTAACTTTTTTGTCAAAAGTTGACCTATTGGGTCAATTAGGTGGTCATTAGGTCAAAAATTGACTATTTTAACAAAAAATGACTTTTTGGTCAAAAGTTGACCAATTGGGCCAATGAGTTGGTCATTATGTCAAAAATTGATTATTTTGACCAAAATTGACTTTTTGGTCAAAAGTTGACCTATTGGGTCATTAGGTCAAAGATTGACCATTTGTACAATAGTTGACTTTTTGGTCAAAAGTTGACTGATTGGGTCATTAGGTTGGTTATTGGGTCAGTGATGGACCATTTTGACCAAATTGGACTTTGTGGTCAGAGATTGGCTTATTGGGTCAATAAATGGTAATTAGGTCAAAATTGACAATTTTGCCAAAATCAGAATTTTTGGTCAAAAGTTAACCCATTCAGATATTAAGGTGGTCATTGGGTCAGAAATTGACCATTTTGATGAAGTTGACTTTTTGTTCAAAAGTAGACATATTGGGTCAATCGGGTGGTCCTTCGGTAAAAAAATGACTATATTGACCAAAATTAACTTTTTGGTCAAAAGTTGACTTACCGTGTCAATGGGTTGGTCATTTTGTCAAGGATTGACAATTTCGACTAAAGTTCATTTTTTGGTCAAGAGTTGACCTAATTGGTCAATAGGTTGGTCATTGGGTCAAGGATTGACCATTTTGACCAAAGTTGACCTTTTGGTTAGAGATTGAATTATTAGGCCAATAATTCCTCATTATGTCAAAAATTGACTATTTTGGTCAAAAGTTGACCTATTGGGTCAATGGGTTCTTCATTGGGTCAATGATTGACCATTTTGACCAAAGTTGACTTTTTGGTCAAAAGTTGACCTTTTGCGTCAATGGATTGTCATTGCGTAAAGGATTGATAATTGCGACCAAAATTGACTTTTTGGTCAAACGTTGACCTATTGGGTAAATGGGTTGGTCATTGGGTCAAGGATTGACTATTTTGATTAAAGTTGTTTTTTTTGTCACAGATTAACTTATTGCGTCAATAATTGGTCATTAGGTCAAAAATTGATTAGTTTGACCAAAATTATATTTTGGGTCAAAAGTTGACCCATTGGATCAACGGGGTGGTCATTGGGTTAGAAATTGACCAATTTAACCAAAGTTGACTTTTTGACCTAAGATGACTTTTTGGTCAAAAGTGTCATTGGGTCAAAAATTGACTATTTTCACCAAAGTTGACTTTTTGGTCAAAAATTGACCTAATGGGTTAATGGGTTGGTCAATTGGTCAAGGATTGACCATTTTGACCAAAGTTGACTTTTTGGTCGGAGATTGGCTTTCTGGGTCAATAATTGGTCATTTGGTCAAAAATTTACTATTTTGACCAAAATTGACTTTTTGGTCAAAAGTTGACCTATTGAGTCAATGGGTGGTCATTAAGTCAAAATTTGACTATTTTGACCAAATTAACTTTTTATTCAAAGGTTGACCTATTGGGTCAATGGGTTTGCTATTGGGTTAAGAATTGACCTTTTTGACAAAAGTTGACTTTTTAGTCAGAGATTGACTTATTGTTTCATAAGTAGGTCATTAGGTAAAAATTAACTATTTTGACCAAAATTAAATTAGTGGTCAAAAGTTAACGCTTTGGGTCAACGAGTGGTCATTGTGTCAGAAATTGACCATTTTGGCTAAAGTTAAGTTATTGGTCAAAAGTTGACCTACTTGGTCAATGAGTTAGTAATTGGGTCAAGAATTGATTATCTTGACCAAAGTTGATTTTTTATTTAAAAGTTGACCTATTGGGTCAATGGGTTGGTCATTGGGTCAAAAATTAACCATTTTGGCCAAAGTTGAATTTTTGGTCAGAGATTAGTAATTGGGTCAAGAATTGACCATTTTGATCGAAGAAGACTTTTTGGTCAAAAGTTGATCTACTGGGTCAATGGGTGGTCATTTGGTCATTGGTCAAAATGGTCAATGGGTTGTTGATTGTGTCAGAAATTGATCATTTTGACAAAAGTTGACTTTTTGTCAAAAGTTGACCTATTGGGTCAATTAGGTGGTCATTAGGTCAAAAATTAACTATTTTAACCAAAATTGATTTTTTAGTCTGAGATTTACTTACTGGGTCAATAATTAGTCATTAAGTAAAAAATTACTTATTTGACCAAAATTATCTTTTCGATCAAAAGTTGACATATTGGGTCAATGAGTTGTTCATTGGTCAAAAATTGACCTACTAGGTCAGCTAGGTGGTCATTAGGTCAAAAATTGACTCTTTTAACCAAAATTAACTTTTTGGTCTAAGATTGGCTTACTGTGTCAGTAATTGGTTAGTAAGGCAAAAATTTCTCTTTTGACCAAAATTAATTTTTTGGTCAAAAGTTGACCTATTGGGTCAATGAGGTGACCATTAGGTCAAAAATTGACTATTTTAACCAAAATTGACTTTTGGATCAAAAGTTGACCTATTGGGCCAATGAGTTGGTCATTATGTCAAAAATTGATTATTTTGACCAAAATTGACTTTTTGGTCAAAAGTTGACCTATTGGGTCATTGGGTCAAAGATTGACCATTTTGACAATCGTTGACCTTTTGGTCAAAAGATGACTGATTGGGTCAATGGGTTGGTTATTGGGTCAGTGATGGACCATTTTGACCAAATTTGACTTTTTGGTCACAGATTGGCTTATTGGGTCAATAATTTGTCATTAGGTCAAAATTGACAATTTTGACAAAATCTGAATTTTTGGTCAAAAGTTGACCCATTAAGATATTAAGGTGGTCATTGGGTCAGAAATTGATCATTTTGACCAAGTTGACTTTTTGTTCAAAAGTAGACATATTGGGTCAATAGGGTGGTCCTTCGGTAAAAAATTGACTATGTTGACCAAAATTAACTTTTTGGTCAAAAGTTGACCTATTGTGTCAAAGGGTTAGTCATTGTGTCAAGGAATGACTATTTTGACTAAAGTTTATTTTTTGGTCAAAAGTTGACCTATTGGGTCAATAGGCTGGTCATGGGTTCAAGGATTGACCATTTTGACCAAAGTTGACCTTTTGGTTAGAGATTGAATTATTAGGCCAAAATTAAATTATTGGATTGCCATTGCTTAAAGGATTGACAATTGCGACCAAAATTGACTTTTTGGTCAAACGTTGACCTATTGGGTAATAGGTTGGTCATTGGGTTAAGGATTGACTATTTTGATTAAAGTTGATTTTTTGGTCACAGATTGACTTATTGCATCTATAATTGCTCATTTGGTCAAAAATTGATTATTTTGACCAAAATTATATCTTGGGTCAAAAGTTGACCCATTTGATCAACGGGGTGGTCATTGGGTCAGAAATTGACCAATTTGACTAAAGTTGACTTTTTGGTCAAAAGTTGACCTATTTAGTCAATGGTTGGTAATTGGGTCAAGAATTAAGCATTTTGACCGAAGAGTTGATCATCTTGACAAAAGATGAGTTTTTAGTTAATAGTTGATTTATTGGGTCAATGGGTTGGTCATTGGGTCAAAAATTAACCATTTTTAGCAAAGTAGACTTTTTGGTCAAAAGTTGTCCTATTGGATCAATGGGTGATTATCATGTCAAAAATTGACTATTTTGAACAAAATTGACAATTGCTTCAATAGTTGACCTATTGGGTCAATGGATTGACCATTTTAACCAAAGTTAACTTTTTGGTCAGAGATTGACTTATTAGGTCAATAATTGATCATTAATTCAAAAATTTTTATTTTAACCAAAATTGACTTTTTGGTCAAAAGTTGACCTATTAGGCCAATGGGTTGGTCATTGGGTCAAGGATTGATCATTTTGACCAAAGTTGACTTTTTGGTCAAAAGTTGACCTATCTGGTCGATGGGTTGGTCATTGGGTCAAGGATTGATCATTTTAACCAAAGTTGACTTTTTGGTTTGAGATTGGCTTACTGGGTCAATAATTGGTCATTAGGTAAAAAATTGACTATTTTGACCAAAATTCACTTTTTTGGTCAAAAGTTGACCTATTAGGTCAATGGTTGGTATTAGGGTCAACGATTGACCATTTTGACCAAAGTTGACTTTTTGTCAAAAGTTGACCTATTGGGTTAACGGGTTGGTCATTAGGTCAAGTATTGACCATTTTGACCAAAGTGGACTTTTTGGTCAAAGATTGACTTATTGGGTCAATAATTGGTCATGAAGTAAAAAATTGATTATTTTGAACAAAATTAATTTTTTTGTCAAAAGTTGACCCATTAGGTCAACGGGGTGGTCATGGGTTCAAAAATTGACCATTTTGACTAAAATTGACTTTTTGGTCAAAAGTTGACCTATTTGGTCAATGAGTGATCATTAGGTCAAAAATTGACTATTTTGATCAAAATTTACTTTTTGGTCAAAAGTTGATTTATTGGGTCAATGGATTCGTCATTGGGTCAAGAATTGACCATTTTCACCAAAGTTGACTTTTTGTTAGAGATTGAGTTATTTGGTCAATAATTGGTAATTAGATCAAACATTTACTATTTTGACCAAAATTGAATTTTTTGTTTAAATTTAACCAATTAGGTCAACGGGGTGGAAGTTGAGTCAGAAATTGACCATTTTGACCAAAGTTGACTTTTTGGTCAAAAATTGACATATTTGGTAAATGATTTGGTAATTGGGTCAAGAATTGACCCTTTTGACCATAAATTACTTTTTGGTAAAAAGTTGATCTATTGGGTCGATGGGGTGGTCAATGTGTGAAAAATTGACCATTTTGACTAAAGTTAACTTTTTGGTCAAAAGTTTACAATTGGGTCTATCGGTGGTCGTTTGGTCAGTCAAATGTTGACCTATTGGGTCAATGGGCTCATTATCGGGTCAAGGATTGACCATCTTGTCCAAAGTTGACTTTTTGGTCGGAGATTGACTTATTGGGTCAATAATTGGTCATTAATTCAAAATTTTATTATTTGGACCAAAATTGACTTTTTCGTCAATTGGTGGTCATTAGGTAAAAAATTGACTATTTTGATTAAAATTGACTTTCTGGTCAAAAGTTGTCCTATTGGGTCAATGGGTGGTCGTTAGGTCAAAAATTGACTACTTTTATTAAAATTAACTTTTTTGGTTAAAAGTTGACCTATTAGGACAATATGTTCGTCGTTGGGTCAAGGATTGACCTTTTTGTCCTAAGTAGCTTTCTGGTCAGAGATTAAGTTATTTGGTCAGAAATTGGTCATTAGGTCAAACATTTACTATTTTGACCAAAATTAAATTTTTTGGCAAAATTTAACACATTGGGTCAACGGGGTGGTCATTGAGTCAGAAATTGACCATTTTGACCAAAGTTGACTTTTTGGTCAAAAGTTGACCTATTTGGTCAATGACTTGGTAATTGGGTCAAGAATTGACCAATTTAAAAGAAGAAGACTTTTTGGTCAAAATTTGATCTTTTGGGTAATTGTGTCAAAATTGAGCATTTTGACCAAAGTTAACTGTTTGGTCAAAAATTATCCTATTGATTCAATAATTGTCCATTGAAGTCAAAATCAACTATTTTTGACCAAAATAGACTTTTTCATCAATAGTTGACGTATTGGGTCAATGGGTTTGTCATTGGGTCAAGGATTGTCCATTTTAAGCAAAGTTTACTTTTTGGTTAGAGATTGACTTATTGGGTCAATAATTGGTCATTAGGTAAAAAATTGACTACTTTGACAAAAATTGAATTTTTGGTTAAAAGTTAACTTATTGGGAGGGAGGTCATTGGGTTAGAAATTGAACATTTTGACCAAAGATGACTTTTTGATCAAAATTTCACCTATTTGGTCATTGAGTTCTTAATTGGGTCACAAATTGACCATTTTGACCAAAGATGATTTTTTTGGTCAACAGTTGACCGATTGGATCAATGGGTTGGTCATTAGGTCAAAAATTGACCATTTTGACCAAAGTTGACTTTTTGCTCAAAAGTTAACCTATTAGGTCAATGGGTGGTCATTAGGTCAAAAATTGACAATTTTGACAAGATTAGTCTTTTTGGTCAAAGGTTGACCATTAGGCCAATGGGTTGATCATTGGGTCAATGATTGATTATTTTGACCAAAGTTTACTTCTTGGTCAAAAGTTAACCTATTGGGTCAATGGCTTAGTCATTGGGTCAAGGATTGACCATTTTGACCAATGTTATCTTTTTGGTTAGAGATTGACTTATTGGGCTAAAAATTGGTCTTTAATTCAAAAATTGACTATTTTGACCAAAATTGACTTTTAAGTCAAAAGTTGACCTATTAGGCCAATGAGTTGGTTCTTTGGGTCAAGGATAGATCATTTTGACCAAAGTTGACTTTTTGGTCAAAAGTTGATCTATTGGATCAATGGGTTGGTGATTGCGTCAAGGATTGACTATTTTGACCAAAGCTGACTTTTTGGTCAGAGATTAGCTTACTGGGTCAATAATTGGTCATTAGTTTAAAAATTGATTATTTTGACCAAAATTGACTTTTTGGTCAAAAGTTAACCTAATCGGTCAATGGTTGGTCATTGGGTCAAAGATTGACCATTTTGACTAAAGATGACTTTTACGTCAAAAGTTGACCTATTGGTTCAATGGGTTGGTCATTGGGTCAAGGATTGACCATTCTGACCAAAGTTGATTTTTTGGTCTCAAATTGACTTATTAGGCCAATAATTGGTCATTAAGTCAAAAATTAATTATTTCGAACAAAATTAATTTTTTTGTCAAAAGTTGACCCATTGGGTCAAAAATTGACTATTTTGACTTAAATTGAATTTTGGTCAAAAGTTGAACTATTTGGTCAATGAGTTTGTAATTGGATCAAGAATTGACCATTTTGAACGAAGATGAATTTATGGTTAAAAGTTGATATATTCGGTCAATGAGTTGGTCATTGGGTCAAAAATTGACCATTTTGACTAATGTTGACTATTTTTTCTAAAGTTGACATATTGGGTCAATTGGTGGTCATTAGGTAAAAAATTGCCTATTTGATCAAAATTGACCTTTCGGTCAAAAGTTGACCTATTGGGTCAATGGATTCGTCATTGGGTCAAAGATTGACCATTTTGACCAAAGTAACCTTTTTATTAGAGATTGAGTTATTTGGTCAATAATAGGTCATTAGATCAAACATTTACTGTTTAGACCAAAATTGAGTTTTTTGTCAAAATTTAAACCATTAGGTCAACGTGCAGGGAATTGAGTCAGAAATTGACCATTTTGAACAAAGTTGACTTTTTGGTCAAAATTTGACCTATTTGGTCAATGAGTTGGTAATTGGGTCAATCATTGATCATTTTGACCAAAGATTACTTTTTGGTCAAAAGTTGACTAATTGGGTCGATGGGGTGGTCATTGAGTAAAAAATGCACTCACTTCGACAAAAGTTAACTTTTTGGTCAAAGGTTGACCCATTGGGTCAATCGGTGGTCATTAGGTCAGTCAAATGTTGACCTCTTGGGTTAATGGGTTTGTCATTGACTTCTTGGTCCAAAGTTGACATTTTGGTCGGAGATTGACTTATTAGGTCAATAATTGGTGATTAATTCAAAAATTTTCTATTTTGACCAAAATTGACTTCTTGGTCAAAAATTGACCTATTGGGTCAATGGGTTGATTGGGTCAGAAATTAATCATTTTAACAAAAGTTGACTTTTTCGTTAAAAGTTGACCTATTGGGTCAATTAGGTGGTCAATAGGTCAAAGATTGACTATTTTAACCAAAATTGACTTTTTGGTCTGAGATTGACTTACTGGGTCAATAACTGGTCATTAAGTAAAAATTACTCTTTTGACCAAAATTAACTTTTTGATCAAAAGTTGACATAATGGGTCAATGGATTGTTCATTGGGTCAGAAATTGACCATATTGACAAAAGTTGACTTTTTGGTTAAAAGTTGACCTATTGGGTCAATTAGGTGGTCATTTGGTCAAAAATTAACTATTTTAACCAAAATTAACTTTTTGGTTAGAGATTGGCTTACTGGGTCAATAATTGGCCATTAAGTAAAAAATTACTATTTTGATCAAAATTAACTTTCTGGTCAAAAGTTGACCTATTGGGTCATTGGGTCAAAGATTGACCATTTTGACAATCGTTGACTTTTTGGTCAAAAGTTGATTGATTAGGTCAATGGGTTGGTTATTGGGTGAGTGATGGACCGTTTTGACCAAATTTGACTTTTTGGTCAGAGATTGACTTATTAGGTCAATAATTGGTCATTAGCTCAAAAATTGACAATTTTGACAAAATCTGAATTTTTGGTCAAAAGTTGACCCATTGAGTTATTAAGGTGGTCATTAGGTCAAAAATTTATCATTTTGACTAAGTTGACTTTTTGGTCAAAAGTAAATATATTGGGTCAATAGGGTGTTCCTTAGGTAAAAATTTAACTATATTGACTAAAATTAACTTTTTTGTCAAAAGTTGACTTATTGTGTCAATGTGTTGGTCATCGTGTCAAGGATTCACTATTTTGACTAAAGTTCATTATTTGGTCAAAAGTTGACCTATTGGGTCAATAGGTTGGTCAATGGGTCAAGGATTGACCATTTTTATCAAAGTTGACCTTTTGGTTAGAGATTAAATTATTAGGCCAATAATTGCTCATTATGTCAAAAATCTACTATTTTGGTCAAAAGTTGACCTTTTGGGTGAATGGGTTGGTCATTGGGTCGATGATTGACCATTTTGACCAAAGTTGACTTTTTGGTCAATAGTTGTCCTTTTGGGTCAATGGGTTGGTCATTGCATCAAGGATTGACAATTATGTCCAAAATTGACTCTTTGGTCAAAAGTTGACCTATTGGGTCAATGGGTTGGTCATTGGGTAAAGGATTGACCATTTTGATTAAAGTTGATTTTTTGGTCACAGATTGACTTATTGGGTCAATAATTGGTCACTAGGTCAAAGATTGATTATTTTGACCAAAATTAAATTTTTGGTCAAAAGTTGACCCATTGGGTCAACGGGGTGGTCATTGGGTCAGAAATTGACCAATTTGACTAAAGTTGACTTTTTGGTCAAAAGTTGACCTATTCAGTCAAGGAGTTGGTAATTGGGTCAAGAATTGACCATTTTGACCGAAGATGACTTTTTGGTCAAAAGTCTCATTGGGTCAAAAATTGACTATTTTGATCAAAGTTGATTTTTGGTCAAAAGTTGATTTTTGGTCAAAAGTTGACCTTTTGGGTCAATGGGTTGGTCAATGGGTCAAGGATTGACCATTTTGACCAATGTTGTCCTTGTGGTTGGAGATTGGCTTTCTAGGTCAATAATTAGTCGTTACGTTAAAAATTTACTATTTTGACCAAAATTAACATTTTGGTCAAACGTTGACCTATTGAGTCAATGGGTGGTCATTAAGTCAAGATTTGACCGTTTTAACCTAAATTGACTTTTTTTGGCAAAAGTAGACCTATTGGGTCAATGGGTTTGCCACTGATTAAGAATTGACCATTTTGACCAAAGTTCAATTTTTAATCAGAGATTAACTTATAATTTCAAAAATAGGTCATTGGGTAAAAAATTGACTATTTTGACTAAAATTGAATTATTGGTCATAAGTTAACGCATTGGGTCAACGAGTGGTCATTGGGTGAGAAATTAATCATTTTGACAAAAGTTGATTTTTTGGTCAAAAGCTGACCTACTTGGTCAATGAGTTAGTAATTGGGTCAAGAATTGATCATCTTGACCAAAGATGAGTTTTTAGTAAAAAGTTGACCTATTATTGTGTCAATAATTGATCATTAATTCTAATATTGTCTATTTTCACCAAAATTGACTTTTTGGTCAAAAATTGACCTATTAGGCCATTGGGTTGTTCATTGGGTCACAGATTAATCATTTTGACCAAGTTGACTTTTTGGTCAAAAGTTAACCTATTTGGTCAATGGGTTGATCATTGGTTCAAGGATTAACCATTTTAACCAAAGTTGACTTTTTGGTCAGAGATTGGCTTACTGGGTCAATAATTGTTCATTAGGTCAAACATTGACTATTTTGATCAAAATTAACTTTTTGGTCAAAAGTTGACCTATTGGGTCAATGGTTGGTCTTTGGGTCAATGATTGGCCATTTTGACCAAAGTTGACATTTTCGTTAAAAGTTGACCTATTGGGTCAATGGGTTGGTCATTAGGTCAAGTATTGACCATTTCGACCAAAGTTGACTTTTTGCTCATAGATTGACTTATTGGGTTAACAATTGGTCATTAAGTCAAAAATTGATAATTTTGAACAAAATTAAATTTATTGTCAAAATTTGACCCATTGGGTCAACGGGGTGGTCATTGGGTAAAAAATTGACCATTTTGACTAAAATTGACTTTTTGGTCAAAAGTTGAACTATTTTGTCAATGAATTGGAAATTGGGTCAAGAATTGACCATTTTAACCAAAGATGACTTTTTGATTAAAACATGATATATTGGGTCAACGGAGTGGTCATCAGGTCAAAAATCAAATATTTTGACCAAAGTTAACTTTTTGATCAAAAGTTGACCTATTGGGTCAATTGGTGATCATAAGGTCAAAAATTGACTATTTTAATCAAAATTGACTATTTGGTCAAAAGTTGGTTTATTGGGTCAATGGATTCGTCATTAGGTTAAGGATTGACCATTTTGACCAAAGTTGTTTTTTTTGTTAATTAGATCAAACATTTACTATTTTGACCAAAATTGAATTTTTGTAAAAATTTAACCCATTAGGTCAACGGGGTGGAAGTTGAGTCAGAAATTGACCATTTTGACCAAAGTTGACTTTTTGGTCAAAAATTGACAGATTTGGTCAATGAGTTAGTAATTGGGTCAATAATTGACCATTTTGACCATAGATTACTTTTTGGTAAAAAGTTGATCTATTGGGGTCGATGGGGTGGATAATGGGTGAAAAATTGACCATTTTAACCAAAGTTATCTTTTTGGGCAAAAGTTGACCAATTAGGTTAATCGGTGGTCAATAGGTGAGTCGAATGTTGACCAATTGGGTCAATGGGTTTGTCATTGGGTCAAGGATTGACCATCATGTCCAAAGTTGACTTTTTGGTCGGAGATTGACTTATTAGGTCAATAATTGGTCATTAATTCAAAATTTTACTATTTTGACCAAAATTGATTTTTTTGTCAATTGGTGGTCATTAGGTCAAAAATTGACTATTTTTATCAAAATTGACTTTCTAGTCAAAATTTGACCTATTGGGTCAATGGGTGGTCATTAGGTCAAAAATTGACTACTTTGGTTAAAATTGACTTTTTGGTCAAAAGTTGACCTATTAGGACAATAGGTTCGTCATGGGTCAAGGATTAACGATTTTATCCTAAGTAGCTTTCTGGTCAGAGATTGAGTTATTTGGTCAAAAATTGGCCATTTGGTCAAACATTTACTATTTTGACCAAAATTGAATTTTTTGGCAAAATTTAACACATTAGGTCAACGGGGTGGTCATTGAGTCGGAAATTGACCATTTTGACCAAAGTTGACTTTTTGGTCAAAAGTTGACCTATTTGGTCAAAAGTTGACTTTTTGGTCATTAATTAGAAAATTGACTATTTTGACCAAAATTGACTTTTAAGTCAAAAGTTTACCTATTAGGCCAATGGGTTGGTCATTGGGTCAAGGATAGATCATTTTGACCAATGTTGACTTTTTGGTCAAAAGTTGATCTATTGGGTCAATGGGTTGGTCATTGGGTCAAGGATTGACCATTTTGACCAAAGTTGACTTTTTGGTCAGAGATTAGCTTACTGGACCAATAATTAGTCATTTGTTAAAAAATTGACTATTTTGACCAAAATTGACTTTTTGGTCAAAAGTTAACCTATTGTGTCAATGGTTGGTCATTGGTTCAAGGATTGACCATTTTAACTAATGTTGACTTTTTCGTCAAAAGTTGACCTATTGGTTCAATGGGTTGGTCATTGGGTCAAGGATTGACCATTCTGACCAAAGTTGATTTTTTGGTCTCAGATTGACTTATTAGGTCAATAATTGGTCATTAAGTCAAAAATTGATTATTTTGAACCAAATTAATTTTTTTGTCAAAAGTTGACCCATTGGGTCAACAGGGTGGTCATTGGGTTAAAAATTGACCATTTTGACTTACATTAAATTTTTGGTCAAAAGTTGAACTATTTGGTCAATGAGTTGGTAATTGGATCAAGAATTTACCATTTTGAATGAAGATGACTTTATGGTTATAAGTTGATCTATTGGGTCGATGGGTTGGTCATTGGGTCAAAAATCGACCATTTTGACAAAAGTTGACTTTTTGGACAAAAGTTCACTTATTGGGTGAATTGGTGGTCATTAGGTAAAAAATTGACTATTTTGATCAAAATTTACTTTTTCATCAAAAGTTAACCTATTGGGTCAATGCATTCATCATTGGGTTAAGGATTGACCATTTTGAACAAAGTAACTTTTTTATTAGAGATTGAGTTATTTGGTCAATAAATGGTCATTAGATCAAAGATTTACTGTTTTGACCAAAATTGAATTTTTTGTCAAAATTTAAACCATTAGGTCAACGGGGTGGGAATTGAGTCAGAAATTGACAATTTTGAACAAAGTTGACTTTTTGGTCAAAAGTTGACCTATTTGGTCAATGAGTTGGTAATTGAGTCAATAATTTACCATTTTGACCAAAGATTACTTTTTGGTCAAAATTTGATCGATTGGGTCGATGGGGTGGTCATGGAGTCAAAAATAGACCACTTTAACCAAAGTTAACTTTTTTGCCAAAAGTTGACCTATTGGGTCAATCGGTGGTCATTAGGTTAGTCAATGTTAACTTATCTGGTCAATGGTTTTGTCATTGACTTTTTGGTCCAAAGTTGACTTTTGGTCGGAGATTGACTTATTAGGTCAATAATCGGTCATTAATTCAAAAATTTTCTATTTTTACCAAAATTGACTTTTTGGTCAAAAATTGACCTATTGGGTCAATGGGTTGTTGATTGGGTCAGAAATTGATCATTTTTACAAAAGTTGACTTTTTGGTCAAAAGTTGACCTATTGGGTCAATTAGGTGGTCATTAGGTCAAAGATTGATTATTTTAACCAAAATTGACTTTTTGGTTTGAGATTGGCTTACTGGGTCAATAATTGGCCATTAAGTCAAAAATTACTATTTTTACCAAAATTAGCTTTTTGGTCAAAAGTTGACCTATTGGGTCAATTAGGTGGTCATTGGGTCAAAAATTGACTATTTTAACCAAAATTGACATTTTGGTCAAAAGTAGACCTATTGGGCCAATGAGTTGGTCATTATGTCAAAAATTGACTATTTTGACCAAAATTGACTTTTTGGTCAAAAGTTGACATGTTGGGTCATTGTGTCAAAGATTCACATTTTGACTATCGTTGACTTTTTGGTCAAAAGTTGACTGATTGTGTCAATGGGTTGGTTATTGGGTCATTGACGGACCATTTTGACCAAATTTTACTTTTTGGTCAGAGACTGACTTATTGGGTCAATAATCGGCCATTAGGTCAAAAATTAACAATTTTGACAAAATCTGAATTTTTGGTCAAAAGTTGACCCATTGAGTTATTAAGGTGGTCATTAGGTCAGAAATTGACCACTTTAACCAAAGTTGACTTTTCGGTCAAAAGTAGACATATCGGGTCAATAGGGTGGTCCTTAAGTAAAAATTTGACTATATTGACTAAAATTAACTTTTTGGTCAAAAGTTGACTTATTGTGTCAATGGGTTGGTCATTGTGTCAAGGATTGACTATTTTGACCAAAGTTGACTTTTTGGTCAAAAGTTGACCTTCTGGTTAGAGGTTGAAGTATTAGGTCAATAATTGCTTATTATGTCAAAAATTGATTATTTTGGTCAAAAGTTGACCTATTGGGTCAATGTTTGACCATTTTGACCAAAGTTGATTTTTTGGTCAAAAGTTGACCTTTTGGGTCAATGGGTTGGTCATTGCATCAAGGATTGACAATTACGACCAAAATTGACTCTTTGGTCAAAAGTTGACCTATTGGGTCAATTTGTTGGTCATTTGGTCAAGGATTGATATTTTGATTAAAGTTGATTTTTTGGTCATAGATTGACTTATTGGGTCAATAATTAGTCATTAGGTCAAAAACTTATTATTTTGACCAAAATTAAATTTTTGGTCAAAAGTTGACCCTTTGGGTCAACGGGGTGGTCATTGGTTGAGAAATCGACCAATTTGACCAAAGTTGACTTTTTGATCAAAAGTTGACCTATTTAGTCAATGAGTTGGTAATTGGGTCAAGAATTGACCATTTTGACCGAAGATGACTTTTTGGTCAAAAGTGTCATTGGGTCAAAAATTGATTATTTTGACCAAAGTCAATTTTTTGGTCAAAAGTTGAACTATTGGGTCAATGGATTGGTCATTGGGTCAAGGATGACCATTTTGACCGAAGTTAACTTTTTAGTCTGAGATTGGCTTTCTGGGTCAATAATTGGTCATTAGGTCAAAAATTTACTATTTTGACCAAAATTTACTTTTTGGTCAAAAGTTGACCTATTGAGTCAATGGGTGGTCATTAAGTCAAAATTTGACTATTTTGACCAAAATTGACTTTTTTGTCAAAAGTTTACCTATTGGGTCAATGGGTTTGCCATTGGGTTAAGGATTGACCATTTTGACCAAAGTTGACTTTTTTTGTCAGAGATTGACTTGTTTCAAAAATTAGTCATTAGGTAAAAAATTGACTATTTTTGACCAAAATTGAATTTTTGGTCAAAAGTTAATCCATTGGGTCAACGAGGGGTCATTCGGTCAGAAATTGACCATTTTGACCAAAGTTGACTTTTTGGTCAAAAGTTGACCTACTTGGTCAACGAGTTTGTAATTGGGTCAAGAATTGATCATTTTGACCAAAGATGAGTTTTTAGTTTAATGTTGACTTATTGGGTTAATGGGTTGGTCATTGGGTCAAAAATTGACTGTTTTGACCCAAGTTGACTTTTTGGTCAAAAGTTGACCTATTGGATCAATGGGTGATCATTAGGTCAAAAATTAACTATTTTGACCAAAATTGACTTTTTGGTCAAAAGTTGACCTATTGGGTCAATGGTTTTGTGATTGGGTCAAGGATTGTCAATTTTGACCAAAGTTGACTTTTTGGTCGGAGATTGACTTATTGGGTCTATTATTAGTCTTTAATTAAAAATTATCTATTTTGACCAAAATTAACTTTTTGGTCAAAAGTTGACCTATTGGGTGAATGGGTGGTCATTAGGTCAAAAATTGACTACTTTGATTAAAATTGACTTTTTGGTAATAAGTTGACCTATTGGGTCAATAGGTTCGTCATTAGGTCAAGGATTGACCATTTTGAACTAAGTAGCTTTCTGGTCAGAGATTGAGTTATTTGGTCAATAATTTGTCATAGGTCAAACATTTATTATTTTTACCAAAATTGAAGTTTTTGTCAAAATTTATCCCATTGGGTCAAAGGGGAGGTCATTGAGTCAGAAATTGACCATTTTGACCAAAGTTTACTTTTTGGTCAAAAGTTGACCTATTTGGTTAATGAGTTGGTAATTGGGTCCATAATTGACCATTTTAAGCGAAGATGACTTATTGGTCAAAATTTGATCCTTTGGGTCATTGGTTCAAGGATAGATCATTTTGAGCAAAGTTGACTTTTTGGTCAAAGTTGATCTATTGGGTCAATTGGTTGGTCATTGGGTCAAGGATTGACCATTTTGACCAAAGTTTACTTTTTCGTCAGTGATGATCTTACTGGGTCAATAGTTGGTCATTGGTAAAAAATTGACTAATTTGACCAAAATTGACTTTTGGGTCAATAATCGAGCATTTTAACCAAAGTTGACCTTTTGGTCAAAAGTTGACCTATTGGGTCAATGGGTGGTCATTAGGTCAAAAACTGACTACTTTGATTAAAATTGACTTTTTTGGTCAAAAGTTGACATATTGGGTCAATAGGTTCGTCTTTGGGTCAAAGATTGACCCTCTTGACCGAAGTTGCTTTCTGGTCAGAGATTGAGTTATTTGGTCAATAATTGGTTATTATGTCAAACTATTTACTATTTTTACCAGAATTAATATTTTTGTCAAAATTTAACCCATTGGGTCAACGGGGTGGTCATTGAGTCAGATATTGACCGCTTTGACCAAAGTTGACTTTTTGGTCAAAAGTTGACCTATTTGGTCAATGAGTTGGTAATTGGGTCCAGAATTGACCATTTTGAATGAAGTTGACTTTTTGGTCAAAATTTGATCTTTTGGGTCATTGGGTCAAAATTGACCATTTTCACCAAAGTTGATTGTTTGGTAAAAAATTGTCCTATTGGGTGAATAATTGTTCATTGGGTAAAAATTTGACTATTTTGACCAAAATCGACCTTTTCATAAAAAATCGACTCTATCGGGTCAATGAGTTTGTCATTTGGTCAAGGATTGACCATTTTAACCAAAGTTGACTTTTTGGTCAGAGATTGACTTATTGGGTCAATAATTTGTCATTAGGTAAAAAATTGACTATTTTGACAAAAATTGAATTTTTGGTCAAAAGTTAACTCATTGGGTCTTCGGGGAGGTCATTGGGTAAGAAATTGAGCATTTTGACCAAAGTAGACTTTTTTGTTCAAAATTTGACTTATGTGTTCAATGAGTTGGTAATTGGGTCAAGAATTAACCATTTTGACTAAAGATGATTTTTTTGGTCGAAAGTTAACCTATTGGATCAATGAGTTGGTTATTGGGTCAAAAATTGTCCATTTGACCAAAGTTAACTTTTTGGTCAAAAGTTGACCTGTTGGTTCAATGGGTGGTCATTAGGTCAAAAAATAACAATTTTAACCAAAATTGACTTTTTGGTCAAAAGTTGACATATTAGGCTAATGGGTTGGTCTTTGGGTCAAGGATTGACCATTTTGACCAAGATTGTCTTTTGGTCAAAAGTTGACCTATTTAGGTCAATGAGGCGGTCATTATGTCAAAAATTGACAATTTAAGGAAAAATTGACTATTTGGTCAAGATTTGACCTATTTGGTGAATGTGTTGGTCATTGTGTCAAGGATTAACCATTTTGGCAAAAGTTGACCTTCTAGTAAAAAGTTGAGAAATTGGTCAATGGGTTGGTCTTTGTGTCAGAAATTGACCATTTTCTCCAAAGTTGACATTTAGGTCATTATGTCAGAAATTGACAATTTTGACCAAATTTGACTTTTGGTCAAAAGTTGACCTTTTGGGTCAATGAGGTGGTCATTAGGTTAAAATATTGTAAAGTCTCACCAAAATTGACTTTTTGGTCGAAAGTTGTCCTTTTGGGTTCATGAGTTGGTCATTGGTTTAAGGATTGACCATTTTGACCAAAGTTGACTTTCGGTCAAAAGATGAGCTTTTGGGTCAATGAGTTTGTCATTGAGTTAAAGATTTACGATTTTGACCGAAGTTGACATTTTGGTCGAAAGTTGACTTATTGGGTCAATAATTGGTCATTAAGTAAAAAATTACTATGTTGACCAAAATTGACTTTTAGTCAAAAGCCGATCTATTGGGTCAGTGGGTTGGTCATTAGGTCAAGGATTGACCCTTTTGACCAAAGTTAACTTTTTGGTCAAAAGTTGACCTATTTGGTCAATGGGGTGGTCATTTGGTCAGAAATTAACCATTTTGACCAAAGTTGAATTTTTAGTCAAAAGTTGACCTATTAGTTTAATGGGTTTGTCATTGGGTCAAACTTCAACCATTTTGAGCAAAGTTGACTTTTTGGTTAGAGATTAGCTTACTGGGTCAATATTTGGTCATTAGGTCAAAAATTGATTATTTTGACCAAAATTGACTTTTTGGTCAAAATTTGGCCTTTTGGATCAATGGGTTGGACATAAGGTCCAGGATTGACCATTTTGACCAAAGTTGACTTTTTGGTCAAAGGTTATCCTATTGGTCCAATGGGTTGGTCATTGGGTTAAGGATTGTCCATTTTGACCAAAGTTAACTTTTTGGTCAGTGGTTGACTTATTGGGCAATAATTGGTCATTAGGTCACAAATTTATTTTTTTGACCCAAATAAATTTTTAGTCAAAAGTTGACCCATTGGGTCAACGAGGTGGTCTTTGGGTCATAAATTGACCATTTTGACCAAAGTTGACTTTTTGGTCAAAAGTTGACCTACTTGGTCAATGAGTTGGTAATTGGGTTAAGAATTTACCTTTTTAAATGGAGCTGACTTTTCCGCAAAAAGTTGATCTATTAGGTCAATGTGTCAAAAATTGACCATATTAACTAAAGTTCACTTTTTGGTCAAATGTTGACCGATTGGGTCAATGGGTGGTCATTAGGTTAAAATTTACTATTCTGACGAAAATTAACTTTTTAGTTAAAAGTTGACATATTGGGTCAATGGATTTGTCATTGGGTCAAGGAATGACCATTTTGACTAAAGTTGACTTTTCGGTCAGACTTTGACTTATTGGGTCAATAGTTGGTCATTATGTCAAAAATTAATTATTTTGACCAAAATGGTCAACGGAGTGGTCATTGGGTAAGAAATTGACCATTTTGACTAAAGATGACTTTTTATTAATTGGTCATTGGTCATTGGTCAATGAGTTGGTAATTGGGTCAAGAATTGAGCATTTTGACTAAAGATGACTTTTTAGTCAAAAGTTGACCTATTGAGTCAATGGGTTGGTCATTGGGTAAAAAATTGATCGTTTTAACCAAAGTTGACTATTTGGTCAAAAGTTGACTTATTGGATCAAAGAGTGGTCATTAGGTCAAAATTAACTATTTTGACCAAAATTGACTTTTTGATCTAAAGTTGACCTATTGGGTCAATGGGTTTGTCATTGGGTCAAGGATTGGCAATTTTGACTAAAAGTTAATCTATTCGGTTAATGGGTTAATCATAGGTCAAAAATTGACCATTTTGACCAAAGTTGACTTCTAGGACAAAAATTGACCTATTGGGTCAATTGGTGGTCATTAGGTCAAAAATTGACTATTTTGGTCAAAAGCTGACCTATTTAGTCAATGGATTCGTCATTAGGTCAAGGATTGACCATTTTGACCAAAGTTGACTTTTTTATTAGAGATTGAGTTATTTGGTCAGTAATTGGTCGTTAGATCAAACATTTACTATTTTGACCAAAATTGAATTTTTTGTCAAAATTTAACCCATTAGGTCAACGGGGTGGAAATTGAGTCAGAAATTGACCATTTTGACCAAAGTTGACTTTTTGGTCAAAAGTTGACCTATTTGGTCAATGAGTTGGTAATTGGGTCAATAATTGACCATTTTGACCAAAGATTACTTTTTGGTCAAAAGTTGATCTATTGGGTCGATGGGGTGGTCATTGGGTGAAAAATTGACCATTTTGACCAAAGTTAACGTTTTTGTTAAAAGTTGACCTATTGGGTCAATCGATGGTCATTAGGTCAGACAAATGTTGACCTATTAGGTCAATGGGTTTTTCATTGGGTCAAGGATTGACCATCTTGTCCAAATTTGACTTTAGGTCGGTGATTGACTTATTGGGTCAATAATTTGTCATTAATTCAAAATTTTACTATTTTGACCAAAATTGACTTTTTCGTCAATTGGTGGTCATTAGGTAAAAAATTGACTATTTTGATCAAAATTGACTTTTTGGTCAAAAGTTGACCTATTGGGTCAATGGATTCGTCATCACGTCAAGGATTGACCATGTTGACCAAAGTTGACTTTTTAGTCAAAAGTTGTCATATTGGGTTAAAGGGTAGTAATTAGGTCAAAAATTGACTACTTTGATTAAATTTGACTTTTTGGTCAAAAGTTGACATATTGGGACAATAAGTTCATCATTGGGTCAAGGATTGACCATTTTGACCTAAGTAGCTTTATGGTTAGAGATTGAGTTATTTGGTAAAAAATTTGTCATTGGGTCAAACATTTACTATTTTGACTAAAATTGAATTTTTTGTCAAAATTTAACCAATTGGGACAACTGGGTGGTCATTGAGTCAGAAATTGACCATTTTGACCAAAGTTGACTTTTTGGTCAAAATTTAACTTATTTGGTCAACGAGTTGGTTATTGGGTCAAGAATTGACCATTTTAAACGAAGATGTCTTTTGGTTAAAATTAGATCTTTTGGGTCATTGGGCCAAAATTGACCATTTTGACTAAGGTTGACTGTTTGGTCAAAAATTGTCCTATTGGGTCAATAATTGTTCATGAAGTCAAAAATTGATAACTTTTTCCAAAATTGACTTTTTTCGTCAAAAATTGTCGTATTGGGTCAATGGGTGTGTCGTTAGGTTATGGATTGACCATTTTAACGAAAGTTGACTTTTTGGTCAGTGATTGACTTATTGGGTTAATAATTGGTCATTTAATTAAAAATTGACAATTTTGACAAGAATTGAATTTTTGGTCAAAAGTTAACTCATTGGGTCTACGAGGAGGTCATTGGATTAGAAATTGACCATCTTGACCAAAGTTAACTTTTTGATCAAAATTTCACTTATTTGGTCAATAAGTTAGTAATTGGGTCAAGAATTGACCATTTTGACTAAAGACGATTTTTTTGGTCAAAAGTTGACCTATTTGATCAATGTGTTGGTCAAAAGCTCAAAAATTGACAATTTTGACCCAAGTTGATTTTTTGTTTAAAAGTTGACCTATTGGGTCAATGGGTAGTCATTAGGTCAAAAATTGAGTATTTTGACCAAAATTTACTATTTGGTCAAAAGTTGACCTACTAGGTCAATGGGTTGTTCATTGGGTCAAGGATTGATCATTTTGACTAAAGTTGACTTTTTTGTCAAAAGTTGACCTATTGGGTCAATGGGTTAGTCATTGGGTTAAGGATTGACCATTTTGACCAAAGTTAACTTTTTGGTCAGATATTGACTTACTGTTTTAATAATTGGTCATTAATTCAAAAATTGACTATTTCGACCAAAATTGACTTTTTAGTTAAAAGTTGACCTATTAGACCAACGAGGATATATCAATTTGACCAAAGTTGACTTTTTAGTCAAAAGTTGACATATTGGGTCAATGGGTTGGTCATTGGGTCAAGGATTGGCCATTTTGACCAAAGTTGACTTTTTGGTCGGAGAGTGGCTTTCTGGGTCAATAATTGGTCATTAGGTCAAAAATTGACTATTTTGACCAAAACTGACTTTTTGGTCAAAAGTTGACCTATTGGGTCAATGGTTGGTCATTGGGTCAAGGATTGACCATTTTGACCGAAGTTGACTTTTTCGTCAAAAGTTGACCTATTGGGTCAACGGGTTGGTCATTGGGTCAAGGATTGACCATTTTGACCAAAGTTGACTTTTTGGTCAGAGATTGACTTATTGGGTCTATAATTGATCGTTATGTCAAAAATTAATTATTTTGAGCAAAATTAAATTTTTTGTCAAAAGTTGACCCATTGGGTTATCGGGGTGGTCATTGGGTCAAAAATAGTCCATTTTGACTAAAATTAACTTTTTGGTCAAAAGTGGACATATTTAGTCAAGGAGTTGGTAATTGGGTCAAGAAATGACCAATTTGACCGAAGATGACTTTTTGTTTAAAAGTCGATCTATTGGGTCAATGGGTTGGTCATTGGGTCAAAAATCGACCATTTTGACCAAAGTTGACTTTTTGGTCAAAAGTTGACTTATTGGGTCAACTAGTGGTCATTAGGTGAGAAATTGACTATTTTGATCAAAATTGACCTTTTGTTAAAAATTGTCTCATTGGGTCAATGGATTCGTCATTGAGTCAAGGATTAACCATTTCGACCAAAGTTGACTTTTTTATTAGAGATTGAGTTATTTGGTCAATAATTGGTCATTAGATCAAACGTTTACTATTTTGACCAAAATTAAATTTTTTGTCAAAATTTAACCCATTAGGTCAACAGGGTGGAAATTGAGTCAGAAATTGACCATTTTGACCAAAGTTTACTTTTTGGTCAAAAATTGACATAGTTGGTCATTGAGTTGGTAATTGGGTCAAAAATTGACCATTTTGACCAAAGATTACTTTTTGGTCAAAAGTTGATCTATTGGGTCGATGGGGTGGTCATTGGGTGAAAAATTGACCATTTTGACCGAAGTTAACTTTTTGGTTAAAAGTTGACCAATTGGGTCAATCGGTGGTCATTAGGTTAGTCAAATGTTGACCTATTGGGTCAACGGGTTTGTCATTGTGTCAAGGATTGACCATCTTGTCCAAAGTTGATTTTTTGGTCGGAGATTGTTTTATTGGGTCAACAATTGGTCATTAATTCAAAAATTTACTATTTTGACCAAAATTGACTTTTTCGTCAATTGGTGGTCATTAGTTTAAAAATTGACTATTTTGATCAAAATTAACTTTTTGGTTAAAAGTTGACCTATTGGGTCAATGGGTGGTCATTAGGTCAAAAATTGACTACTTTGATTAAAATTGACTTTTTGGTCAAAAGTTGACCTATTGGGTCAATAGGTTCGTCATTGGGTCAAGGATTGACCATTTTGACCTAAGTAGCTTTCTGGTCAGAGATTGAGTTATTTGGTCCGAAATTGGTCATTAGAGTCAAACATTTACTATTTTGATTTAAAATTGAATTTTTTGTCGAAATTTAACCCATTGGGTCAACGGGTTGGTCATTGTGTCAGAAATTGACCATTTTGACCAAAGTTTACTTTTTGGTTAAAAGTTGACATATTTTGTCAATGACTTGGTAATTGGGTCGAGAATTGACCATTTTTAACGAAGATAACATTTTGGTCAAAATTTAATCTTTTGGGTCATTGGGTCAAAATTGACCATTTTGACCAAAGTGTACAGTTTAGTCAAAAATTGTCCTATTGAGTCAGTAATTGTTCATGAGGTCAAAAATTGACTATTTTGACCAAAATTGACTTTTTCGTCAAAAGTTGACGTATTTGGTCAATGGGTTTGTCATTGGGTAAAGGATTGACCATTTTAACCGAAGTTGACTTTGTGGTAAGAGATTGACTTATTGGGTCAATAATTGGTCATTAGGTAAGAAATTGACAATTTTGACAAAAATTGAATTTTTGGTCAAAAGTTAACTCATTGGGTCTACGACGAGGTCTTTGGGTTAGAAATTGAACATTTTGACCAAAGTTGACTTTTTGGTTAAAATTTGACTTATTTGATCAGTGAGTTGGTAATTGGGTCATAAATTGACGATTTTGACCAAAGATGATTTTTTTGGTCAAAAGTTGACCTATTGGGTCAATGGGTGGTCATTAGGTCAATAATTGACTATTTTGACTAAAATTGTTTTTTTGGTCAAAAGTTGACATATTAGGCCAATGGGTTGGTCATTGGGTCAAGAATTGATCATTTTGACCAAAGTTGACTTTTTGGTTAAAAGTTGACCTATTGGGTCAATGGGCTAGTCATTTGGTCAAGGATTGACCATTTTGACCAAACTTAACTTTTTGGTCAGAGATTGTCTTACTGGGTCAATAATTGGTCATTAGGTCAAAAATTGTCTATTTTGACCAAAATTGACTTTTTGGTCAAAACTTGACCTATTGGGTCAATAGTTGGTCATCGGGTCAAGGATTAACCATTTTGACGAAAGTTGACTTTTTCGTCAAAAGTTGACTTATTGGGTCAACGGGTTGGTCAATGGGTCAAGGATTGACCATTTTGACCAAAGTTGACTTTTTGGTCTCAGATTGACTTATTGGGTCAATAATTGGTCATTAAGTCAAACATTTATTATTTTGAACAAAATTAAATTTTTTGTCAAAAGTTAACCCATTGGGACAACGGGGTGGTCATTAGGTCAAAAATTAACCATTTTGACTAAAATTGGCTTTTTAGTCAAAAGTTAGCCTTTTTGGTGAATGAGTTGGTAATTTGGTCAGGAATTAACCATTTTGACTGAAGATGACTTTTCAGTCAAAAGTTGACCTATTGGGTCAATTTGTTGTCATTAGGTTCAAAATTAACCATTTTGATCAAAATTGACTTTTTGGTCAAAAGTTGACCGATTGGGTCAATGGATTAGTCATTGGGTCAAGGATTGATTATTTTGACTAAAGTAAATTTTTTTATTAGAGTTTGGGTTATTTGGTCAATAATTAGTCATTAAATCAAACATTTACTTTTTTGACCAAATTTGAGTTTTTTGTCAATATTTAACCCATTAGGTCAACAGGGTGGAAATTGATTCAAAAATTGAACATTTTGATCAAAGTTGACTTTTTGTTGAAAAGTTGACCTATTTGGTGAAAGAGTTGGTAATTAGGTCAATAATTGACCATTTTGACCAAAGATTACTTTTTGGTCAAAAGTTGACCGATAGGGTCGATAGGGTGGTCATTAAGTCAAAAATAGACGACTTTGACAAAAGTTAACTTTTTTGTCCAAAGTTGACCTATTGGGTCAATCGGTGGTCATAGGTCAGTCAAATGTTGACCTATTGGGTCAATGGGTTTGTCATTGACTTTTTGGTCCAAAGTTAACTTTTTGGTCGGAGATTGACCTATTGGGTCAATAATTGGTCATTAATTCAAAAATTTACTATTTTGACCAAATTGACTTTGTCGTCAAAAATTGACAATGGGTTGTTGATTGGGTCAGAAATTGACCATTTTGACAAAAATTGACTTTTTGGTCAAAAGTTGACTTACTGGGTCAATTAGGTGGTCATTAGGTCAAATATTGACTATTTTAACCAAAATTGCCTTTTTGGTCTGAGATTGACTTACTGGGTCAATAATTGGTCATTAAGTAAATAATTACTATCTTGACCAAAATTAACTTTTTGATCAAAAGCTGACCTATTGGGTCAATGGGTTGTTCATTGGGTCAGAAATTGACCATTTTGATAAAAGTTGACTTTTTGGTCAAAAGTTGACCTAAAAGTTGACCTATTGGGTTAATTAGCTGGTCATTAGATTAAAAATTGACTATTTTAATCAAAATTGATTTTTTGGTCTGAGATTAGCTTACTGGGTCAGTAATTGGCCATTAAGTCAAAAATTACTATTTTGACCAAAATTAACTTTTTGGTCAAAGGTTGACCTATAGGGTCAAGTAGGTGGTCATTAGGTCAAAAATTGTCTATTTTAACCTAAATTGACTTTTGTGTCAAAAGTTGACTGCGTGAGCCAATGAGTTGGTCATTATGTCAAAAATTGACTATTTCGACCAAAATTGACGTTTTAGTCAAAAGTTGACCCATTGGTTCATTGGGTCAAGGATTGACCAGTTTGACCCTCGTTGACTTTTTGGTCAAAAGTTGACTCATTGGGTCAATGGGTTGGTTATTGGGTCAGTGATGGACCATTTTGTCCAAATTTGACTTTTTGGTCAATGATTGAATTATTGGGTCAATGGGCTAGTCATTTGGTCAAGGATTGACCATTTTGACCAAACTTAACTTTTTGGTCAGAGATTGTCTTACTGGGTCAATAATTGGTCATTAGGTCAAAAATTGACAATTTTGTCAAAAGTTGTCTCATTGGGTCAATGGATTCGTCATTGAGTCAAGGATTGACCATTTCGACCAAAGTTGACTTTTTTATTAAAGATTGAGTTATTTGGTCAATAATTAGTCATTAGATCAAATGTTTACTATTTTGACCAAAATTGAATTTTTTGTCAAAATTTAACCCATTAGGTCAACAGGGTGGAAATTGAGTTAGAAATTGACCATTTTGACCAAAGTTTACTTTTTGGTAAAAAATTAACATAGTTGGTCATTGAGTTGGTAATTGAGTCAAAAATTGACCATTTTGACCAAAGATTACTTTTTGGTCAAAAGTTGATATATTGGGTCGATGGGGTGGTCATTGGGTGAAAAATTGACCATTTTGACCGAAGTTAACTTTTTGGTTAAAAGTTGACCAATCGGGTCAATCGGTGGTCATTAGATCAGTTAAATGTTGACCTATTGGGTCAACGGGTTTGTCATTGTGTCAAGGATTGACCATCTTGTCCAAAGTTGACTTTTTGGTCGGAGATTGATTTATTGGGTCAACAATTGGTCATTAATTCAAAAATTTACTATTTTGACCAAAATTGACTTTTTCGTCAATTGGTGGTCATTAGGTCAAAAATTGACTATTTTGATCAAAATTAACTTTTTGGTTAAAAGTTGACTTATTGGGTCAGTGGGTGGTCATTAGGTTAAAAATTGACTACTTTGATTAAAATTGACTTTTTGGTCAAAAGTTGACCTATAAGGTCATTAGGTTCGTCATTGGGTCAAGGATTAACCATTTTGACCTAAGTAGCTTTCTGGTCCGAGATTGAGTTATTTGGTCTGAAATTGGTCATTAGGTCAAACATTTACTATTTTGACTAAAATTGAATTTTTTGTCGAAATTTAACCCATTGGGTCAACGGGGTGGTCATTGTGTCAGAAATTGACCATTTTGACCAAAGTTGACTTTTTGGTTAAAAGTTGGCATATTTGGTCAATGACTTTGTAATTGGGTCAAGAATTGACCATTTTTAATGAAGATAACATTTTGGTCAAAATTTAATCTTCTGGGTCATTGTGTCAAAATTGACCATTTTGACCAAAGTGTACAGTTTAGTCAAAAATTGTCCTATTGAGTCAATAATTTTTCATGAGGTCAAAAATTGACTATTTTGACCAAAATTGACTTTTTCGTCAAAAGTTGACGTATTTGGTCAATGGCTTTGTCATTAGGTAAAGGATTGACCATTTTAACCGAAGTTGACTTTGTGGTAAGAGATTGACTTATTGGGTCAATAATTGGTCATTAGGTAAAAAATTGACAATTTTGACAAAAATTGAATTTTGGTCAAAAGTTAACTCATTGGATCTACGGCGAGGCCTTTGGATAGAAATTGAACATTTTGACCAAAGTTGACTTTTTGGTCAAAATTTCACTTATTTGATCAGTGAGTTGGTAATTGGGTCATAAATTGATGATTTTGACCAAAGATAATTTTTTTGGTTAAAAGTTGACCTATTGGATCAATGGGTTGGTCATTGGGTCAAAAATTGACCATTTTGACCAAAGTTGACTTTTTGTTCAAAAGTTGACATATTGGGTCAATGGGTGGTCATTAGGTCAAAAATTGACTATTTTGACTAAAATTGATTTTTTGGTCAAAAATTGAAATATTAGGTCAATGGGTTGGTCATTGGGTCAAGAATTGATCATTTTGACAAAAGTTGAGTTTTTGGTCAAAAGTTGACCTATTGGGTCAATGGGCTAGTCATTGGGTCAAGGATTGACCATTTTGACGTAACTTAACTTTTTTGTCAGAGATTGGCTTACTGGGTCAATAATTGGTCATTAGGTCAAAAATTGTCTATTTTGACCAAAATTGACTTTTTGGTCAAAACTTGACCTATCGGGTCAATAGTTGGTCATCGGGTCAAGGATTAACCATTTTGACGAAAGTTGACTTTTTCGTCAAAAGTTGACCTATTGGGTCAACGGGTTGGTCATTGGGTCAAGGATTCACCATTTTGACCAAAGTTGACTTTTTTGTCTCAGATTGACTTATTGGGTCAATAATTGATCATTAAGTCAAAATTTTATTATTTTGAACAAAATTAAATTTTTTGTCAAAAGTTAACCCATTGGGACAACGGGGTGGTCATTAGATAAAAAATTAACCATTTTGACTAAAATTGGATTTTTAGTCAAAAGTTGGCCTATTTGGTGAATGAGTTGGTAATTTGGTCAGGAATTAACCATTTTGACTGAAGATGACTTTTCAGTCAAAAGTTGACCTATTGGGTCAATTTGTTGTCATTAGGTCCAAAATTAACCATTTTGATCAAAATTGACTTTTTGGTCAAAAGTTGACCTATTGGGTCAATGGATTCGTCATTGGATCAAGGATTGATTATTTTGACTAAAGTAAATTTTTTATTAGAGTTTGAGTTATTTGGTCAATAATTAGTCATTAGATCAAACATTTACTATTTTGACCAAAATTGAGTTTTTTGTCAATATTTAACCCATTAGGTCAACGAGGTGGAAATTGATTCAAAAATTGACCATTTTGATCAAAGTTGACTTTTTGTTGAAAAGTTGACCTATTTGGTGAATGAGTTGGTAATTAGGTCAATAATTGACCATTTTGACCAAAGATTACTTTTTGGTCAAAAGTTGACCGATTGGGTCGATGGGGTGGTCATTAAGTCAAAAATAGACGACTTTGACTAAAGTTAACTTTTTTATCCAAAGTTGACCTATTAGGTCAATCGGTGGTCATAGGTCAGTCAAATGTTAACCTATTGGGTCAATGGGTTTGACATTGACTTTTTGGTCCAAAGTTAACTTTTTGGTCGGAGATTGACCTATTAGGTCAATAATTGGTCATTAATTCAAAAATTTACTATTTTGACCAAATTAACTTTGTTGTCAAAAATTGACAATGGGTTGTTGATTGGTCAGAGATTGACCATTTTAATAAAAATTGACTTTTTGGTCAAAAGTTGACTTACTAGGTCAATTAGGTGGTCATTAGGTCAAATATTGACTATTTTAACCAAAATTGCCTTTTTGGTCTGAGATTGACTTACTGGGTCAATAATTGGTCAGTCAGTAAACAATTACTATTTTGACCAAAATTAACTTTTTGATTAAAAGCTGACATATTGGGTCAATGGGTTGTTCATTGGGTCAGAAATTGACCATTTTGATAAAAGTTGACTTTTTGGTCAAAAGTTAACTTTTTGGTCAAAATTTGACCTAAAAGTTGACCTATTGGGTTAATTAGCTGCTCATTAGATTAAAAATAGACTATTTTAATCAAAATTGATTTTTTGGTCTGAGATTAGCTTACTGGGTCAGTGGCCATTAAGTCAAAAATTACTATTTTGACTAAAATTAACGTTTTGGTCAAAGGCTGACCTATAGGGTCAAGTAGGTGGTCATTAGGTCAAAAATTGACTATTTTAACCAAAATTGACTTTTGTGTCAAAAGTTGACCTACTGGGCCAATGAGTTGGTCATTATGTCAAAAATTGACTATTTCGACCAAAATTGACGTTTTAGTCAAAAGTTGACCCATTGGGTCATTGGGTCAAGGATTGACCAGTTTGACCATCGTTGACTTTTTGGTCAAAAGTTTACTCATTGGGTCAATGGGTTGGTTATCGGGTCAGTGATGGACCATTTTGTCCAAATTTGACTTTTTGGTCAAAGATTGACTTATTGGTTTAATAATTGGTCATTAGGTCAAAAATTGACAATTTTGAAAAAATTTGAATTTTTGGTCAAAAGTTGACCCATTGATTTATTAAGATGGTCGTTGGGCCAGAAATTGACCATTTTGACCAAACTTGACTTTTTCGTCAAAAGTAAACATATTGGGTTAAAAGGTTGGTCCTTATGTAAAAAATTGACTATATTGACCAAAATTAACTTTTTAGTCAAAAGTTAACCTATTGTGTCAATGGGTTAATCATTGTGTCAAGGATTGACTATTTTGACTAAAAATCACTTTTTCGTCAAAAGTTGACCTATTGGGTCAATGGGTTGGTCAATGGGTCAAGGATTGACCATTTTGACCAAAGTGGACTTTTTGGTCGGAGATTGGCTTTCTAGGTCAATAATTGGTCATTAGGTTAAAAATTGACTATTTTGACCAAAATTGACTTTTTGGTCAAAAGTTGACCTATTGGGCCAATGGTTGGTCATTGGGTCAAGGATTGACCAGAGTCGACTTTTTCGTCAAAAGTTGATCTATTGGGTCTACGGGTTGGTCATTGGGTCAAGGATTAACCATTTGACCAAAGTTGACTTTTTGGTGAGAGATTGACTTGTTGGGTCAATAATTGATCATCAAGTCAAAAATAGATTATTTTGAACAAAATTGAATTTTTTGTGAAAAGTTGACCTGTTGGGTCAACGGGGAGGTCGTTGGGTCAAAAATTGACCATTTTGACTAAAATTGACTTTTTGGTCAAAAGTTGACCTTTTTGGTCAATGAGTTGGTAATTGGGTCAAGAATTGACCATTTTGACCGAAGTTGAATTTTTTGTCAGAGATTTGAGTTATTTTGGTCAAAAGATTAACCCTTTTGACCGAAGTTGCTTTCTGGTCAGAGATTGAGTTTTTTGGTCAATAATTGGTTATTAGGTCAAACTATTTACTATTTTTACCAGAATTAATATTTTTGTCAAAATTTAACCCATTGGGTCAACGGGGTTGTCATTGAGTCAGAAATTGACCACTTTGACCAAAGTTGACTTTTCAGTCAAAAGTTGACCTATTTGGTCAATGAGTTGGTAATTGGGTCCAGAATTGACCATTTTGAACGAAGTTGACTTATTGGTCAAAATTTGATCTTTTGGGTCATTGGGTCAAAATTGACCATTTTGATCAAAGTTGATTGTTTGGTAAAAAATTGTCCTATTGGGTCAATAATTGTTCATTGGGTAAAAATTTGACTATTTTGACCAAAATTGACCTTTTCATAAAAAATTGACCTATTGGGTCAATGAGTTTGTCATTTGGTCAAGGATTGACCATTTTAACCAAAGTTGACTTTTTGGTCAGAGATTGACTTATTGGGTCAATAATTTATCATTAGGTAAAAAATTGACTATTTTGACAAAAAATGAATTTTTGGTCAAAAGTTAACTCATTGGGTCTACGGGGAGGTCATTGGGGAAGAAATTGACCATTTTGACCAAAGTAGACTTTTTTGTTCAAAATTTGACTTATGTGTTCAATGAGTTGGTAATTGGGTCAAGAATTAACCATTTTGACTAAAGATGATTTTTTTGGTCGAAAGTTAACCTATTGGATCAATGAGTTGGTTATTGGGTCAAAAATTGTCCATTTTGACCAAAGTTAACTTTTTGGTCAAAAGTTGACCTGTTGGTTCAATGAGTGGTCATTAGGTAAAAAAATAACAATTTTAACCAAAATTGACTTTTTGGTCAAAAGTTGACATATTAGGCTAATGGGTTGGTCATTGGGTCAAGGATTGACCATTTTGACCAAGATTGTCTTTTGGTCAAAAGTTGACCTATTTAGGTCAATGAAGCGATCATTATGTCAAAAATTGACAATTTAAGGAAAAATTAACTATTTGGTCAAGATTTGACCTATTTGGTGAATTTGTTGGTCATTGTGTCAAGGATAACCATTTTGGCAAAAGTTGACCTTCTAGTAAAAAGTCGAGAAATCGGGTCACGGGTTGGTCTTCGTGTCGAAATCGACCATTTTCTCCAAAGTCGACATTTAGGTCATTATGTCAGAAATCGACAATTTCGACCAAATTTGACTTTTGGTCAAAAGTTGACCTTTTGGGTCAATGAGGTGGTCATTAGGTTAAAAAATTGTAAAGTCTCACCAAAATCGAGTTTTTGGTCGAAAGTCATCCTTTCGGGTTCATGAGTCGGTCATTGGTTTAAGGATCGACTATTTTGACCAAAGTCGACTTTTCGGTCTAAAGTTGAGCTTTTGGGTCAATGAGTTTGTCATTGAGTTAAAGATTGAAGATTTTGACCGAAGTTGACATTTTAGTCGAAAGTTGACTTATTTGGTCAATAATTGGTCATTAAGTAAAAAAATTACTATGTTGACCAAAACTGATTTTTAGTCAAAAGCCGATCTATTGGGTCAGTGGGTTGGTCATTAGGTCAAGGATTGACCCTTTTGACCAAAGTTGACTTTTGGTCAAAAGTCGACCTATTCGGGTCAATGGCAGTGTCATTCTGGTCAGAAATTAACCATTTCGACCAAAGTCGAATTTTTAGTCAAAAGTCGATCTATTAGTTTAATGGGTTTGTTATCGGGTCAAACTTCAACCATTTTGAGCAAAGTTGATTTTTTGGTTAGAGATTAGCTCTATCGGGTCAATATTTGGTCATTAGGTCAAAAATCGATTATTTCGACCAAAATTGACTTTTGGTCAAAATTGACCTTTTGGATCAATGGGTCAGTCATAAGGTCCAGATTGACCATTTCGACCAAAGTTGACTTTTTGGTCAAAGGTTATCCTATTGGTCCAATGGGTCATGTCATCGGGTTAAGGATTGTCCATTTCGACCAAAGTTAACTTTTCGTCAGTGGTCAATTTATCAGGCAATAATCGGTCATTAGGTCACAAATTTATTTTTTTCGACCCAAATAAATTTTTAGTCAAAAGTCGACTCCATCAGGTCAACGGGGTGGTCTTGGGGTCATAAATTGACCATTTTGACCAAAGTTGACTTTTTGGTCAAAAGTTGACCTAAGTTGACTTTTTGGTCAAAAGTTGACCTACTTGGTCAATGAGTTGGTAATTGGGTTAAGAATATACCTTTTCGAATGGAGATGACTTTTCCCCAAAAAGTTGATCTATTAAGTCAATGAGTCAAAAATTGACCATATTAACTAAAGTTCACTTTTTGGTCAAATGTTGACCGATTGGGTCAATGGGTGGTCATTAGGTTAAAATTTACTATTCCGACGAAAATTAACTTTTTAGTTAAAAGTCGACCTATCGGGTCAATGGATTGTGATCGGGTCAAGGAATTTCCATTTCGACTAAAGTCGACTTTTCGGTCGACTTTCGACTTATCAGGTCAATAGTTGGTCATTACGTCAAAAATTAACTATTTTGACCAAAATGATCAATCGGAGTAGTCATTGGGTAAGAAATCGACTCATTTCGACTAAAGATGACTTTTTATTAATCGGTCATTGGTCATTGGTCAATGAGTCGGTAATTAGGTCAAGAATCGAGCATTTTCGACAAAAGATGACTTTTTAGTCAAAAGTCGATCTATCGAGTCAATGGCGTCAGTCATTAGGTAAAAATCGATCATTTTAACCAAAAGTCGACTATTCGGTCAAAAGTCGACTTATTGGATCAAAGAGTGGTCATTAGTCAAAATTAACTATTTCGACCAAAATCGACTTTTTGATCTAAAGTCGACCTATTCAGTCAATGGGCTCATTATCGGGTCAAGGATCGGGCAATTTTGACTAAAGTTCACTTTTTGGTCGTAGATCGACTTATTGGGTCAATAATTGGTCATTATTTCAAAAATTAACTATTTTGACCAAAATTGACTTTTTGGTCAAAATTTAACCTATTAGGCCAATGGGTTAGTCATTGTGTTAAGGATAGATCATTTTGACCAAAGTTGACTTTTCGATCAAAAGTCGATTTATCGGCCATGGGTTGTCATTGGATCAAGGATTGATCAATTTGATCTAAAGCCGACTTTTGGTCGTGTGATCAGGCTAACAAGGTCAATAATCGGTCATTAGGTCAGACATCGACTATTTCGACCAAAATCAACTTTTTGGTCAAAAGTCGACCTATTGGGTCAATGGTCGTCATCGGGTCGAGGATCGACCATTTCGACCAAAGTCGACTTTTTTGTCAAAAGTTGAGCTATTGGATCAACAGGTTGGTCATTGGGTCAAGGATTTACAATTTTGACCAAAGTTGACTTTTTTGTCAGAGATTGACTTATTGGGCCAATAATTAATCATTATGTCAAAAATTGATTATTTTGAACAAAATTAAATTTTTTGTCAAAAGTTGACCCATTGGGTCAACTAGGTGGTCATTGGGTCAAAAATTGACCATTTTGACTAAAATTGACTTTTTGGTCAAAAGTTGACCTATTTGGTCAATGAGTTTGTAATTGGGTCAAGAATTGACCATTTTGACGGAAGATGACTTTTTGGTTAAAAGTTAATCTATTCGGTTAATGGGTTAATCATTGTGTCAAAAATTGACCATTTTGACCAAAGTTGACTTTTAGGTCAAAATTGACCTATTCGTCAATGAGTTGGTAATTGGGTCAAGAATTGACCATTTTGACCGAAGATGACTTTTTGGCTAAAAGTTAATCTATTCGGTTAATGGGTTAATCATTGGTCAAAAATTGACCATTTTGACCAAAGTTAACTTCTAGGTCAAAAATTGACCTATTGGGTCAATTGGTGGTCATTAGGTCAAATAATGACTATTTTGGTCAAAAGCTGACCTATTTAGTCAATGGATTCGTCATTAGGTCAAGGATTGACCATTTTGACCAAAGTTCACTTCTCTATTAGAGAATGAGTTATTTGGTCAGTAATTGGTCCTTCGATCAAACATTTACTATTTTGACCAAAATTGATTTTTTTGTCAAAATTTAAGCCATTAGGTCAACGGGGTGGAAATTAAGTCAGAAATTTGTCATTTTGCCAAAGTTGAATTTTTGGTCAAAAGTTGACCAATTTGGTCAATGAGTTGGTAATTGGGTCAATAATTGACCATTTTGACCAAAGATTACTTTTTGGTCAAAAGTTGATCTATTGGGTCGATGGGGTGGTCATTGGGTGAAAAATTGACCATTTTGACCAAAGTTAACGTTTTGGTCAAAAGTTGACCAATTGGGTCAATCGGTGGTCATTAGGTCAGTCAAATGTCGACCTATTCGGTCAATGGGTTTTTCTATCGGGTCAAGGATCGACCATCTTGTCCAAAGTTGACTTTTGGTCGGATGATCGACTTATCGGGTCAATAATTTGTCATTAATTCAAAATTTTACTATTTTGACCAAAATCGACTTTTTCGTCAATTGGTGGTCATTAGGTAAAAAAATTGACTATTTTGATCAAAATTCACTTTTTGGTCAAAAGTTGACCTTTTGGGTTAATGGATTCGTCATCACGTCAAGGATTAACCATGTTGACCAAAGTTGACTTTTTAGTCAAAAGTTGTCCTATTGGGTTTAAGGAGTAGTAATTAGGTCAAAAATTGACTACTTTGATTAAAATTGACTTTTTGGTCAAAAGTTGACATATTGGGACAATAGGTTCATCATTGGATCAAGGATTGACCATTTTGACCTAAGTAGCTTTCTGGTTAGAGATTGAGTTATTTGGTCAAAAATTTGTCATTAGGTCAAACATTTACTATTTTGACTAAAATTGAATTTTTTGTCAAAATTTAACCAATTGGGACAACTGGGTGGTCATTGAGTCAGAAATTGACCATTTTGACCAAAGTTGACTTTTTGGTCAAAATTTAACTTATTTGGTCAATGAGTTGGTTATTTGGTCAAGAATTGACCATTTTAAACGAAGATGACTTTTTGGTAAAAATTTGATCTTTTGGGTCATTGGGTCAAAATTGACCATTTTGACTAAAGTTGACTGTTTGGTCAAAAATTGTCCTATTGGGTCAATAATTGTTCATGAAGTCAAAAATTGATAACTTTTTCCAAAATTGACTTTTTTCGTCAAAAATTTTTGTATTGGGTCAATGGGTATGTCGTTGGGTTATGGATTGACCATTTTAACGAAAGTTGACTTTTTGGTCAGTGATTGACTTATTGGGTCAATAATTGGTCATTTAATTAAAAATTGACAATTTTGACAAGAATTGAATTTTTGGTCAAAAGTTAACTCATTGGGTCTACGGGGAGGTCATTGGGTAAGAAATTGACCATTTTGACCAAAGTAGACTTTTTTGTTCAAAATTTGACTTATGTGTTCAATGAGTTGGTAATTGGGTCAAGAATTAACCATTTTGACTAAAGATGATTTTTTTGGTCGAAAGTTAACATATTGGATCAATGAGTTGGTTATTGGGTCAAAAATTGTCCATTTTGACCAAAGTTAACTTTTTGGTCAAAAGTTGACCTGTTGGTTCAATGGGTGGTCATTAGGTCAAAAATTAACAATTTTAACCAAAATTGACTTTTTGGTCAAAAGTTGACATATTAGGCTAATGGGTTGGTCATTGGGTCAAGGATTGACCATTTTGACCAAGATTGTCTTTTTGGTCAAAAGTTGACCTATTTAGGTCAATGAGGCGGTCATTATGTCAAAAATTGACAATTTAAGGAAAAATTGACTGTTTGGTCAAGAGTCGACCTATTTAGATGAATGTGTTGGTCATTGTGTCAAGGATTAACCATTTTGGCAAAAGTTGACTTCTAGTAAAAAAGTCGAGAAATTGGTCAATGGGCCGGGTTCTGTGTCGAAATCGACCATTTTCTCCAAAGTCGACATTATAGGTCATTATGTTAGAAATCGACAATTTCGACCAAATTTGACTTTTGGTCAAAAGTTGACCTTTTGGGTCAATGAGGTGGTCATTAGGTTAAAAAATTGTAAAGTCTCACCAAAATCGACTTTTTGGTCGAAAGTTGTCCTTTTGGGTTCATGAGTCAGTCATTGGTTTAAGGATCGACCATTTTGACTAAAGTTGACTTTTCGGTCTAAAGTTTAGCTTTTGGGTCAATGAGTTTGTCATTGAGTAAAAGATTGAAGATTTTGACCAAAGTTGACATTTTGGTCCAAAGTTGACTTATTGGGTCAATAATTAGTCATTAAGTAAAAAATTACTATGTTGACCAAAACTGACTTTTAGTCAAAAGCCGATCTATTGGGTCAGTGGGTTGGTCATTAGGTCAAGGATTGACCCTTTTGACCAAAGTTGACTTTTTGGTCAAAAGTTGACGTATTGGGTCAATGGGGTGGTCATTTCGTCGTAAATTAACCATTTTGACTAAAGTCGAATTTTTAGTCAAAAGTCGACCTATTAGTTTAATGGGTTTGTTATTGGGTCAAACTTCAACCATTTTGAGCAAAGTTGACTTTTTGGTTAGAGATTAGCTTACTGGGTCAATATTTGGTCATTAGGTCAAAAATTAATTATTTTGACCAAAATTGACTTTTTTGTCAAAATTTGACCTTTTGGATCAATGGGTTGGTCATAAGGTCCAGGATTGACCATTTTGACCAAAGTTGACTTTTTGGTCAAAGGTTATCCTATTGGGCCAATGGGCTGGTCATTGGGTTAACGATTGTCCATTTTGACCAAAGTTAACTTTTGGTCGAGTGGTTGACTTATCGGGCAATAATTGGTCATTAGGTCACAAATTTATTTTTTTGACCCAAATAAATTTTTAGTCAAAAGTTGACTCATTAGGTCAACGGTGGTCTTTGGGTCATAAATTGACCATTTTGACCAAAGTTGACTTTTTGGTCAAAAGTTGACCTACTTGGTCAATGAGTTGGTAATTGGGTTAAGAATTTACCTTTTTGAATGAAGATGACATTTCCGTAAAAAGATCATCTATTAGGTCAATGGGTCAAAAATTGACCATATTAACTAAAGTTCACTTTTTGGTCAAATGTTGACCGATTGGGTCAAAGGGTGGTCATTAGGTTAAAATTTACTATTCTGACGAAAATTAACTTTTTAGTTAAAAGTTGACCTATTGGGTCAAGGAATTACCATTTTGAATAAAGTTAACTTTTCGTTCAGACTTTGACTTATTGGGTCAATAGTTGGTCATTACGTCAAAAATTAACTATTTTGACCAAAATGGTCAACGGAGTGGTCATTGGGTAAGAAATTGACCATTTTGACTAAAGATGACTTTTTATTAATTGGTCATTGGTCATTGGTCAATGAGTTGGTAATTGGGTCAAGAATCGAGCATTTTGACTAAAGATGACTTTTTAGTCAAAAGTTGACTCTATTGAGTCAATGGGTTGGTCATTAGGTAAAAATTGATCATTTTAACCAAAGTTGACTTATTTGGTCAAAAGTTGACTTATTGGATCAAAGAGTGGTCATTAGGTCAAAATTAACTATTTTGACCAAAATTGACTTTTTGATCAAAAGTTGACCTATTGGGTCAATGGGTTTGTCATTGGGTTAAGGATTGGAAATTTTGACTAAAGTTCACTTTTTGGTCAGAGATTGACTTATTGGGTCAATAATTGGTCATTATTTCAAAAATTGACTATTTTGACCAAAATTAGCTTTTTAGTCAAAATTTAACCTATTAGGCCAAGGGGTTAGTCATTGTGTTAAGGATAGATCATTTTGACCAAAGTTGACTTTTTGATCAAAAGTTGACTTATTGGTCGATGGTTAGTCATTGGGTCAAGGATCGATCAATTTGACGTAAAGTCGACTTTTTGGTCACTGATTGGCTAACTGAGTCAATAATCGGTCATTAGGTCAAAAATAGATTATTTCGGCCAAAATCGACTTTTCGGTCAAAAGTCGACCTATCGGGTCAATGGTCGTCATTAGGTCGAGGATCGACCATTTTGACCAAAGTTGACTTTTTGTCAAAAGTTGACCTATTGGGTCAACAGGTTGGTCATTGGGTCAAGGATTGACAATTTTGACCAAAGTTGACTTTTTGGTCAGAGATTGACTTATTGGGCCAATAATTAATCATTATGTCAAAAATTGATTAATTTGAACAAAATTAAATTTTTTGTCAAAAGTTGACCCATTGGGTCAACAAGGTGGTCATTGGGTCAAAAATCGACCATTTTCGACTAAAATCGACTTTTTGGTCAAAAGTCAACCTATTTGGTCAATGAGTTGGTAATTGGGTCAAGAATTGACCATTTTGACTGAAGATGACTTTTTGGTTAAAAGTTAATCTATTCGGTTAATGGGTTAATCATTGGGTCAAAAATTGACCATTTTGACCAAAGTTGACTTTTAGGTCAAAAATTGACCTATTGGTCAATGAGTTGGTAATTGGGTCGAGAATTGACCATTTTGACCGAAGATGACTTTTTGGCTAAAAGTTAATCTATTCGGTCAATGGGTTAATCATTGGTAAAAAATCGACCATTTTCACCAAAGTCGACTTCTATGTCAAAAATCGACCTATTGGGTCAATCGCGGTCATTAGGTCAAATATTGACTATTTTGGTCAAAAGTCGACCTATTTAGTCAATGGATTCGTCATTAGAGTCGAAGGATCGATCCATTTCGACCAAAGTTCACTTTTCTATTAGAGATTGAGTTATTTGGTCAGTAATTGGTCGTTGGATCAAACATTTACTATTTTGACCAAAATTGAATTTTTTGTCAAAATTTAACCCATTAGGTCAACGAGGTGGTAATTGAGTCAGAAATTGGTCATTTTGACCAAAGTTGAATTTTTGGTCAAAAGTTGACCTATTTGGTCAATGAGTTGGTAATTGGGTCAATAATTGACCATTTTGACCAAAGATTACTTTTTGGACAAAAGTTGATCTATTGGGTCGATGGGGTGGTCATTGGGTTAAAAATTGACCATTTTGACGAAATTTAACGTTTTGGTCAAAAGTTGACCAATTGGGTCAATCGGTGGTCATTAGGTCAGTCAAATGTTGACCTATTAAGTCAATGGGTTTTTCATTGGGTCAAGGATTGACCATCTTGTCCAAAGTTGACTTTTGGTCGGTGATTGACTTATTGGGTCAATAATTTGTCATTAATTCAAAATTTTACTATTTCGACCAAAATTGACTTTTTCGTCAATTGGCGGTCATTAGGTAAAAAATCGACTATTTTGATCAAAATTCACTTTTGGTCAAAAGTCGACCTATTGGGTCAATGGATTCGTCATCACGTCAAGGATCGACCATGTCGACTAAAGTCAATTTTTTAGTCAAAAGTCGTTCTATCGGGTTAAGGGTCAGTAATTAGGTCAAAATCGACTACTTCGATTAAAATCGACTTTTGGTCAAACGTTGACATATTGGGACAATAGGTTCATCATTTGGTCAAGGATTGACCATTTTGACCTAAGTAGCTTTCTGGTTAGAGATTGAGTTATTTGGTCAAAAATTTGTCATTAGGTCAAACATTTACTATTTTGACTAAAATTGAATTTTTGGTCAAAATATAACCAATTGGGCAACTGGGTGGTCATTGAGTCAGAAATTGACCATTTTGACCAAAGTTGACTTTTTGGTCAAAATTTAACTTATTTGGTCAATGAGTTGGTTATTGGGTCGAGAATTGACCATTTTAAACGAAGATGACTTTTTGGTAAAAATTTGATCTTTTGGGTCATTGGGTCAAAATTGACCATTTTGACTAAAGTTGACTGTTTGGTCAAAAATTGTCCTATTGGGTCAATAATTTTGCATAAAGTCAAAAATTGATAACTTTTTCCAAAATTGACTTTTTTCGTCAAAAATTGTCATATTGGGTCAATGGGTGTGTCGTCGGGTTATGGATAGATCCATTTTAACGAAAGTCGACTTTTTGGTCAGTGATTGACTTATTGGGTCAATAATTGGTCATTTAATTAAAAATTGACAATTTTGACAAAAATTGAATTTTTGGTCAAAAGTTAACTCATTGGGTCTACGGCGAGGTCTTTGGATTAGAAATTGAACATTTTGACCAAAGTTGACTTTTTGGTCAAAATTTCACTTATTTGATCAATGAGTTGGTAATTGGGTCATAAATTGACGATTTTGACCAAAGATGATTTTTTTGGTCAAAAGTTGACCTATTGGATCAATGGGTTGGTCATTGGGTCAAAAATTGACCATTTTGACCAAAGTTGACTTTTTGTTCAAAAGTTGACATATTGGGTCAATGGGTGGTCATTAGGTCAAAAATTGATTATTTTGACTAAAATTGACTTTTTGGTCAAAAGTTGACATATTAGGCCAATGGGTTGGTCATTGGGTCAAGAATTGATCATTTTGACCAAAGTCGACTTTTTGGTCAAAAGTCGACCTATCAAGTTAATTCGAGCGATCATTCGGTCAAGGATTCGAGCATTTTGACCAAACTTAACTTTGGTCGAGAGTTGTCTTACTCGGGTCAATAATCAGTCATTAGGTCAAGAATTGTCTATTTCGACCAAAATCGACTTTTTGGTCAAAAGCTCGACCTATCGGGTCAATAGCGTCATCTAGTCAGATTAACCATTTCGACGAAAGTTGACTTTTTCACAAAAGTTGACTTATCGGGTCAACGGTCGGTCATCGGGTCAAGGATCGACCATTTCGACTCAAAGTCGACTTTTGGTCTCGTATCGACTTATCGGGTCAATAATCGGTCATTAAGTCAAACATTTATTATTTCGAACAAAATTAAATTTTTTGTCAAAAGTTAACTCATCGGACAACGGTGGTCATTAGGTCAAAAATTAACCATTTCGACTAAAATCGGCTTTTAGTCAAAAGTTAGCCTTTTGATGAATGAGTCGGTAATTTGGTCGAGAATTAACCATTTTGACCGAAGATGACTTTTCAGTCAAAAGTTGACCTATTGGGTCAATTTGTTGTCATTAGGTTCAAAATTAACCATTTTGATCAAAATTGACTTTTTGGTCAAAAGTTGACCGATTGGGTCAATGGATTCGTCATTGGGTCAAGGATTGATTATTTTGACTAAAGTAAATTTTTTTATTAGAGTTTGGGTTATTTGGTCAATAATTAGTCATTAGATCAAACATTTACTTTTTTGACCAAAATTGAGTTTTTGTCAATATTTAACCCATTAGGTCAACGTGGTGGAAATTGATTCAAAATCGTCATTTTGATCAAAGTTGACTTTTTGTTGAAAAGTTGACCTATTTGGTGAATAAGTTGGTAATTAGGTCAATAATTGACCATTTTGACCAAAGATTACTTTTTGGTCAAAAGTTGACCAATTGGGTCGATGGGGTGGTCATTAAGTAAAAAATAGACCACTTTAATCAAAGTTAACTTTTTGTCCAAAGTCGATCTTATCGGTCAATCAGTCGGTCATTGGTCAATCAAATGTCAACTTATCGGTCAAGGGATCATTATCGACTTTTTGGTCCAAAGTTAACTTTTTGGTCGGAGATCGACCTATCGGGTCAATAATCGGTCATTAATTCAAAATTTATTATTTCGACCAAATTGACTTTGCTACACAAAATCGACAATGGGTTGTTGATTGGGTCGAGAATCGACCATTTGACAAAATCGACTTTTGGTCGAAAGTCGACTTATCGGGTCAATTAGGTGGTCATTAGGTCAAAAATTGACTATTTTAACCAAAATTGACTTTTTGGTCTGAGATTGACTTACTGGGTCAATAATTGGTCATTAAGTAAAAAATTACTATTTTGACCAAAATTAACTTTTTGATAAAAAGTTGACCTATTGGGTCAATGGGTTGTTCATTGGGTCAAAAATTGACCATTTTGACAAAAGTTGACTTTTTGGTCAAAAGTTGACCTATAAGTCGACCTATCGGTTAATTAGTCGGTCATTAGATTAAGAATCGACTATTTTAATCAAAATTAATTTTTTGGTCCGAGATTAGCTTTATTGGGTCAAGCATTCGTCATTAAGTCAAAAATTACTATTTTGACCAAAATAAACTTTTTAGTCAAAGGTCGACTCTATGGGTCAAGTAGGTGGTCATTAGGTCAAAAATCGACTATTTTAACCTAAAATGACTTTGTGTCAAAAGTCGACTCACGGAGCAAATGAGTTGGTCATTATGTCAAAAATCGACTATTTCGACCAAAATCGACGTTTTTAGTCAAAAGTCGACCTATTGGTTCATCGGTCATAGGATCGACATTGTCGACCATCATTGACTTTTTGGTCAAAAGTTGACTCATTGGGTCAATGGGTTGGTTATTGGGTCAGTGATGGACCATTTTGTCCAAATTTAACTTTTTGGTCAATGATTCACTTATTGGGTCAATGGGCTTGTCATTTGGTCAAGGATTGACCATTTTGACCAAACTTAACTTTTTGGTCAGAGATTGTCTTACTGGGTCAATAATTGGTCATTAGGTCAAAAATCGACTTTTTTGTCAAAAGTTGTCTCATCGGGTCAATGGATTCTTCATCGAGTCAAGGATCGACCATTTCGACCAAAGTCGACTTTTTTATTAAAGATTGAGTTATTTGGTCAATAATCGTCATTAGATCAAACGTTTACTATTTTCGACTCAAAATCGAATTTTTTGTCAAAATTTTACCCTTTAGTCAACAGGGTGAAATTGAGTCGAAATCGACCATTTCGACCAAAGTTTACTTTTTGGTCATAAAGTCGACATATTGGTCATTGAGTTGGTAATCGGGTCAAAATCGACCATTTCGACCAAAGATTACTTTTTGGTCAAAAGTCGACTATATTGGGTCGATTGGGTGAAAAATTGACCATTTCGACCGAAGTTAACTTTTTGGTTAAAAGTCAATTCAATCGGGTCAATCGGTGGTCATTAGATGAGTCAAATGTCAATCTATTGGGTCAACGGTTCGTCATTGTGTCAAGTATCGACCATCTTGTCCAAAGTCGACTTTTTGGTCGGAGATCGATTTATCGGGTCAATAATCGGTCATTAATTCAAAAATTTACTATTTTGACCAAAATCGACTTTTTCGTCAATCGGTGGTCTTTAGGTCAAAAATTAACTATTTTGATCAAAATTAACTTTTTGGTTAAAAGTCGACTTATCGGGTCAGTAGGTCGGTCATTAGGTTAAAATCGACTACTTTGATTAAAATCGACTTTTTGGTCAAAAGTCGACTCTATAAGGTCAATAGTTTCGTCATTGTGTCAAGGATTAACCATTTCGACCTAAGTAGATTTTCTCGGTTCGAGATCGAGTTATTTGGTCCGAAATCGGTCATTAGGTCAAACATTTACTATTTTGACCAAAATTGAATTTTTTGTCAAAATTTAACCCATTGGGTCAATGAGTGGTCATTAGGTCAGAAATCGACCATTTTGACCAAAGTTGACTTTTTGGTCAAAAGTCGGCATATTTGGTCAATGACTTTGTAATCGGGTCAAGAATCGACTCATTTTCAACGAAGATAACTTTTTGGTCAAAATTTAATCTTTTGGGTCATTGGGTCAAAATTGACCATTTTGACCAAAGTGTACAGTTTGGTCAAAAATTGTTCTATTGAGTCAATAATTGTTCATTAGGTCAAAAATTGACTATTTTGACCAAAATTGACTTTTTCGTCAAAAGTTGATGTATTAGGGTCAATGGGTTGTCATTGGGTAAAGGATCGACCATTTTAACCGAAGTCGACTTTGTGGTCAAGAGATCGACTTATTAGGTCAATAATTGGTCATTAGGTAAAAAATTGACAATTTTGACAAAAATCGAATTTTTGGTCAAAAGTTAACTCATCGGGTCTACATGCGAGGTCTTCGATTAGTAAATCGAACATTTCGACCAAAGTCGACTTTTGGTCAAAATTTCACTTATTTGATCAATGAGTCGGTAATTGGGTCATAAATTGACGATTTTGACCAAAGATGATTTTTTTGGTTAAAAGTCGACCTATCGGATCAATGGGTTGGTCATCGGGTCAAAATCGACCATTTCGACCAAAGTCGACTTTTGTTCAAAAGTCGACATATCGGGGTCAATGGGCAGTCATTAGGTCAAAAATCGACTATTTTGACTAAAATTGATTTTTTTGGTCAAAAATCGACATATTAGGTCAATGGGTCGGTCATCGGGTCAAGAATCGATCATTTCGACCAAAGTCGAGTTTTTGTCAAAAGTCGACTCTATCGGTCATATGAGCTAGTCATCGGGTCAAGGATCGACCATTTTGATCTAAAGTTAACTTTTTTGTCATAGATCGTTTACTGGGTCAATAATTGGTCATTAGGTCAAAAATTGTCTATTTTGACCAAAATCGTCTTTTTGGTCAAAAAGTCGACCTATCGAGTCAATAGTTGGTCATCTGAGTCAACGATTAACCATTTCGACGCAAAGTCGACTTTTTCGTCAAAAGTTGACCTATCGGGTCAACGGGTTGGTCATTGGGTCAAGGATTCGACCATTTTCGACCAAAGTCGACTTTTTCGTCTCGTGATCGACTTATCGGGTCAATAATCGGTCATTAAGTCAAAATTTTATTATTTTGAACAAAATTAAATTTTTTGTCAAAAGTTAACCCATCGGGACAACGGGGTGGTCATTAGGTCAAAAATTGACCATTTTGACTAAAATCGACTTTTTAGTCAAAAGTTGACCTATTTGGTGAATGAGTCGGTAATTGGTCATGAATTAACCATTTTGACCAAGATGACTTTTCGGTCAAAAGTCGATCTATCAGGTCAATTTGTTGTCATTAGGTCCAAAATTGACCATTTTGATCAAATTTGACTTCTTGGTCAAAGGTTGAACTATTGGGTCAATGGATTCGTCATTGGGTCAAGGATTGACCATTTTGACTAAAGTAATTTTTTTGTTAGAAATTGAGTTATTTTGTCAATAATTGGTCATTAGATCAAACATTTACTATTTTGACCAAAATTGAATTTTTTGTCAATATTTAACCCATTAGGTCAACAGGTGGAAATTGATTCAAAAATCGACCATTTTGATCAAAGTCGACTTTTTGTCGAAAAGTTGACCTATTTGGTGAATGAGTCGGTAATTAGGTCAATAACTCGATCATTTCGACCAAAGATTACTTTTTGGTCAAAAGTCGACCGATCGGTCGATGGGTGGTCATTAAATCAAAAATACGATTTCGACTAAAGTTAACTTTTTTGTCCAAAGTCGACTTATCGGGTCAATTAGCGGTCATAGTGTCACAAATGTCGACCTATCGGGTCAAGGAGTTTGATCATCGACTTTTGGTCCAAAGTTAACTTTTTGGATCGGAGATCGACCTATCGGGTCAATAATTTGTCATTAATTCAAAAATCGTACTATTTCGACCAAATCGACTTGTCGTCAAAATCGTTACAATCGGTCATTGATAGTCGAAATTGACCATTTTAACAAATATTGACTTTTTGGTCAAAATTTGACTACTGGGTCTATTAGGAGGTCATTAGGTCAAATATTGACTATTTTAACCAAAATTGCGTTTTTGGTCTGAGATTGACTTACTGGGTCAATAATTGCTCAGTAAGTAAACAATTACTATTTTGACCAAAATTAACTTTTTGATCAAAAGCTGACTTATTGGGTCAATGGTTTGTTAACAATTACTATTTTGACCATTTTGATAAAAGTTAACTTTTTGGTCAAAAGTTGACCTTTTGGTCAAAATTTGACCTAAAAGTTGACCTATTGGGTTAATTAGCTGGTCATTAGATTAAAATCGACTATTTTAATCAAAATCGATTTTCGGTCCGAGATTAACTTACTGGGTCAATAATGGCCATTAAGTTAAAAATTACTATTTTGACCAAAATTAACTTTTTGGTCAAAGGTCGACCTATTAGGTCAATGTAGTAGTCATTAGTCAAAATCGACTATTTTAACCAAAATCGACTTTTTGGTCAAAAGTTGACCTATTGGGTCAATGAGTTGGTCATTATGTCAAAATCGACTATTTCGACCAAAATTGATGTTTTAGTCAAAAGTCAATCTATCGGGTCATCGGGTCAAGGATCGACCAGTTCGACTATCGTTGACTTTTTGTCAAAAGTTTACTCATTGGGTCAATGGGTTGGTTATCGGGTCGATGATCGACCATTTTGTACCAAATTCGACTTTTTGGTCAAAGATCGAACTTATCGGGTCAATAATCGGTCATTAGGTCAAAAATCGACAATTTTGACAAAAAATCGAACTTTTTGGTCAAAAGTCGATCCAATTGATTTATTAAGGTGGTCATTGGGTCGTAAATCGACCATTTTCGACCAAACTTGACTTTTTCGTCAAAAGTAAACATATTGGGTTAAAAGGTTAGTCCTTATGTAAAAAATTGACTATATTGACCAAAATTAACTTTTTAGTCAAAAGTTAACCTATTGTGTCAATGGGTTAATCATTGTGTCAAGGATTAACTATTTTAACTAAAAATCACTTTTTGGTCAAAAGTTGACCTATTGGGTCAATAAGTTGGTCATTGTGTGAAGGATTGACCATTTTGACCAAAGTTGACCTTTTGGTCAGAGATTGAATTATTAAGTCAATAATTGCTCATTATGTCAAAAATTGACTATTTTTGTCAAAAGTTGACCTATTGGGTCAATGGGTTAGTCATTGGGTCAACGATTGACCATTTTGACCAAAGTTGACTTTTTGGTCAAAAGTTGACCTTTTACGTCAATCGGCTAGTCATTAGTAAAGGATCGACAATTTCGACCAAAATCGACTTTTGGTCAAAAGTCGACTCTATCGGGTCAATGGGTCGGTCATGGGTCAAGGATTGACCATTTTGATTAAAGTTGATTTTTTGGTCACAGATTGACTTATTGGGTCAATAATTGGTCATTAGGTCAAAAATCGATTATTTTGACCAAAATTAATTTTTTGGTCAAAAGTTAACCCATTGGGTCAACGGAGTGGTCATTGGATCAGATATTGACCAATTTGACGAAAGTTGACTTCTTGGTCAAAAGTTGACCAATTTAGTCAACGAGTTGGTAATTGGGTCAAGAATTGACCATTTAGACCGATGATGAATTTTTGGTCAAAAGTGTCAATTGGTCAAAAATTGACTATTTTGATCAAATTTAACTTTTTGGTCAAAAGTTGACCTATTGGGTCAATGGGATGGTCAATGGGTCAAGGATTGACCATTTTGACCAAAGTGGACTTTTGGTCGGAGATCGACTTTCGGGTCAATAATCGGTCATTAAGGTTAAAAATCGACTATTTTCGACCAAAAATTAACTTTTTGATCAAAAGTCGACCTATCGGCCAATGGTCGGTCATCGGGTCAAGGATCGACTCGCAGTCGACTTTTTCATCAAAAGTTGATCTATCTGGTCTACGGGCTGGTCATCGGTCAAGGATCGACCATTCGACCAAAGTTGACTTTTTGGTCAGAGATTGACTTGTTGGGTCAATAATTGATTATCAAGTCAAAAATAGATTATTTTGAACAAAATTGATTTTTTTTGTGAAAAGTTGACCCGTTGGGTCAACGGGGAGGTCGTTGGGTCAAAAATTGATCATTTTGACTAAAATTGACTTTTTGGTCAAAAGTTGACCTTTTTGGTCAAGGAGTTGGTAATTGGGTCAAGAATTAACCATTTTGATCGAAGTTGAATTTTTTGTCAGAGATTGGTAATAGGGTCAAGAATTGACCATTTTGATCGATGAATACTTTTTGTTCAAAAGTTGAACTATTGGGTCAATGGGTGGTCATTAGGTCATTGGTCAAAATAGTCAATGGGTTGTTGATTGGGTTAGAAATTTATCATTTTGACAAAAGTTGACTTTTTGGTCAAAAGTCGACCTATCATGTCAATTGAGGTAGTCATTAAGTCAAAGATTAACTATTTTAACCAAAATCGAATTTTTGGTATGAGATCGACTTTATCGGGTCAATAATTGGTCATTAAGTAAAAAATTACTATTTTGACAAAAATTAACTTTTTTTATCAAAAGTTGACCTATTGGGTCAATGGGTTGTTCATTGGGTCAGAAATTGACTATTTTGACAAAGCTTAACATTTTGGTCAAAATTCGACTAATCGGTCAATTCGGTGTCATCAGTCAAAAATCGACTATTTTAACTAAAATCGACTTTTTGGTCTAAGATCAGTCTATCTGGGTCAATGAATCGTCATAAAGACAAAAATTTCTCTTTTGACCAAAATTAACTTTTTTGTCAAAAGTCGACTCTATCGGGTCAATTAGGTGGTCATTAGGTCAAAAATCGACTATTTTAACAAAAATCGACTTTTGGTCAAAAGTCGACTAATCGGGTCAATGAGTTGTCATTATGTCAAAAATCGATTATTTTGATCAAAATCGACTTTTGGTCAAAAGTCGACTTGTTATCAGTCATTAGGTCAAAGATCGACCATTTCGACAATCGTCGACTTTTTGGTCAAAAGTCGATCGATCGGGTCATTGGGTTGGTTATCGGGTCGATGATGGACCATTTCGACTCAAATTCGACTTTGTGGTCGAGATCGCTTATCGGGTCAATAATGGTCATTACAGTCAAAATCGACTATTTTGACCAAAATCAATTTTTTGGTTAAAAGTGATCACTATCGGGTCAATCAGTGGTTCTTCGGTAAAAAATCGACTATATCGACTAAAATTAACTTTTTGGTCAAAAGTCGAACTTATCGGGTCAATTGGTCAGTCATCTTGTCAAGGATCGACTCATTTAAACTAAAGTTCAATTTTTTGGTCAAAAGTCGATCTAATTGGTCAATAAGTCGATCATCGGGTCAAGGATCGACCATTTTGACCAAAGTCGATCTTTTGTTGAGATCAATTATTAGGCCAATAATTCCTCATTATGTCAAAAATCGACTATTTTGGTCAAAAAGTCAATTTATCAAGTCAATGGGTTCTTCATCAGGTCAATGATCGACCATTTCGACCAAATTTGATTTTTGGTCAAAAAGTCGACATTTTGCGTCAATGGATCGTCATTACGTCAAAGGATCGATAATTATGACTCAAAATCGACTTTTCGTCAAACGTCGACCTATTGGGTAAATAGGTTGGTCATCGGGACAAGGATCGACTATTTTGATTAAAGTTGTTTTTTTTGTCACAGATTAACTTATTGCGTCAATAATTGGTCATTAGGTCAAAAATTGATTAGTTTGACCAAAATTATATTTTGGGTCAAAAGTTGACCCATTGGATCAACGTGGTGGTCATTGGGTTAGGAATTGACCAATTTAACCAAAGTTGACTTTTTGACCTAAGATGACTTTTTGGTCAAAAGTGTCATTCGGTCAAAAATCGACTATTTTCACCAAAGTTAACTTTTCGGTCAAAAATCGACCAATTGGGTTAATGGGTCGGTCAATGGGTCAAGGATCGACCATTTTCACCAAAGTCGACTTTTGGTCTGAGAAGCTTCGATCTAGTTGAATAATTAGTCATTTGGTCAAAAATTCACTATTTTGACCAAAATTGACTTTTTGGTCAAAAGTTGACCTATTAAGTCAATGGGTGGTCATTAAGTCAAAATTTGACTATTTTGGCCAAAATTAACTTTTTGTCGAAAAGTCGATCGTACAGTCAATGGGCTCAGCTCATCGGAGTCAAGAATCGACCATTTTGACCAAAGTCGACTTTTTGGTCTGAAGATCGACTTATTGGTTCAATAATCAGGTCATTAGGTCAAAAATTAACTATTTTGACCAAAATTGAATTATTGGTCAAAAGTTAACCTATCAGGTCAACGAGTCGGTCATCGGTGTCGAAATTGACCATTTTCGAGCTAAAGTCAAGTTATTGGTCAAAAGTCGACTCTACGTCGGTTAATGAGTTAAGTCAATCGGGTCAAGAATTCAATCATCTCGACCAAAGATGACTTTTTATGTCAAAAGTCGACCTATTGGGTCAATAATGGGTCATTAGTTGCAATTGGGTATCAACCAAATTAACCATTTTCGACCAAAGTCGAATTTTGGTCGAATGATTAGACTGGGTCAATAATCGACCATTTTCGAACCGAAGACAGACATTTTTGGTCAAAAGTCGATCTATCAAGGTCAATGGGTGGTCATTCGGTCATTCGCCAAAATGGTCAATGGGTCGTGATTGTGTCGAATCGATCATTTCGACCAAAGTCGATTTTTGGTCAAAAGTTGACCCATCGGGTCAATTGGTGGTCATTAGGTCAAAAATTAACTATTTTAACCAAAGTCAATTTTTGGTCAGAGATCGACTTATCGGGTCAATAATTAATCATTAGGTCAAATATCGCTATTTCGACAAATATCTTTTTGATCAAAAGTCGACATATTAGGTCAATGAGTTGTTCATCAGGCCAGCATTGACCATTTGACCAAAGTATACTTTTTGGTCAAAATCGACTCTATCGAGTCAATTAGGTCGACATCAGGTCAAAGATCGACCTTTTAACCAAATTGACTTTTTGGTCTAAGATCGGTCAACGGGTCGCATATCGAGTCAAAAATCGACAATTTCGACCAAAATCGATTTTTTGGTCAAAAGTCAACTTATTCGGTCAATGAGGCTGGTCATTAGAGTCAAAATCGACTATTTTAACTAAAGTTGACTTTTGATCAAAAGTTGACTCATTGGGTCAATGAGTTGGTCATTATGTCAAAATCGATTATTTCGACCAAATTGACTTTTTGTCAAAAGTCGATTTATCTGGGTCATCTGGGTCAAAGATCGGCCATTTCGACAATCGTTGACTTTTCGTCAAAAGTTGACTGATTATGTCAATGAGTATGTTATCGGGTCGGTGATGGACCATTTTGACCTAATTCGACTTTTCGGTCACGACGCTTATTGAGTCAATATTTTGTCATTGATCAAATCGACTATTTTGATCAAAATCTAAATTTTGTCAAAAGTCGACCCATTAAGATATTAGGTCGGTCATCGGGTCAAAATTGACCATTTCGACCAAAGTTGACTTTTTGTTCAAAAGTCAAACATATTGGGTCAACGAGGTGCCTTCGGTCGAAAATCTGACTATGTCGACCAAAATTAACTTTTTGATCAAAGTCGACTCTATTTTGTCAAAGGGTTAGTCATTGAGTGAAGAATCGACTATTTCGACTAAAGTTTATTTTCGTCAAAAGTCGACCTATCGGGTCAATAGGTCGGTCATTGGTTCAAGGATCGACCATTTTGACCAAAGTCGACCTTTTGGTCAGAGATTGACTTATTAGGCCAATAAATAGCTCATTATGTCAAAATTCATTCGACTAAATTGTTTTTGGTTAAAAGTCGACCTATCGGTCAATCGGATTGGTCATCGGGTCAATGATTAACCATTTCGATCAAAAGTCGACTTTTTGGTCAAAAGTCGACCTTTTATGTCAATGGGTCAGTCATTACTCAAAGGATCGACTATTTCGACCAAAATCGACTTTTTGTCAAACGTTGACCTATCAGGTCAATAGGTCGGTCATCGGGTCAAGGATCGACCATTTTGATCAAAGTCGATTTTTTGGTCGCAGATCGACTTATTGGATCAATAATCGGTCATTAGGTCAAAAATCGATTATTTCGACCAAAATTGAATTTTTGGTCAAAAGTTGACCCATTGGATCAACGAGGTCGGTCATTCGGTCAGAAATTGACCATTTTGACCAAAGCCGACTTTTTGGTCAAAAGTCGACCTATTTGGTCAATGGTTCGTAATTGGTCAAGAATCGACCATTTTGACCAAAGAGTTGATCATCTCGATCAAAAGATGACGTATTCTGAGTCAATAGTCGATTTATTTGGGTCAATGAGTCGATTATTGGTCAAAAATTAACTATTTTTAAGTCAAAGTTGTACATTTTCGGTCAAGAAGTCGACTATATCAGATCAAGATCGGTCATTATGATCAAAAATCGACTATTTTAACCAAAAGTCGATTATTTTGTCAATAAGTTGACTATCAATGTCACGGATCGACCATTTTAACCAAAGTCGACTTTGGTCAGAGATCGACTTACAGTCAATAATTGATCATTAAGTCAAAATTGATTATTTCGACCTAAAATCAACTTTTTGGTCAAAAGTCGACCTATTAGGGTCAATGGGTCGTCATCGGGTCAAGGATCGATCATTTCGACCAAAGCCGACTTTTGGTCAAAAGACGACTTATCTGGTCGATGGGTCGGTCATCAGGTCAAGGATCGACCATTTTAACCAAAGTCGACTTTTTGGTCGAGATCGACTTATTAGGTCAATAATGGTCATATAGGTCAAAATCGACTATTTCGACCAAAATTGACTTTTCTGGTCAAAAGTCGACCTATTCAGGTCAATGGCTCGAGTATATTAGGTCAACGATCGACCGTTTCGACCAAAGTCGACTTTTTGCGTCAAAAAGTCGACATATCGGGTCAACTGGGTCGGTCATTATCGGGGTCAAGGATCGACCATTTCGACCAAAGTCAATTTTTGGTCAAAGATCGACTTATTGGGTCAATAATCGGTCATTAAGTATCAAAAATCGATTATTTTGAACAAAATTAAATTTTTGGTCAAAAGTCAACTCATCAGGTCAATCAGGTTGTCATCGGGTTCAAAATCGATCATTTTCGACCAAAATCGACTTTTCGTCAAAAGTCGATCTATTTGGTCAATGAGTGATCATTAGGTCAAAATCGACTATTTTGATCAAAATTTACTTTTTGGTCAAAAATCGACTTATCGGGTCAACGGATCGGTCATCGGGTCAAGGATCGATCACTATTTTGATCAAAGTCGAATTTTCGTTAGAGATCGAGCTATTGGTCAATAAGTCGGTAATTAGATCAAATATTTACTATTTCGACCAAAATCGAATTTTTTGTCAAAATTTAACCAATTAGGTCAACGGATTAAGCTTGAGTCGAAATCGACCTATTTTGACCAAAGTTGACTTTTTGGTCAAAAATCGACATATTTGGTCAATGAGTCAGTCATCGGGTCAATAATCGACCACTTTGACCATAAATTACTTTTTCATAAAAAGTTGATCTATTGGGTCGATGGGATGGTCATTGTGTGAAAAATTGACCATTTTGACTAAAGTTAACTTTTTGGTCAAAAGTTTACCAATTGGGTCTATCAGTGGTCGTTAGGTCAGTCAAATGTTGACCTATTGGGTCAATGGGTTTGTCATTGGGTCAAGGATTGACCATCTTGTCCAAAGTTGACTTTTTGGTCGGAGATTGACTTATTGGGTCAATAATCGTCATTAATTCAAAATTTCATATTCTGACCAAAATCGACTTTTTCATCAATTAGCAGTCATTAGTAAAAAATCGATTATTTTGACTAAAATTGACTTTCTGGTCAAAAGTTGACTCTATTGGGTCAATGGTCGGTCGTTAGGTCAAAAATCGACTACTTTTATTAAAATTAACTTTTTCGTCAAAAGTCAACTTTATTAGACAATATGTTCGTCAGTCGGTCAAGGATCGACCTTTTTGTCCTAAGTAAGCTTTCTCGGTCGTAGATTTAAGTTATTCGGTCGTAAATCGGTCATTAGGTCAAACATTTACTATTTTGACCAAAATTAAATTTTTCGGCAAAATTTAACACATCGGGTCAATCGGGTCATTATCGGTCAAAATCGACCATTTTGACCAAAGTTGACTTTTTGGTCAAAAGTTGACCTATTTGGTCAATGACTTGGTAATTGGGTCAAGAATTGACCAATTTAAATGAAGAAGACTTTTTGATCAAAATTTGATCTTTTGGGTCATTGAGTCAAAATTGAGCATTTTGACCAAAGTTAACTGTTTGGTCAAAAATTATCCTATTGATTCAATAATTGTCCATTAGGTCAAAAATTGACTATTTTGACCAAAATGGACTTTTTTATCAATAGTTGATGTATTGGGTCAATGGGTTTGTCATTGGGTCAAGGATTGTCCATTTTAAGCAAAGTTTACTTTTTGGTTAGAGATTGACTTATTGGGTCAATAACTGTTCATTAGGTAAAAAATTGACTATTTTGACAAAAATTGAATTTTTGGTCAAAAGTTAACTTATTGGGAGGTCATTGGTTTAGAAATTGAACATTTTGACCAAAGTTGATTTTTTGATCAAAATTTCACCTATTTGGTCATTGAGTTAGTAATTGGGTCACAAATTGACCATTTTGACCAAAGATGATTTTTTATCGTCATCAACTGATCAATTGATCAATGGGTTGGTCATTGGGTAAAAAATTGACCATTTTGACCAAAGTTGACTTTTTGTTCAAAAGTTAACCTATTGGGTCAATGGGTGGTCACTAGGTCAAAAATTGACAATTTTGACAAGATTAGACTTTTTGGTCAAATGTTGACCTATTAGACCAATGGGTTGGTCATTGGGTCAAGGATTGATTATTTTGAACAAAGTCGACTTCTTGGTCAAAAGTTGACCTATTGGGTCAATGACTTAGTCATTGGGTCAAGGATTGATCATTTTGACCAAAGTTAGCGTTTTGGTCAGAGATTGACTTATTGGGCTAATAATTGGTTGTTAATTCAAAAATTAACTATTTTGACCAAAATTGACTTTTAAGTCAAAAGTTGACCTATTAGGCCAATGGGTTGGTTCTTTGGGTCAAGGATAGATCATTTTGACCAAAGTTGACTTTTTGGTCAAAAGTTGATCTATTGGGTCAATGGGTTGGTCGCAATGTCAAGGATTGACTATTTTGACCAATGTTAACTTTTTGGTCAGAGATTAGCTTACTGGGTCAATAATTGGTCATTAGTTCAAAAATTGACTATTTTGACTAAAATTGACTTTTTCGTCAAAAGTTAATCTATTGGGTCAATGGTTGGTCATTGGGTCAAGGATTGACCATTTTGACCAAAGTTGACTTTTTCGTCAAAAATTGACCTATTGGTTCAACGGCTCGTTCATCGGGTCAAGGATCGACCATTTCGATCAAAGTTGATTTTTGGTCTCAAATCGACTTATTAGAGCCAATAATTGGTCATTAAGTCAAAAATTGATTATTTTGAACAAAGTTAATTTTTTTGTCAAAAGTTGACCCATTGGGTCAAAAATTGACTATTTTGACTTAAATTGAATTTTTGGTCAAAAGTTGAACTATTTGGTCAATGAGTTGGTAATTGGATCAAGAATTGACCATTTTATGGTTAAAAGTTGATATATTTGGTCAATGAGTTAGTCATTGGGTCAAAAAATGACCATTTTGACTAAAGTTGGCTTTTTGGTCAAAATTTGACCTATTGGGTCAATTGGTGGTCATTAGGTCAAAAATTGACTATTTGATCAAAATTGACTTTTTGGTCAAAAGTCGATTTATCGAGTCAATGGATTCATCATCAGGTCAAGGATTGACCATTTCGACCAAAGTAACTTTTTTGTTAGAGATTGAGTTATTTGGTCAATAATAGGTCATTAGATCAAACATTTACTGTTTTGACCAAAATTGAATTTTTGGTCAAAATTTAAACCATTAGGTCAGCATGCTGGGAATTGAGTCAAAAATTGACTATTTTGATCAAAGTTGACTTTTTGGTCAAAAATTAACCAATTTGGTCAATGAGTTGTTAATTGGGTCAATAATTGACCATTTTGACCAAAGATTACTTTTTGGTCAAAAGTTGACTAATTGGGTCGATGGGGTGGTCATTGAGTCAAAAATAGACCACTTTGACCAAAGTTAACTTTTTGGTCAAAAGTTGACCTATTGGGTCAATCGGTGGTCATTGGGTCAGTCAAATGTTGACCTATTGGGTCAATGGTTTTGTCATTGACTTCTTGGTCCAAAGTTGACTTTTTGGTCGAAGATTGACTTATTAGGTCAATAATCGATCATTAATTCAAAAATTTTCTATTTTGACCAAAATTGACTTTTTGGTCAAAAATTGACCTATTGGGTCAATGGGCTGTTGATTGGGTCAGAAATTGATCATTTTAACAAAAGTTGACTTTTTGGTTAAAAGTTGACCTATTGGGTCAATTAGGTGGTCAATAGGTCAAAGATTGACTATTTTAACCAAAATTGACTTTTTGGTCTAAGATTGACTTACTGGGTCAATAACCGGTCATTAAGTAAAAAATTACTCTTTTGATCAAAATTAACTTTTTGATCAAAAGTTGACATATTGGGTCAATGGCTTGTTCATTGGATCAGAAATTGACCATATTGACAAAAGTTGACTTTTTGGATAAAAGTTGACCTATTGGGTCAATTAAGTGGTCATTTGGTCAAAAATTGACTATTTTAACCAAAATTAACTTTTTGGTCTGAGATTGGCTTACTAGGTCAATAATTGGCTATTAAGTCAAAAATTACTATTTTGATCAAAATTAACTTTTTGGTCAAAAGCTGACCTATTGGGTCAATTTGGTGGTCATTGGGTAAAAAATTGACTATTTTAACAAAAATTGACTTTTTGGTCAAAAAGTCAATTTATTAGGCCAATGAGTTGGTCATTATGTAAAAATCGACAATTTTGACCAAAATCGACTTTCGTCAAAAGTGAATCTATCGGTCATTGGGTCAAAGATGGACCATTTCGACAATCGTCGACTTTTTGGTAAAAAGTTGACTGATTAGGTCAATGGGTTGGTTATCGGGTCAGTGATAGACCATTTTGACCAAATTCGACTTTTTGGTCAGAGATCGACTTATCGAGTCAATAATCGGTCATTAGGTCAAAATCGACAATTTTGACAAAATCTGAATTTTTGGTCAAAAGTTGACCCATTGAGTTATTAAGGTGGTCAATGGGTCAGAAATTTATCATTTTAAATAAAGTTGACTTTTTGGTCAAAAGTAAACATATTGGGTCAACAGGGTGGTCCTTAGGTAAAAATTTGACTATATTGACTAAAATTAACTTTTTTGTCAAAAGTTGACCTATTGTGTTAATGTGTTGGTCATCGTGTCAAGGATTGACTATTTTGACTAAAGTTCATTTTTTGGTCAAAAGTTGACCTATCGGGTCAATAGGTTGGTCATTGGGTCAAGGATTGACCATTTTGACCAAAGTTGACCTTTGGTTGGAGATTGAATTATTAGGCCAATAATTGCTCATTATGTCAAAAATTGACTATTTTGGTCAAAAGTTGACCTATTGGGTCAATGGGTTAGTCATTGGGTCAATGATTGACCATTTTGACCAAAGTTGACTTTTTGGTCAAAAGTTGACCTATTGGGTCAATGGGTTGGTCATTGCGTCAATGATCGACAATTACGATCAAAATCGGTTGTTTGGTCAAAAGTCGACCTATCGGGTCAATGGGTCGGTCATTAGTGCAAATGATCGACCATTTTGATTAAAGTCGATTTTTTGGTCACGAGATTGACTTATTGGGTCAATAATTGGTTCACTAGGTCAAAAATCGATTATTTTGACCAAAATTAAAATTTTGGTCAAAAAGTCGACCTATATGGGTCAACGGGGCGGTCATCGAGTCGAAATTGACCAATTTGACCAAAGTTGACTTTTTTGTCAAAAGTTGACCTATTCAGTCAAGGAGTCGGTAATTGGGTCAAGAATTGACCATTTTGACCGAAGATGACTTTTTGGTCAAAAGTGTCATTAAGTCAAAATCGACTATTTCGACCAAAGTCGATTTTTGGTCAAAAGTCGACCTATCAGGTCAATGGATCGGTCAATCGGTCAAGGATCGACCATTTTGACCAAAGTCGACTTTTGTGGTCGAAGATCGGCTTTCGGGTCAATAATTGAGTCATTGGGTCAAAAATTTACTATTTTGACCAAAATTGACTTTTTGGTCAAAAGTTGACCTATTGAGTCAATGGGTGGTCATTAAGTCAAAATTTGACTGTTTTAACCAAAATTGACTTTTTTGTCAAATGTTGACCTATTGGGTCAATGGGTTTGCCATTGATTAAGAATTGACCATTTTGACTAAAGTTAAATTTTTAATGAGAGATTGACTTTTTGTTTCAAAAATAGGTCATTAGGTAAAAAATTGACTATTTTGAAAAAAGTTGAATTATTGGTCAAAATTTAACGCATTGGGTCAACGAGTGGTCATTGGGTCAGAAATTAATCATTTTGACAAAAGTTAACTTTTTGGTCAAATGCTGACCTACTTGGTCAATGAGTTAGTAATTGGGTCAAGAATTGATCATCATGACCAAAGATGAGTTTTTAGTAAAAGTCGACTATCGATCAATGGGTTCACATTGGGTCAATCGACCATTTCGACCAAAGTCGACTTTTGTCAAAGTCATCTATTAGATCAATGGTGATCATTAGGTCAAAATTGACTATTTCGACCAAAATTGACTTTTGGTCAAAAGTTGACCTTATTGATCATGGATTAAATGACGGTTGTTGTCATCGACTATGGTCAATGATGATCGACTAATCATTTCGACCAAACTTGACTTTTTGGTCAAAAGTTCAATTCTTATTCGGGTCAATTGGCAGTCGATTCGATCGGTTGGCTCAGAAGGATTAACCATTTTAACCAAAGTTGACTTTTTAGTCAGAGATTGACTTACTGGGTCAATAATTGGTCATTAGGTCAAACATTGACTATTTTGATCAAAATTCACTTTTTGGGTCAAAAGTTGACCTATTGGGTCAATGGTTGGTCTTTGGGTCAACGATTGACCATTTTGACTAAAGTTGACATTTTCGTCAAAAGTTGACCTATTGGGTCAACGGGTTGGTCATTAGGTCAAGTATAGACCATTTTGACCAAAGTTGACTTTTTGCCGTAGATCGACTTATCGGGTCAATAATCGGTCATTAAGTCATAAATTAATTTTTGAACAAAATTAAATTTTTTGTCAAAAGTCGACCTCATCAGGTCAACGGGATGGTCATCGCGTCAAAAATCGACCATTTTGACTAAAATTCGACTTTTTGGTCAAAAGTCGAACTATTTGGTCAATGAGTTAGTAATCAGGTCAAGAATCGACCATTTCACCGAAGATAACTTTTTGGTTAAAACTTGATCTATTGCGTCAACGGTTAGCTCATCAAGTCAAAAATCAACCATTTTGACCAAAGTTAACTTTTTGGTCAAAAGTTGACCTATTGGGTCAATTACTGATCATTATGTCAAAAATTGACTATTTTGATCAAAATTGACTTTTTGGTCAAAAATTGACTTATTAGGTTAATGGATTCGTCATTGTGTTAAGGATTGACCATTTTGACCAAAGTTGACTTTTTTGTTAGAGATTGAGTTATTTGGTCAATAATTGGTAATTAGATCAAACATTTACTATTTTGACCAAAATTGAATTTTTGTCAAAATTTAACCCATTAGGTCAACGGGGTGGAAGTTGTAGTCAGAAATCTGATCATTTTGACCAAAGTTGACTTTTTGGTCAAAAATCGACGGATTTGGTCAATGAGTTGGTAATCAGGTCAATAATCGACCATTTCGACCATAGATTACTTTTGGTAAAAAGTTGATCTATTGGGTCGATGAGGCGATCAATGGGTGAAAAATTGACCATTTTGACCAAAGTTAACTTTTTGGTCAAAAGTCGACCCAATTAGGTCAATCGGTGAGTCATTAGTGAGTCCAAATGTCGATCTATTGAGTCAACGGTTCGTCATCGGGTCAAAGATCGACCATCTTGTCCAAAGTTGACTTTTCGGTCGGAGATCGACTTATCGGGTTAATAATTGGTCATTAATTCAAAAATTTACTATTTTGACCAAAATTGAATTTTTCGTCAAATGGTGGTCATTAGGTCAAAAATTGACTATTTTGATCAAAATTGACTTTCTGGTCAAAATTTGACCTATTGGGTCTATGGGTGGTCATTAGGTCAAAAATTGACTACTTTGGTTAAAATTGACTTTTTGGTCAAAAATTGACCTATTGGGACAATAGGTTCGTCATGGGTCAAGGATTGACGATTTTGTCCTAAGTAGCTTTCTGGTCAGAGATTGAGTTATTTGGTCAAAAATTGGTCATTAGGTCAAACATTTATTATTTTGACCAAAATTGAATTTTTTGGCAAAATTTAACACATTGGGTCAACGGGGTGGTCATTGAGTCGGAAATTGACCATTTTGACCAAAGTTGACTTTTTGGTCAAAAGTTGACCTATTTGGTCAATGACTTGGTAACTGGGTCAAGAATTGACCATTTTAAACGAAGAAGACTTTTTGGTCAAAATTTGATCTTTTGGGTCATTTGGTCAAAATTGAGCATTTTGACCAAAGTTGACTTTTTGGTCAAAAATTGTCCTATTAAGTCAATAATTGTTCATTAGGTCAAAAATTGACTATTTTGATCAAAATTGACTTTTTCGTCAATAGTTGACGTATTGGGTCAATGGGTTTGTCATTGGGTCAAGGATTGACCATTTTAACCAAAGTTGACTTTTTTTAGAGATATTGACTTATTGGGTCAATAATTGGTAATTAGGTAAAAATTTGACTATTTTGACAAAAATTGAATTTTTGGTCAAAAGTTAACTTATTGGGTCTACAGGGAGGTCACTAGGTTAGAAATTGAAGATTTTGACCAAAATTGACTTTTTGATCAAAATTTTACCAATTTGGTCAATGAGTTAGTAATTGGGTCACAAATTAACCATTTTGACCAAAGATGATTTTTTTGGTCAAAAGTTGACCTATTGGATCAATGAGTTGGTCATTAAGTCAAAAATTGATCATTTCGACCAAAGTTGACTTTTTGTTCAAAAGTTGACCTATTGGGTCAATGGGTGGTCATTAGGTCAAAAATTGTCAATTTTGACAAGAATAGACTTTTTGGTCAAAAGTTGACCCATTAGGCCAATGGGCTGGTCATTAGGTCAAGGATTGATTATTTTGACTAAAGTTGACTTCTTGGTCAAAAGTTGACCTATTATGTCAATGGGTTAGTCATTGGGTCAAGGATTTACCATTTTGACCAAAGTTATCTTTTTGGTCGAGATCGACATATTGGCCAATAATCGGTCATTAATTCAAAAATCGACTATTTTGACCAAAATCGACTTTTAAGTCAAAAGTCGACCTATTAAGCCAATGGGTCGATCATTGGGTCAAGGATAGATCATTTTGACCAAAGTTGACATTTTGGTCAAAAGTTGATCTATTGGGTCAATCGGTTGGTCATTGGGACAAGGATTGATCATTTTGACCAAAGTTGACTTTTTGGTAAGAGATTAGCTTACTGGGCCAATAATTGGTCATTAGTTCAAAAATTGACTATTTTGACCAAAATTAACTTTTTCGTCAAAAGTTAACCTATTGTCTCAATGGTTGGTCATTGGGTCAAGGATTGACCATTTTGACTAAAGTTGACTTTTTCGTCAAAAGTTGACCTATTGGTTCAACGAGTTGGTAATTGGGTCAAGGATTGACCATTCTGACAAAAGTTGATTTTTTTGTCTCGTATCGATCTTATTAGGTCAATAATCGGTCATTAAGTCAAAAATCGATTATTTTGAACCAAATTAATTTTTTTGTCAAAGTCGACCCATCGGGTCAACAGGTGGTCATTGGGTCAAAATCGACCATTTTGACTTAAATTGAATTTTTAGTCAAAAGTTGAACTATTTGGTCAATGAGTTGGTAATTCGATCAAGAATTGACCATTTTAAACGAAGATAACTTTATGGTTAAAAGTTGATCTATTGAGTCAATAGGTTGGTCATTGGGTCAAAAATTGACCATTTTCACTAAAGTTGACTTTTTGGTCAAAAGTTGACCTATTGGGTCAATTGGTGGTCATTAGGTTAAAAATTGACTATTTTGATCAAAATTGACTTTTTGTCAAAAGTTAACCTATCGGGTCAATGCATTCATCATCAAGTTAAGGATCGACCATTTCAACAAAGTAACTTTTTTATTAGAGATCGAGTTATTCGGTCAATAATTGGTCATTAGATCAAAGATTTATCATTTTGACCAAATATGAATTTTTTGTCAGAAGTTAAACCATTAGGTCAACGATGGTGGAATCGAGTCGAAATCGACCATTTCGATCAAAGTCGACTTTTGGTCAAAAGTTGACCTATTTGGTCAATGAGTTGGTAATTGGGTCAATAATTGACCATTTTGACCAAAGATTACTTTTTGGTCAAAAGTTGACCTATTGGGTCGATGGGGTGGTCATTGAGTCAAAAATAGACCACTTTAACCAAAGTTAACTTTTTGGTCAAAAGTTGACCTATTGGGTCAATCGGTGGTCATTAGGTTAGTCAATGTTAACTTATTTAGTCAATGGTTTTGTCATTGACGTTTTGGTCCAAAGTTGACTTTTGGTCGGAGATTGACTTATTAGGTCAATAATCGGTCATTAATTCAAAAATTTTCTATTTTTACCAAAATTGACTTTTCGGTCAAAAATCGACTCTATCGGGTCAATGGGTCGTTGATTGGGTCAAAAATTGATCATTTTGACAAAAGTTGACTTTTTGGTCAAAAGTTGACCTATTGGGTCAATTAGGTGGTCATTAGGTCAAAGATTGAATATTTTAACCAGAATTGAATTTTTGGTTTGAGATTGACTTACTGGGTCAATAATTGGTCATTAAGTAAAAAATTACTATTTTGACCAAAATTAACTTTTTGTTAGTTGACATTTAGAAGTTGCTTTCGTTACAAAGTTGACTATCGGGTCAATTAGGTGGTCATTCGGTCAAAAATCGATTATTTTAACCAAAATTGACTTTGTTTGAGATTGTCTGGGTCAATAATGTCAGATCAAATTCTATTTACGAATTGCTTTTAGCAAATTCGAGTCAATTAGGTGGTCATTATGTCAAAAATTAACTATTTTAACCAAAAATTAACATTTTGGTCAAAAGTCGACTCATCGTCTGAGTTGTCATTGTGTCAAAGATCGACTATTTTGACTAATTGAGTCGACTGTTGGGTCATTTGGTCAAGTGACTTTTACGTCGTCGACTTTGGTGAAAAGTTGATCGGTCAATGGGTCAGTTATCGGGTCAGTGATGGACCATTTCGACCAAATTCGACTTTTGGTCGAGATTAACTTATCGGGTCAATAATCGGTCATTAGGTCAAAAATTAACAATTTTGACAAAATCCGAATTTTTGGTCAAAAGTCGACCCATTGAGTTATTAAGGTGGTCATTAGGTCGAAATCGACCACTTTAACCAAAGTCGACTTTTTGGTGAAAAGTGTACATATCGAGTCAATAGAGCGGTCCTTAAGTAAAAATTCGACTATATCGACTAAAATTAACTTTTTGGTCAAAAGTCGACTTATTGTGTCAATGGGTCGGTCATTGTGTCAAGGATCGACTATTTCGAATTCAAAGTCGACTTTTCTGGTCAAATAAAGGTCAATCTTTTGCAAGTTACCGTTGAGATTGAAGTATTAGGTCAATAATTGCTCATTATGTTAGAAATCGACTATTTTGGTCAAAAGTTGACCTATCGGTCAATGGGTCATCATGGGTCAATGATCGACCATTTTGACCAAAGTTGACTTTTGGTCAAAAGTCGACCTTTCGGGTCAATGGGTCGGTCATCGCATCAAGGATCGACAATTACGACCAAAATCGACTTTTCGTCAAAAGTCGACCTATCGGTCAATTGGGTTGGTCATTGGGTCAATGATCGATCATTTTGATTAAAGTTCAATTTTTTGGTCAGAGATTGACTTATCGGGTCAATAATTAGTCATTCAGTCAAAACTTGATTATTTCGACCAAAATTAAATTTTTGGTCAAAAGTCGACCTTTGGGTCAATCTGATGGTCATTGGCTCGAAATCGACCAATTTGACCAAAGTTGACTTTTTGGTCAAAAGTTGACTCTATTTAGTCAATGAGTTGGTAATTGGGTCAAGAATCGACCATTTTTGACCAAGATGACTTTTTGGTCAAAAGTGTCATCGGGTCAAAAATTGATTATTTCGACCAAAGTCAATTTTTCGGTCAAAAGTCGAACTATCGGGTCAATGGATCGGTCTATCGGGTCAAGGATGACCATTTTGACCAAAGTTAACTTTTTAGTCCGAGATCGGCTTTCCGGTCAATAATCGGTCATTAGGTCAAAATTCACTATTTTGACCAAAATCGACTTTTTGGTCAAAAGTCGACGTATTGAGTCAATGGGTGTTCATTAAGTCAAAATTTGACTATTTTGACCAAAATCGACTTTTTCGTCAAAAGTTGACCTATCGGGTCAATGGGTTCGCCATCGGGTTAAGGATCGACCATTTCGACCAAAGTCGACTTTTTAGTCGAGATCGACTTATTGTTTCAAAAATAAGTCATTAGGTAAAAAATCGACTATTTTCGACCAAAATCGAATTTTTTGTCAAAAGTTAACCCATCGGGTCAACGAGGGCTCATCAGGTCAAAATCGACCATTTCGACCAAAGTCGACTTTTCGGTCAAAAGTCGACTCTACTTGGTCAACGAGTTGCGTAATCGGGTCAAGAATCGATCATTTTGACCAAAGATGAGTTTTTAGTTTAATGTCGACTTATTGGGTTAATGGGTCGGTCATCGGGTCAAAAATCGATCGTTTTGACCAAGTCGACTTTTTGTCAAAAGTCGACCTATTGGATCAATGGGTGATCATTAGGTCAAAAATTAACTATTTCGACCAAAATCGACTTTTTGTCAAAAGTCGACCTATTGGGTCAATGGTTTTCATGATTGGTCAAGGATTGTCAATTTTGACCAAAGTTGACTTTTTGGTCGGAGATTAACTTATTGGGTCTATAATTGGACTTTAATTCAAAAATTATCTATTTTGACTAAAATTAACTTTTTGGTCAAAAGTTAACCTATTGGGTGAATGGGTGGTCATTAGGTTAAAAATTGACTACTTTGATTAAAATTGACTTTTTGGTAATAAGTTGACCTATTGGGTCAATAGTTCATTATCAGGTCAAGGATCGACCATTTTTAACTAAGTAGCTTTCTCGTCGAGATGAGTTATTTGCGTCAATAACTCATCATAGGTCAAACATTTATTATTTTTACCAAAATCGAAGTTTTTGTCAAAATTTATCCCATCGGGTCAAAGGGAGGCTCATCGGGTCCAAATCGACCATTTCCACCAAAGCTTACTTTTTGGTCAAAAGTCGACCTATTTGGTTAACGAGTTGGTAATCGGGTCCATAATCGACCTTTTTAAGCGAAGATGATCCTTTTGGTCAAAATTGATTCTTTCGGGGTCATTGGTTCAAGGATAGATCATTTCGAGCAAAGTCAATTTTCGGTCAAAAAGTCGATCTATCGGGTCAATCGGCTGGTCATCGGTCAAGGATTTGACCATTTCGACCAAAGTCGACTTTTTCGTCAGCAGATGATCTTAATCGAGTCAATAATCGTCATCGGTAAAAAATCGACTAATTTGACCAAAATCGACTTTGGGTCAATAATCGAGCATTTTAACCAAAGTCGACTTTTGGTCAAAAAGTCGACCTATTGGGTCAATGGGTGGTCATTAGGTCAAAAATCGACTACTTCGATTAAAATTGACTTTTTGGTCAATAAGTTGACTTATTGGGTCAACAAGTTCGTCATTGGGTCAAGGTCGACCATTTCGACCTAAGCAGCTTTCGGTCAGAGATCGAGTTATTTGGTCAATAATTTGTTATTAGGTCAAACTATTTACTATTTTTACTAAAATTGAATGTTTTTGTCAAAATTTAACCCATCGGGTCAACGGGGAGGTCATCGAGTCGAAATCGACCACTTTCACCAAAGTTGACCTTTTCGGTCAAAAGTCGACCTATTTGGTCAATGAGTTGTCAATTGGTCGAGAATCAACCATTTTAACGAAGATGACTTTTTGGTCAAAATTTGATCTTTTGGCCATTGGGTCAAAATCGACCATTTTAACCAAAGTCGATTGTTTGGTCAAAAATTGTCCTATTGGGTCAATAATTGTCATTAGGTAAAAATTCGACTATTTTGACCAAAATCGACTTTTTCATCAAAAATCGACTTATTGGGTCAATGAGTAGGTCAATTCGGGTCAAGAATCGACCATTTTAACCAAAGTCGACTTTTTGGTCGAGATCGACTTATTGGGTCAATAATTTGTTATTAGGTCAAAAATCGACCATTTTGACAAGAATTGAATTTTTGGTCAAAAGTTAACTCATTGGGTCTACTGGGTAGGTCATCAGGTAAGAAATCGACCATTTTGACCAAAGTAGACTTTTTTGTTCAAAATTCGACTTATGTGTTCAATGAGTTGGTCATTGGGTCAAGAATTAACCATTTTGACTAAAGATGATTTTTTTGGTCGAAAGTTGACCTATTGGATCAATGAGTCGAGTTATCGGGTCAAAAATTGTCCATTTTGACCAAAGTTAACTTTTTGGTCAAAAGTCGAATTCGTTGGTTCAACTGGCGGTCATTAGGTCAAAAATTAACAATTTTAACCAAAATCGACTTTTTGGTCAAAAGTCGACATATTAGAGTTAATGGGTCGGTCATTGGGTCAAGGATCGACCATTTTGACTAAGATTGTCTTTGTCAAAAGTCGACTTATTTAGGTCAATGAGGCGGTCATTATATCAAAAATTGACAATTTAAAGAAAAATTGACTCTTTGGTCAAGATTTGACATATTTGGTGAATGTGTTGGTCATTGTGTCAAGGATTAACCATTTTGGCAAAAGTTGACCTTCTAGTAAAAAGTTGAGAAATCGGTCAACTGGGTTGGTCTTTGTGTCAGAAATTGACCATTTTCTCCAAAGTTGACATTTAGGTCATTATGTCAGAAATTGACAATTTTGACCAAATTTGACTTTTGGTCAAAAGTTGACCTTTTGGGTCAATGAGGTGGTCATTAGGTTAAAAAATTGTAAAGTCTCACCAAAATTGACTTTTTGGTCGAAAGTTGTCCTTTTGGGTTCATGAGTTGGTCATTGGTTTAAGGATTGACCATTTTGACCAAAGTTGACTTTTCGGTCTAAAGTTGAGCTTTTGGGTCAATGAGTTTGTCATTGAGTTAAAGATTGACGATTTTGACTGAAGTTGACATTTTGGTCGAAAGTTGACTTATTGGGTCAATAATTGGTCATTAAGTAAAAAAATTACTATGTTGACCAAAACTGACTTTTAGTCAAAAGTCGATCTATTGGGTCAGTGGGTTAGTCATTGGGTCAAGGATTGACCCTTTTTGACCAAAGTTGACTTTTTGGTCAAAAGTTGACCTATTGGGTCAATGGGTTGTTCATTTGGTCAGAAATTAACCATTTTGACCAAAGTTGACTTTTTAGTCAAAAGTTGACTTATTGGTTCAATGGGTTTGTCATTGGGTCAAACATCAACCATTTTGAGCAAAGTTGACTTTTTGGTCAGAGATTAGCTTACTGGGTCAATAATTGGTCATTAGGTCAAAAATTGATTATTTTGACCAAAATTGACTTTTTTGTCAAAATTTGACCTTTTGGATCAATGGGTTGGTCATAAGGTCCAGGATTGACCATTTTGATCAAAGTTGACTTTTTGGTCAAAGGTTATCCTATTGGTCCAATGGGTTGCTCATTGGGTTAAGGATTGTCCATTTTGAACAAAGTTAACTTTTTGGTCAGTGGTTGACTTATTGGGCAATAATTGGTCATTAGGTCACAAATTTATTTTTTTGACCCAAATAAATTTTTAGTCAAAAGTTGACCCATTGGGTCAACGGGGTGGTCTTTGGGTCATAAATTGACCATTTTGACCAAAGTTGACTTTTTGGTCAAAAGTTGACCTACTTGGTCAATGAGTTGGTAATTGGGTTAAGAATTTATCTTTTTGAACGAAGATGACTTTTCGGCAAAAAGTTGATATATTAGGTCAATGGGTCGAAAATCGACCATATTAACTAAAGTTCACTTTTTGGTCAAATGTCGACCGATTGGGTCAATGGGTGGTCATTAGGTTAAAATTTACTATTCTGACGAAAATTAACTTTTTAGTTAAAAGTTGTCCTATTGGGTCAATGGATTTGTGATTGGGTCAAGGAATTACCATTTTGACTAAAGTTGACTTTTCGGTCAGACTTTGACTTATTGGGTCAATAGTTGGTCATTACGTCAAAAATTAACTATTTTGACCAAAATGATCAACGGAGTGGTCATTGGGTAAGAAATTGACCATTTTGACTAAAGATGACTTTTTATTAATTGGTCATTGGTCATTGGTCAATGAGTTGGTAATTGGGTCAAGAATTGAGCATTTTGACTAAAGATGACTTTTTAGTCAAAAGTTGACCTATTGAGTCAATGGGTTGGTCATTGGGTAAAAAATTGATCATTTTAACCAAAGTTGACTATTTGGTCAAAAGTTGACTTATTGGATCAAAGAGTGGTCATTAGGTCAAAATTAACTATTTTGACCAAAATTGACTTTTTGATCTAAAGTTGACCTATTGGGTGAATGGGTTTGTCATTGGGTCAAGGATTGGCAATTTTGACTAAAGTTCACTTTTTGGTCAGAGATTGACTTATTGGGTCAATAATTGGTCATTATTTCAAAAATTGACTATTTTGACCAAAATTGACTTTTTGGTCAAAATTTAACCTATTAGGCCAATGGGTTAGTCGTTGTGTTAAGGAAAGATCATTTTGACCAAAGTTGACTTTTTGATCAAAAGTTGACTTATTGGGTCAGTGGGTTGGTCATTGGGTCAAGGATTGATCAATTTGACGAAAGTTGACTTTTTGGTCAGTGATTGGCTAACTAGGTCAATAATTGGTCATTAGGTCAAAAATAGACTATTTTGACCAAAATTGACTTTTTGGTCAAAAGTTGACCTATTGGGTCAATGGTTGGCCATTGGGTCGAGGATTGACCATTTTGACCAAAGTTGACTTTTTTGTCAAAACTTGACCTATTGGGTCAACAGGTTGGTCATTGGGTCAAGGATTGACAATTTTGACCAAAGTTGACTTTTTGGTCAGAGATTGACTTATTGGGCCAATAATTAATCATTATGTCAAAAATTGATTATTTTGAACAAAATTAAATTTTTTGTCAAAAGTTGACCCATTGGGTCAACTAGGTGGTCATTGGGTCAAAAATTGACCATTTTGACTAAAATTGACTTTTTGGTCAAAAGTTGACCTATTTGGTCAATGAGTTGGTAATTGGGTCAAGAATTGACCATTTTGACCGAAGATGACTTTCTGGTTAAAAGTTAATCTATTTGGTTAATGGGCTAATCATTGTGTCAAAAATTGACCATTTTGACCAAAGTTGACTTTTAGGTCAAAAATTGACCTATTCGTCAATGAGTTGGTAATTGGGTCAAGAATTAACCATTTTGACCGAAGATGACTTTTTGGCTAAAAGTTAATCTATTCGGTTAATGGGTTAATCATTGGTCAAAAATTGACCATTTTGACCAAAGTTGACTTCTAGGTCAAAAATTGACCTATTGGGTCAATTGGTGGTCATTAGGTCAAATATTGACTATTTTGGTCAAAAGCTGACCTATTTAGTCAATGGATTCGTCATTAGGTCAAGGATTGACCATTTTGACCAAAGTTCACTTTTCTATTAGAGATTGAGTTATTTGGTCAGTAATTGGTCGTTAGATCAAACATTTACTATTTTGACCAAAATTGAATTTTTTGTCAAAATTTAACCCATTAGGTCAACGGGGTGGAAATTGTGTCAGAAATTGATCATTTTGACCAAAGTTGAATTTTTGGTCAAAAGTTGACCTATTTGGTCAATGAGTTGGTAATTAGGTCAATAATTGACCATTTTGACCAAAGATTACTGTTTGGTCAAAAGTTGATCTATTGGGTCGATGGGGTGGTCATTGGGTGAAAAATTGACAATTTTGACCGAAGTTAACTTTTTGGTCAAAAGTTGACCAATTGGGTCAATCGGTGGTCATTAGGTCAGTCAAATGTTGACCTATTAGGTCAATGGGTTTTTCATTGGGTCAAGGATTGACCATCTTGTCCAAAGTTGACTTTTGGTCGGTGATTGACTTATTGGGTCAATAATTTGTCATTAATTCAAAATTTTACTATTTTGACCAAAATTGACTTTTTTGTCAATTGGTGGTCATTAGGTAAAAAATTGACTATTTTGATCAAAGTTCACTTTTTGGTCAAAAGTTGACCTATGGGTCAATGGATTCGTCATCACGTCAAGGATTGACCATGTTGACCAAAGTTGACTTTTTAGTCAAAAGTTGTCCTATTGGGTTAAGGGGTAGTAATTAGGTCAAAAATTGACTACTTTGATTAAAATTGACTTTTTGGTCAAAAGTTGACATATTGGGACAATAGGTTCATCATTTGATCAAGGATTGACCATTTTGACCTAAGTAGACTTTACAGTCAGAGATTGAGTTATTTGGTCAAAAATTGATCATTAGGTCAAACATTTACTATTTTGACCAAAATTGAATTTGTTGTCAAAATTTAACCAATTGGGTCAACTTGGTGGTCATTGAGTCAGAGATTGACCATTTTGACCAAAGTTAACTTTTTGGTCAAAAGTTAACTTATTTGGTCAATGAGTTGGTAATTGGGTCAAGAATTGACCATTTTAAACGAAGATTGGTTTTTGGTAAAAATTTGATCTATTGGGTCATTGGGTCAAAATTGACCATTTTGACTAAAGTTAATTTGTTTGGTAAAAAATTGTCCTATTAGGTCAATAATTGTTCATTAGGTCAAAAATTGACAATTTTTTTTTAAATTGACTTTTTTCGTTAAAAATTGATGTATTGGGTCAATGGGTGTGTCGTTGGGTCATGGATTGACCATTTTAACCAAAGTTGACTTTTTGGTCAGAGATTGACTTATTGGGTCAATAATTGGTCATTTGATAAAAAATTGACAATTTTGACAAGAATTAAATTTTTGGTCAAAAGTTAACTCATTGGGTCTACGAGGAGGTCATTGGGTTAGAAATTGACCATCTTGACCAAAGTTAACTTTTTGATCAAAATTTCACCTATTTGGTCAATGAGTTAGTAATTGGGTCAAGAATTGACCATTTTGACTAAAGATGATTTTTTTGGTCAAAAGTTGACCTTTCGGATCAATGGGTTGGTCAAAAGATCAAAAATTGACAATTTTGACCAAAGTTGACTTTTTGTTTAAAATTTGACCTATTGGGTCAATGGGTGGTCATTAGGTCAAAAATTGACTATTTTGACCAAAATTTACTTTTTGGTCAAAAGTTGACCTATTAGGTCAATGGGTTGTTCATTGGGTCAAGGATTGATCATTTTGACCAAAGTTGACTTTTTGGTCAAAAGTTGACCTATTGAGTCAATGGGTTAGTCATTGGGTCAAGGATTGACCATTTTGACCAAAGTTAACTTTTTGGTCTGAGATTGACTTACTGTGTTAATAATTGGTCATTAATTCAAAAATTGATTATTTCGACCAAAATTGACTTTTTAGTTAAAAGTTGACCTATTAGGCCAATGAGGATAGATCATTTTGACCAAAGTTGACTTTTTTGTCAAAAGTTGACCTATTGGGTCAATGGGTTCGTCATTGGGTCAAGGATTGACCATTTTGACCAAATTTGACTTTTTGGTCGGAGATTGGCTTTCTGGGTGAATAATTGGTCTTTAGGTCAAAAATTACTTATTTTGACCAAAACCGACTTTTGGTCAAAAGTTGACTTATTGGGTTAATGGTTGGTCATTGGGTCGAGGATTGACCATTTTGACCGAGTTGACTTTTTCGTAAAAGTTAACTATTGGGTCAACGGGTTGGTCATTGGGTCAAGGATTGACCATTTTGACCAAAGTTGACTTTTTGGTCAGAGATTGACTTATTGGGTCAATAATTGATCATTAAGTAAAAAATTGATTATTTTGAACAAAATTAAATTTTTTGTCAAAAGTTGACCCATTGGGTTAACGGGGTGGTCATTGGGTCAAAAATAGACCATTTTGACTAAAATTAACTTTTTAGTCAAAAGTTGACATATTTAGTCAATGAGTTGGTAATTGGGTCAAGAATTGACCAATTTGATCGAAGATGACTTTTTGTTTAAAAGTTGATCTATTGTGTCAATGGGTTGGTCATTGGGTCAAAAATCGACCATTTTGACCAAAGTTGACTTTTTGGTCAAAAGTTGACTTATTGGGTCAATTGGTGGTCATTAGGTGAAAAATTGACTATTTTGATCAAAATTGACTTTTTGGTCAAAAGTTGTCTTATTGGGTCAATGGATTCGTCATTGAGTCAAGGATTGACCATTTCGACCAAAGTTGACTTTTTAATTAGAGATTGAGTTATTTGGTCAATAATTGGTCATTAGATCAAACATTTACTATTTTAACCATAATTGAATTTTTTGTCAAAATTTAACCGATTAGGTCAACAGGGTGGAAATTGAGTCAGAAATTGACCATTTTGACTAAAGTTAACTTTTTGGTCAAAAATTGACATATTTGGTCATTGAGTTGGTAATTGGGTCAAAAATTGACCATTTTGACCAAAGATTACTTTTTGGTCAAAAGTTGATCTATTGGGTCGATGGGGTGGTCATTGGGTGAAAAATTGACCATTTTGACCAAAGTTAACTTTTTGGTCAAAAGTTGACCAATTAAGTCAATCGGTGGTCATTAGGTCAGTCAAATGTTGACCTATTGGGTCAATGGGTTTGTCATTGGGTCAAGGATTGACCATCTTGTCCAAAGTTGACTTTTTGGTCGGAGATTGACTTATTGGGTCAATAATTGGTCATTAATTCAAAAATTTACTATTTTGACCAAAATTGACTTTTTCGTCAAATGGTGTCATTAGGTCAAAAATTGACTATTTTGATCAAAATTAACTTTTTGGTCAAAAGTTGACTTATTGGGTCAATGGGTGGTCATTAGGTTAAAAATTGACTACTTTGATTAAAATTGACTTTTTGGTCAAAAGTTGACCTATTAGGTCAATAGGTTCGTCATTGGATTTTTGGTCATTAATTCAAAAATTTTCTATTTTTACCAAAATTGAATTTTTGGTCAAAAATTGATCTATTGGGTCAATGGGTTGTTGATTGGGTCAGAAATTGATCATTTTGACAAAAGTTGACTTTTTTGGTCAAAAGTTGACCTATTGGGTCAATTAGGTGGTCGTTAGGTCAAAGATTGACTATTATAACCAAAATTTACTTTTTGGTCTGAGATCGACTTACTGGGTCAATAATTGGTCATTAAGTAAAAAATTACTATTTTGACTAAAATTAACTTTTTGATCAAAAGTTGACATATTGGGTCAATGGGTTATTCATTGGGTCAGAAATTGACCAATTTGACAAAAGTTAACTTTTTGGTTAAAAGTTGACCTATTGGGTCAATTAGGTGGTCATTAGGTCAAAAATTACTATTTTGACCAAAATTAGTTTTTTGGTCAAAAGTTGACCCTTGGGTCAATTAGGTGGTCATTGGGTCAAAAATTGACTATTTTAACCAAAATTGACTTTTTGGTCAAAGGTTGACCTATTGGGCCAATGAGTTGGTCATTATGTCAAAAATTGACTATTTTGACCAAAATTTACTTTTTGGTCAAAAGTTGACCTATTGAGTCATTGGGTCAAATATTGACCATTTTGACAATCGTTGTCTTTTTGGTCAAAAGTTGACTGACTGGGTCAATGGGTTGGTTATTGGGTCAGTGATGGACCATTTCGACCAAATTTGACTTTTTAGTCAGAGATTGACTTATTGGGTCAATATTGGTCATTAGGTCAAAAATTGACAAATTTGACAAAATCTGAATTTTTGGTCAAAAGTTGACCCATTGGGTAATTAAGGTGGTCATTGGGTCAGAATTGACCATTTTGACCAAAGTTGACTTTTTGGTCAAAAGTAGACATATTGGGTCAATAGGTTGGTCCTTAAGTAAAAATTTGACTATATTAACTAAAATAAACTTTTTGGTCAAAAGTTGATTTATTGTGTAAATGGGTTGGTCATTGTGTCAAGGATTGACTATTTTGACAAAAGTCCACTTTTTGGTCAAAAGTTGACCTATTGGGTCAAGGATTCACCATTTTGACCAAAGTTTACCTTTTGGTTGGAGATTGAATTATTAGGTTAATAATTGCTCATTATGTCAAAAATTGACTATTTTGGTCAAAAGTTAACCTATTGGGTCAATAGGTTGGTCATTGGGACAGTGATTGACCAATTTGACCAAAGTTGACTTTTTGGTCAAAAGTTGACCTTTTGGGTCAATGGGTTGGTCATTGCGTCAAGGATCGGCAATTACGACCCAAATGACTCTTTGGTCGATAGTTGACCTATCGGGTAAATGGGTTGGTCAATGGGTCAAGGATTGACCATTTTGATTAAAGTTGAATTTTTTGTTACAGATTGACTCATTGGGTCAATAATTGGTCATTAGGTCAAAAATTGATTATTTTTATCAAAATTGAACTTTGGTCGAAGTTGACTCATCGAAGTCGACGAGGGTGGTGATTCGGTCAAAAATCAGACCAATTTGACCGAAGTTGACTTTTTGGTCGAAAATTGACCTCTTTGAGTCGATGATTGGAAATTGGGTGAAGAATTGACCATTTTGACCAGTGAGCGATGACTTTTGGTTCGAAAGTGTCAGTTGGGTCGAAAATTGATTATTTTGACCAAAGTTAATTTTTGGTCAAAAGTTGACCTATTGAGTCAATGGGTTGGTCAATGGGTCAAGGATTGACCATTTTGACTAAAGTTGAATTTTTGGTCGAAGATTGGCTTTCTAGGTCAATAATTGGTCATTAGGTCGAAAATTGACTATTTTGACCGAAATTGACTTTTTGGTCGAAAGTTGATCTATTGAATTCGATGGGTGGTCATTAAGTCAATAATTGACTATTTTGATCAAAATTGACTTTTTTGGTCAAAAGTTGACCTATTGGGTCAATGGGTTTGTCATTGGGTTAAGAATTGACCATTTTGACTAAAGTTGACTTTTTAATCAGAGTTTGACTTATTATTTCAAAAATAGGTCATTAGGTAAAAATTTGACTATATTGACCAAAATTGAATTTTTGGTCAAAAGTTAACGCATTAGGTCAATGAGTGCTCATTGGGTCAGAAAATAATCATTTTGACCAAAGTTGACATTTTGGTCAAATGTTGACCTACTTGGTCAATGAGTTAGGAATTGGGTTAAGAATTGCTTCATTCTTGACGCAAGATGATTTTTAGTACAAAGTTGATCTGTTGTGTCGATGGGTTAGTCTTTAGATCCCGATAATTGACCATTTGACTCAAAGTTGAGCTTTTGGTCAAAAGTTGACCTATTGGATCTAATGGGTGATCTTTAGGTCAAAATTGAATATTTTGACCGAAATCGACTTGGTTCGAAAGTTGACTCTTACTGGGTTGATGGATTGACCATTTTGACCGAAGTTTACTTTTTCATCGGAGATTGACTTATTGGTCGAATAATTCATCATTAATTCAAAAATTATCTATTTTGACGAAAATTGACTTTTTGTCAAAGTTGACCTATTAAGTCCGATGGGTTGGTCATTAGGTTAATGATTGATCATTTTGACCAAAGTTGACTTTTCGGTCGAAAAGTTGACTATCTGGTCGATGGGTTGGTCATTAGGTCGAGGATTGACCCTTTTAACCAAAGTTGACTTTTTAGTCGGGAGATCGACTTCATTTAGATTGATAATTTGTCATTATGCTCAAAAATTAACTATTTTGACCAAAATTCACTTTTTGGTCAAAAGTCAATCTATTGGGTCAATGGTCGGTCTTTGGGTCAATGATCGACCATTTTGACAAAATCGACTTTTAATCAAAAGTCGACTTTATCAGGTCAACGAGTTGGTCATTTGGTCAAGTATTGACCATTTTGACCAAAGTTAACTTTTTGGTCAGAGATTGACTTATTTGGTCAATTGGTCATTAAGTTAAAAATTGATTATTTTGAAGAAAATTAAATTTTCTATCAAAAGTTGACACATTGGGTTAATGGGGTGGTCATTGGGTCAAAATTTGACCATTTTGACTAAAATTGACTTTTTGATCAAAAGTCTATTAGGTCAATGAGTTGGTAATTGGGTCAAGAATTGACCATTTTGACTGAAATTGAATTTTTGGTTAAAAGTTGATCTTTTGGGTCAATGGGTTGGTCATCGGGTCAAAAATTAACCATTTTGACCAAAGTTGACTTTTTAGTTAAAAGTTGACCTATTAGGTCAATTGGTGATCATTAGGTTAAAAATTGACTATTTTGATCAAAATTGACTTTTTGGTCAAAAGTTGACTTATTGGGTAAATGGATTCATCATTGGGTCAAGGATTGACCATTTTGACCAAATTTGATTTTTTATTTAGAGATTGAGTTATTGGTAAATAATTGGTAATTAAATCAAACATTTACTACTTTGACCAAAATTGAATTTTTTGTCGAAATTTAACCAATTTGGTCAACGGGGTGAAAGTTGAGTCGAGAAATTGACCATTTTGACCCAAGTTGACTTTTTCGTCAAAAGTTGACCTATTTGGTCAATGAGTTGGTAATTGGGTCAATAATTAACCCTTTTTAACCAAAGATTACTTTTTGGTCAAAAGGCGACCGATTGGGTCGATGGGGTGGTCATTGAGTGAAAAGTAGATCACTTTGACCAAATTTAACTTTTTGGTCAAAAGTTGACCTATTAGGTCAAACGGTGGTCATTAGGTCAGTCAAATGTTGACCTATTGGGTCAATGGGTTTGTCATTGACCTTTTGGTCTAAAGTTGACTTTTTGGTCGGAGATTGAGTTATTAGGTCAATAATTGGTCATTAATTTAAAAATTTTCTATTTGACCAAAATTAACTTTTTGGTCAAAAATTGACCAATTGGATCAATGGATTGTTGATTGGGTCAGAAATTGATCATTTTGACAAAAGTTGACTTTTTGGTCAAAAGTTGACCTGTTAGGTCAATTAGATGGTCATTAGGTCAAAGATTGACTATTTTAACCAAAATTGACTTTTTGGTCTGAGATTGACTTACTGGGTCAATAATTGGTCATTAAGTAAAAAATTACTATTTTGACCAAATTTAACTTTTTCATCAAAAGATGACATATTTGGTCAATGGGTTGTTGATTGGGTCAGAAATTGACCATTTTGACAAAAGTTGACTTTTTTGGCTAAAAGTTGTCCTATTGGGTCAATTAGGTGGTCATTAGGTCAAAAATTGACTATTTTAACCAAAATTGACTTTTTAGTCTGAGATTGACATATTGGGTCAATAATTGGCCATTAAGTCAATAATTACTATTTTGACCAAAATTAACTTTTTGGTCAAAAGTTGACCAATTGGATCAATTAGGTGGTGATTGGATAAAAAAATGACTATTTTAACCAAAATTGACTTGTCAAAAGTTGACCTATTGGGCCAATGAGTTGGTCATTATGTCAAAAATTTACTATTTTGACCAAAATTGACTTTTTGGTCAAAAGCTGACTTATAGGGCCATTGGGTCAAAGATTGACCATTTTAACAATCCTTAACTTTTTGGTCAAAAGTTGACTGATTAGGTCAATGGATTGGTTATTGGATCGATGATGGATCATTTCGACAAATTCGACTTTTTGGTCGAGAGATTGACTTATTGCGTCAATAATTGGGTCATTAGGTGAAAAATTGACAATTTGACAAATTCGAATTTTTGAGTCAGAAAAGTTGACCCATTGAGTTTTTAAGGTGGTCATTGGGTCAGAAATTGACTATTTTGACCAAAGTTGACTTTTTGGTCAAAAGTAGACATATTGAGTCAATAGGGTGGTCCTTAGGTAAAAATTTGATTATATTCACTAAAATTAACTTTTCAGTCAAAAGTTGACTTATTGTGTCAATGGGTTGGTCATTATGTCAAGGATTGACTATTTTGACTAAAGTTCAGTTTTTGGTCAAAAGTTGACATACTGGGTCAATAAGACAGTCATTGGGTCAAGGACTGACTATATTGACCAAAGTTGACCTTTTGGTTAGAGATAGAATTATTAGGTCCATAATTGCTCGTTATGTCAAAAATTAACTATTTTGGTCAAAAGTTGCCCTATTGGGTCAAAGGGTTAGTCATTGGGTTAATGATTGACCATTTTAACCAAAGTTGACTTTTTGGTCAAAAGTTGACCTTTTGGGTCAATGGGTTGGTGATTGCGTCAAGGATTGACAATTACGACCAAAATTGACTCTTTGGTCAAAAGTCGACCTATGTGGGTCGATGGGTCGGTCATTGGGTCGAGGATCGACCATTTTGATTAATGTTGATTTTTTGGTCGCGAATTCACTTATCGGGTCGATAATTAGTCATTAGGTCGAAAATTGACTATTTAGTCAACGAGTTGGTAATCGGGTCAAGATCGACCATTTTTGACCGAAGATGACTTTTTGGTCAAAAGTGTCATTGGGTCAAAAATTAACTATTTTGACCAAAGTTGATTTTTTGGTCAAAAGTTGACCTATTGGGTCAATGGATTGGTCAATGGGTCAAGGATTGACCATTTTGACCAAACTTGACTTTTTGGTCGGAGATTGGCTTTCTGGGTCAATAATTGGTAATTACTACTTTGACCAAAATAGACTTTTTGGTCAAAAGTTGACCTACTGAGTCAATGGGTGGTCAATAAGTCAAAATTTGACTATTTTGACAAAAATTGACTTTTTTTGTCAAAAGTTAACCCATTGGGTCAATGAGTGGTCATTAGGTCAGAAATCGACCATTTTGACCAAAGTTGACTTTTTGGTCAAAAGTTGACCTACTTGGTCAATGAGTTGGTAATTGGGTTAAGAATTGATCATTTTGAACAAAGATGAGTTTTGTGTTAAATGTTGACCTATTGGGTCAATGGGTTGGTCATTGGGTCAAAAATTGACAGTTTTGACCCAAGTTGACTTTTTGGTCAAAAGTTGATCGATCGGATCAATGGGTGATCATTAGGTCAAAAATTAACTATTTTGACCGAAATTGACTTTTTGGTCAAAAGTTGACTTATTTGGTCAATGGTTTTGTGATTGGGTCAAGGATTGGTCATTTTTTACCAAATTTGACTTTTTGGTCAGAGATTGACTTATTGGGTCTATAATTGGTCTTTAATTCAAAAATTGTCTCTTTTGACCAAAATTGACTTTTTGGTCAAAAGTTAGCCTATTAGGCCATTTGGTTGGTCATTAGGTCAAGGATTGATCATTTTGACCAAAGTCGACTTTTTGGTCAAAAGTTGACCTATCTAGTCAATCAGTTGTTCATTGGGTCAAGGATTGACCATTTCGACCAAAGTTGACTTTTTGGTCAGAGATTGGCTTACTGGGTCAATAATTGGTCATTAAGTAAAAAAATTGACTATTTTGACCAAAATTGATTTTTGGTCAGAAGTCGATCTGATTGGGTCACCTGGGTTGGTCAATTGGTCAAAAATCGACCATTTTGACTAAAGTTGACTTTTTGGTCAAAAGTTGACCTATTGGGTCAATTGGTGGTCATTATGTCAAAAAATTGACTATTTTGATCAAAATTGACTTTTTGGTTAAAAATTAACCTTTTGGGTCAATGGGTTGTTAATTGGGTCAGAAATTGACCATTTTGACAAAAGCTGACTTTTTGGTCAAAAGTTGACCTATTAGATCAATTAGGTGGTCATTAAATAAAAAATTACTAATTTGACCAAAATTAATTGATCAAAAGTTGACCTTTTGGGTCAATGGGTTGGTCTTTGGGTCAAAAATCGAGTATTTTAACCAAAGTTGACCTTTTGGTCAAAAGTTGACCTATTGGGTCAATGAGTGGTCTTTAGGTAAAAAATTGACTACTTTAATTAAAATTGACTTTTTTGGTCAAAAGTTGACCTATTGGGTCAATAGGTTCATCTTTGGGTCAAGGATTGACCATTTTGACCGAAGTTGCTTTCACGGTCGAGAGTCGAGTTATTTGGTCGATAATCGGTTATTAGGTCAAACATTTACTATTTTTACCAAAATTAAATTTTTCTCAAAATTTAACCGATTCGGGTCAATCGGTGGTCATTCGAGTCGAAAATTGACCATTTTGACCTAAAAGTTGACTTTTTGGTCAAAAGTGCATCTATTCGGTCGATGAGTCAGCGATTAGGTCTCGAACTGATCATTTCGAACGAAGATGACTTCTTGGTAAAATTTGATCTCTTGGGTAATCGGAGTCAAAATTGATCATTTTGACCAAAGTCGATTGTTTGGTCAAAAATTGTCTGATCGGGTCCGATAATCGTTCATTAGATAAAAATTCGACTATTTTGACCAAAATTGACCTTTTGTAAAAAATTGACCTATTGGGTCAATGAGTTTGTCATTGGGTCAAGAATTAACCATTTTAACCAAAGTTGATTTTTTGGTCAGATTGGGTCAATAATTTGTCATTAGGTAAAAAATTGACTATTTTGACAAAAATAGAAATTTTGGTCAATTGTTAACTCATTGGGTCTACGGGGAGGTCATTGGGTTAGAAATTGACCATTTTGACCAAAGTTGACATTTTGGTCAAAATTTGACTTATTTGTTCAATGAGTTGGTAATTATGGTAAGAATTGACCATTTTAACCAAAGATGATTTTTTTGGCGAAAGTTGACCTATTTGATCAATGGGTTAGTTATTGGGTAAAAAATTAACCATTATGACCAAAGTTGACTTTTTGGTCAAAATTTGACCTATTGGGTCAATGGGCAGTCATTAGAGTCAAAATAACAATTTTAACCAATATCGACTTTTTGGTCGAAAGTCGACACAATGGCAATTGATGGGTTGGTCATTAGGTCAAAGATCGACCATTTCGACCAAAGTCGACTTTTGGTCGTAGATTGACATACTAGGTCAATAATTGGTCATTAAGTAAAAAATTGACTATTTTGACCGAAATTGACTTTTTGGTCAAAAGTTGACCTATTGGGTCAATGGGTGGTCATTAGGTCAAAAATTGACTACTTTGATTAAAATTGACTTTTTGGTCAAAAGTTGACCTATTGGGTCAATAGGTTCGTCATTGGGTCAAGGATTGACCATTTTGACCTAAGTATCTTTCTGGTATATATTGAGTTATTTGGTCAAAAATTGGTCATAGGTCAAACATTTATTATTTTTACCATAATTGAGATTTTTGTCAAAATTTAACCCATTGGTTCAACGGGGTGGTCATTGAGTCAGAAATTGACCATTTTGACCAAAGTTGACTTTTTGCTCAGAAGTTGACCTATTTGGTCATTGAGTTGGAAATTGGGTCCAGAATTGACCATTTTGAACGAAGTTGATTACTTGGTCAAAATTTGATCCTTTGGGTCATTGGGTCAAGGATAGATCATTTTGACAAAAGTTGACTTTTTGGTCAAAAGTTGATCTATTTAGTCAATTGGTTGGTCATTGGGTCAAGGATTAACCATTTTGACCAAAGTTGACTTTTGGGTGAGAGATGATCTTACTTGGTCAATAGTTAGCCTTTGGTAAAAAATTGAGTAATTTGGCCAAAATTGACTTTTTGGTCAAAAGTTGACTTATTGGGTCAACGGTTGGTCATTGGGTCAAGGATTGATCATTTTGACCAAAGTTGACTTTTTCGTCTAAAGTTGACCTATTGGTTCAACGGGTTGGTCATTGGGTCAAGGATTGACCATTTTGACCAAAGTTAACTTTTTGGTCTTAGATTAACTTATTAGGTCAATAATTGGTCATTAAGTCAAAAATTTATTATTTTGAACAAAATTAATTTTTTCGTCAAAAGTTGGCCCATTGGGTCAACGGGGTGGTCATTGGGTCAAAAATTTACCATTTTGACTAAAATTGACTTTTTGGTCAAATGTTGAACTATTTGGTTAATGAGTTGGTAATTGGGTCAAGGATTGACCATTTTGACTGAAGATGACTGTATGGTTAAAAGCTAATCTATTGGGTCAATGAGTTAGTCATTGGGTCAAAAATTGACCATTTTGACTAAAGTTGACTTTTTCGTCAAAAGTTGACCTATTGGGTCAATTGGTGGTCATTAGGTCAAAAAATTGACTATTTTGATCAAAATTGACTTTTTAGTCAAAAATTGACCTATTGGGTCAATGGGTTGTTAATTGGGTCAAAAATTGACCATTTTGACATAAGTTGACTTTTTTGTCAAAAGTTGACCTATTAGATCAATTAGGTGGTCATTAAGTAAAAAATTACTAATTTAACCAAAATTAACTGATCAAAAGTTGACCTTTTGGGTCAATAGGTTGGTCATTGGGTCAAAAATCGAGTATTTTAACCAAAGTAGACCTTTTGGTCAAAAGTGGACCTATTGGGTCAATGGGTGGTCTTTAGGTAAAAAATTGACTACTTTGATTAAAATTGACTTTTTTGGTCAAAAGTTGACCTATTGGGTCGATAGGTTCATCTTTGGGTCAAAGGATCGACCATTTCGACCGAAGTAGCTTTTCGGTCAGAGATCGAGTTATTTGGTCAAAATCGGGTTGTCAGTCAAGACATTCTACTATTTTTACCAAAATTAAATTTTTTGTCAAAATTTAACCCATTGGGTCAATGGGGTGGTCATTGAGTCAGAAATTGACCATTTTGACCAAAGTTGACTTTTTGGTCAAAAGTTAACCTTTTTGGTCAATGAGTTTGTAATTGGGTCCAGAATTGATCATTTGGAACGAAGATGACTTCTTGGTAAAAATTTGATCTTTTGGGTCATTGAGTCAAAATTGATCATTCTGACCAAAGTTGATTGTTTGGTCAAAAATTGTCCTATTGGGTCAATAATTGTTCATTAGGTAAAAATTTGACTATTTTGACCAAAATTGACCTTTTTGTAAAAAAAATTGACTTATTGGGTCAATGAGTTTGTCATTGGGTCAAGGATTGACCATTTTAACCAAAGTTGACTTTTTGGTCAAATTGGGTCAATAATTTGTCATAAGGTAAAAAATTGAAATTTTGGTCAATTGTTAACTCATTGGGTCTACGGGGAGGTCATTGGGTTAGAAATCGATCATTTTGACTAAAGTTGACATTTTGGTCAAAATTGACTTATTTGTTCAATGAGTTGGTAATTGGGGCAAGAATTGACCATTTTGACCAAAGATGATTTTTTTGGTCTTAAGTTGACCTATTTGATTAAATGGTTAGTTATTTGGTAAAAAATTGACCATTTTGACCAAAGTTTACTTTTTGGTCAAAATTTGACTTATTGGGTCAATTGGTGGTCATTAGGTCAAAAATTAACAATTTTAACCAAAATTGACTTTTTGCTCAAAAGTTGACCTATTAGGTCAATGGGTTGGTCATTGGGTCAAGGATTAACCATTTCAACCAAAGTTGACTTTTTGGACAGAGATTGGCTTACTGGGTCAATAATTGGTTATTAATTAAAAAAAATTGACTATTTTGACCAAAATTGACTTTTTGGTCAAAAGTTGACCTATTGGGTCACTAGGTGGTCATTAGGTCAAAAATTGACTACTTTGATTAAAATTGACTTTTTTGTCAAAAGTTGACCTATTGGGTCAATAGGTTCGTCATTGGGTCAAGGATTGACCATTTTGACTTAAGTAGCTTTCTAGTATAGATTGAGTTATTTGGTCATTAATTGGTCATAGGTCAAACATTTATTATTTTTACCATAATTGAGATTTTTGTCAAAATTTAACCCATTGGTTCAACGGGGTGGTCATTGAGTCAGAAATTGGCCATTTTGACCAAAGTTAACTTTTTGCTCAGAAGTTGACCTATTTGATCCATGAGTTGGAAATTGGGTGCAGAATTGACCATTTTGAACGAAATTGAGTTTTTGGTCAAAATTTGATCCTCTGGGTCACTGGGTCAAGGATAGATCATTTTGACCAAAGTTGACTTTTTGGTCAAAAGTTGATCTAATTGGTCAATTGGTTGGTCATTAGGTTAAGGATTGACCATTTTTATCAAAGTTGACTTTTTGGTCAGAGATGATCTTACTTGGTCAATAGTTAGCCTTTGGTAAAAAATTAACTAATTTGACCAAAATTGACTTTTTGGTCAAAAGTTGACTTATAGGGTCAACGGTTGGTCATTGGGTCAAGGATTGATCATTTTGACCAAAGTTGACTTTTTCGTCTAAAGTTGGCCTATTGGTTCAACAGTTTGGTCATTGGGTCAAGGATTGACCATTTTGACCAAAGTTAACTTTTTGGTCTCAGATTGACTTATTGGGTCAATAATTGGTCATTAAGTCAAAAATTTATTATTTTGAACAAAATTAATTTTTTCATCAAAAGTTGACCCATTGGGTCAACGGGGTGGTCATTGGGTCAAAAATTTACCATTTTGACTAAAATTGTCTTTTTGGTCAAATGTTGAACTATTGGGTCAATTAGTCGGTAATTGGGTCAAGGATTGACCATTTTGACCAAAGATGACTATATGGTTAAAAGCTAATCTATTGGGTCAATGAGTTGGTCATTGGGTCAAAAATTGACCTTTTTGACTAAAGTTGACTTTTTTGTCAAAAGTTAACCTATTGGGCCAATTGGTGGACATTAGGTCAAAAAAAAAGATTATTTTTATCAAAATTAACTTTTTGGTTAAAAATTGACCTTTTAGGTCAATGGGTTGTTAATTAGGCTCGAAATTGACCATTTTGACAAAAGTTGACTTTTTGGTCGAAAGTTGACTTTATTAGATCAATTAGGTCAGTCGATAAGTAAAAATTACTAACTTGACCAAAATTAAGCTGATCAAAAGTTGACCTTTTGGATCAATAGGTTGGTCATTAGATTCGAAAATCGAGTATTTTAACCAAAGTCGACCTTTTGGTCAAAAGTTGACCTGTTGGGTCAATGGGTGGTCTTTAGGTAAAAATTGATTACTTTGATTAAAATTGACTTTTTTGGTCGAAAGTTGACCTATTAGGTCAATAGGTTCATCTTTGGGTCAAGGATTGACCATTTTGACCGAAGTAGCTTTCTGGTCAGAGATTGAGTTATTTGGTCAATAATTGGTCATTAGGTCAAACATTTACTTTTTTTACCAAAATTAAATTTTTTGTCAAAATTTAACCCATTAGGTCAATGGGGTGGTCATTGAGTCAGAAATTGACCATTTTGACCAAAGTTCACTTTTTGGTCAAAAGTTGACCTATTTGGTCAATGAGTTGGTAATTGGGTCCACAATTGATCATTTGGAACGAAGATGACTTCTTGGTAAAAATTTGATCTTTTGGGTCATTGGGTCAAAATTGATCATTTTGACCAAAGTTGATAGTTTGGTAAAAAATGTTCTATTGGGTCAATAATTATTCATTAGGTAAAAATTTGACTATTTTGACCAAAATTGACATTTTGTAAAAATCGACTTATCGGTCGATAGTAGTTTGTCATTGGGTCAAGGATTAACCATTTTAACCAAAGTTAACTTTTTGGTCAAATTGGGTCAATAATTTGTCATTAGGTAAAAAATTAACTATTTTGACAAAAATTGAAATTTTGGTCAATTGTTAACTCATTGGGTCTACGGGGAGGTCATTGGGTTAGAAATTGACCATTTTGACCAAAGTTGACATTTTGGTCAAAATTTGACTTATTTGTTTAATGAGTTGGTAATTGGGGCAAGAATTGACCATTTTGACCAAAGATGATTTTTTTGGTCGAGAGTTGACCTATTTGATCAATGGGTTAGTTATTGGGTCAAAAATTGACTGTTTTGACCCAAGTTGACTTTTTGGTCAAAATTTGACCTATTGGGTCATTGGGTGGTCATTAGGTCAAAATTAACAATTTTAACCAAAATTGACTTTTTGGTCAAAAGTTGACCTATTAGGTCAATGGGTTGGTCACTGGGTCAAGGATTGATCATTTTGACCAAAGTTGACTTTTTGGTCAAAAGTTGACCTATTGGATCAATGGGTTAGTCATTGGGTCAAGGATTGACCATTTTGACCAATGTTGACTTCTTGGTCAAAGATTGAAATTAGGTCAAAAATTGACTATTTTGACCAAAATTTACATTTTCGTCAAAAGTTGACTTATTGGGTCAATGGGTTGGTAATTGGGTCAAGGATTGACCATTTCGACCAAGGTTGTCTTTTTGGTCAAAAGTTGACCTATTTAGGTCAATGAGGCGGTCATTATGTCAAAAATTGACAATTTAAACCAAAATTGACTCTTTGGTCAAGAGTTGACCTATTTAGTGAATGTGTTGGTCATTACGTCAGGGATTAACCATTTTGGCAAAAGTTGACCTTTTAGTCAAAATTTTACCAATTGGTCAATGGGTTGGTCTTTGTGTCAGAAATTGACCATTTTCACCAAAGTTGACATTAAGGTCACTGTGTCAGAAATTGATAATTTTGACTAAATTTAACTTTTGGTCAAAAGTTGACCTTTCGAGTCGATGAGGTGGTCATTAGGTTAAAAAATTGTATAGTCTCACCAAAATTGACTTTTTGGTCGAAAGTTGTCCTTTTGGGTTCATGAGTTAGTCATTGGTTTAAGGATTGACCATATTGACCAAAGTTGACTTTTTTGTCAAAAGTTGATCTTTTTGGTCAATGTGTTTGTCATTGGGTTAAGGATTGACGATCTTGACCAAAGTTGACTTTTTGGTCGAAAGTTGACCTATTGGGTCAATAATTGGTCATTAAGTGAAAAATTTGCTATATTAACCAAAACTGACTTTTAGTCAAAAGTCGATCATTTGGGTCAGTGGATTGGTCATTGGGTCAAGGATTGACCCTTTTGACCAAAGTTGACTTTTTGGCCAAAAGTTGACCTATTCGGTCAATGGGTTTGTCATTGGATCAAGGATGGACCATTATGATCAAAGTTGATTTTTTGGTCAGAGATTGACTTATTGGGTCAATAATTGGTCATTCGGTAAAAAATTGACTATTTTGACCCAAATTGACTTTTTGTTCAAAAGTTGACTCATTGGATCAAAGAGTTGGTCATTGCGTCAAGAATTGACCATTTTGACCAAAGTTGACTTTTTTGTCAAAAGTTGACCTATCGGGTCAATGGGTTGGTCATTGGGTCAAAGATTGACCATTTTGACCAAAGTTGACTTTTTAGTCAAAAGTTGACCTAATAGTTCAATGGGTTATTCATGGGTCAAACATCAACCATTTTGACTAAAGTTGACTTTTTAGTCAAAAGTTGACCTATTAGTTCAATGGGTTATTCATTGGGTCAAACATCGACCATTTTGAGCAAAGTTGACTTTCTGGTCAGAGATTGGCTTACTGGGTCAATAATTGGTCATTAGGTCAAAAATTGATTATTTCGACCAAAATTGACTTTTTTATTAGAGTTTGAGTTATTTGGTCAATAATTGGTCATTAGATCAAACATTTACCATTTTGACCAAAATTGAATTTTTTGTCAAAATTTAACCCATTAGGTCAACGGGGTGGAAATTGAGTCAAAAATTGACAATTTTGACCAAAGTTGACTTTTTGGTCAAAAGTCAATCTATTTGGTCAATGAGTTGGTAATTAAGTCAATAATTGACTGTTTTGACCAAGGATTACTTTTTGGTCAAAAGTTGAACTATTAGGTTGATGGGGTGGCATTGGGTGAAAAATTGACCATTTTGACCAAAGTTAACGTTTTGGTCAAAAGTTGACCAATTGGGTCAATCGGTGGTCATTAGGTCAGTCAAATGTTGACCTATTGGGTCAATGGGTTTGTCATTGGGTCAAGGATTGACCATCTTGTCCAAAGTTGACTTTTGGTCGGAGATTGACTTATTGGGTCAATAATTTGTCATTAATTCAAAAATTTACTATTTTGACCAAAATTGACTTTTTCGTCAATTTGTGGTCATTAGGTAAAAAATTGACTATTTTGATCAAAATTGACTTTTTGGTCAAAAATTGACATAATAGGTCAATGGATTCGTCATCAAGTTAAAGATTGACCAAAGTTGACTTTTTGGTCAAAATTGACCTATTGGCTCAATGGGTGGTCATTAGGTCAACAATTAACTACTTTGATTAAAAGTGACTTTTTGGTCAAAAGTTGACTTATTGGGACAATAGGTTCGTCATTGGGTCAAGGATTGACCATTTTGACCTAAGTAGCTTTCTGGTCAGAGATTGAGTTATTTGGTCAAAAATTGGTCATTAGGTCAAACATTTACTATTTTGACCAAAATTGAATTTTTTGTCAAAATTTAACCAATTATTTTTGTCAAAATTTAACCAATTAGGTCAACTGGGTGGTTATTGAGTCAAAAATTGACCATTTTGACTAAAGTTGACTTTTTGGTCAAAAGTTGACTTATTTGGTCAATGAGTTGGTAATTAGGTTAAAAATTGACCATTTTAAATGAAGATGACTTTTTCATTAAAATTTAATCTTTTGGGTCGTTGGGTTAGAAATTGACCATTTTAACCAAAGTTGACTGTTTGGTCGGAGATTGTCCTATTGGTTCAATAATTGTTCATTAAGTCAAAAATTGACAATTTTTTTTCCAAAATTGACTTTTTTCGTCAAAAATTGACATATTGGGTTAAGGATTGACTATTTTGACCAAAGTTGACTTTTTGGTCAAAAGTAGACATATTGGGTCAATATGGTGGTCCTTAAGTAAAAATTTGACTATATTGACTAAAATTAACTTTTTGGTCAAAAGTTGACTTATTGTGTCAATGGGTTGGTCATTGTGTCAAGGATTGACTATTTTAACTAAAGTTCACTTTTTGGTCAAAAGTTAACCTATTGGGTCAATAGGTTAGTCATTGGGTCAAGGATTGACTATTTTGACCAAAGTTTATCTTTTGGTTACAGATTGAATTATTAGGTCAATAATTGCTCATTATGTTAAAAATTAACTATTTTGGTTAAAAGTTAACCTATTGGGTCAATGGGTCAATGAATGACCATTTTGACAAAAGTCGACTTTTTGGTCTAAAGTTGACCTTTTGGGTCAATGGGTTGGTCATTGCGTCAAGGATTGACAATTACGACCAAAATTGACTCTTTGGTCAAAAGTTGACCAATTGGCTCAATGGGTTGGTCATTGGGTCAATGATTGACCATTTTGATTAAAGTCGATTTTTTTGGTCACAGTATCGACTTATTGGATAAATAATTGGTCGATAGGTAAAAATTTATTATTTTGACCAAAATATAATTTTTGGTCAAAGTTGACACGTTAGTCAACTGAGGTAGTCATCGGTCGAATTGACCAATTTGACCAAAGTTGACTTTTTGGTCAAAAGTTAACCTATTTAGTCAATGATTGTTAATTGGGTCGAGAATTGATCATTTTGACCGAAGATGACTTTTTGGTCAAAAGTGTCATTGGGTCAAAAATTGACTATTTTGACCAAAGTTAATTTTTTTGGTCAAAAATTGACCTATTAGGTCAATGGGTTGGTCAATGGGTCAAGGATTGCCATTTTGACTAAAGTTGACTTTTTGGTCGGAGATTAGCTTTCTGCGTCAATAATTGGTCATTAGGTCAAAAATTTACTATTTTGACGAAAATTGACTTTTTGGTCAAAAGTTGACATATTGAGTTAATGGGTGGTCATTAAGTCAAAATTGATCATTTTGACCAAAATCGAGTTTTTTGTCAAAAGTCGACCTATTAGGTCGATAGGTTCACTATCGGGTTAATAATCGACCATTTCGACCAAAGTCGACTTTTTAGTCGGAGTTCGACTTATTATTTCAAAAATAGGTCATTAGGTAAAAAATTGACTATTTTGACAAAAATTGAATTATTGGTCAAAAGTTAAGGCATTGGGTCAACGAGTGGTCATTGGGTCAGAAATTGACCATTTTGACCAAAGTTGACATTTTGGTCAAAAGTTAACCTACTTGGTCAATGAGTTAGTAATTGGGTCAAGAATTGATCATCTTGACCAAAGAAGAGTTTTTAGTAAAAAGTTGACCTATTAGGTCAATGGGTTGGTCATTGGGTCAATAATTGACCATTTTGACTAAGGTTGACTTTTTGGTCAAAGTCGATCTATCGGATCAATAGGTGATCATTAAGTCAAAATCGACTATTTCGACCAAAATCGACATTTTAATCAATAAGTTGACGTATCAGGTCAATGGGTTGTCATTATCGGTCAAGGATCGACCATTTTAACCAAAGTTGACTTTTGGTCAGAGATTACTTATTGGTTAAATAATTGGTCATTAGGTAAAAAATTGACTATTTTAACAAAAATTGAATTTTTTCTCAAAAGCTAACTTATTGGGTCTACAGGCAAGTCATTGGGTTAGAAATTGAATATTTTGACCAAAGTTGACTTTTGATCAAATTTTCACCTATTTGGTAAATGAGTTGGTAATTAAGTCACAAATTGACCATTTTGACCAAAGATGATTTTTTTGGTCAAAAGTTGACCTATAAGATCAATGGGTTCGTCATTGGGTCAAAAATTGACCATTTTGACCAAAGTTGACTTTTTGTTCAAAAGTTGACCTATTGGGTCAATAGGTGCTCATTAGGTCAAAAATTGACAATTTTGACAAGAATAGATTTTTTGGTCAAAAGTTGACCTATTAGGCTGATGGGTTGGTCATTGGGTCAAGGATTAATTATTTTGACCAAAGTTGACTTCTTGGTCAAAAGTTGACCTATTGGGTCAATGGGTTAATCATTGGGTCAAGGATTGACCATTTTGACCAAAGTTATCTTTTTGGTCAGAGATTGACTTATTGGGCTAATAATTGGTCATTAATTCAAAAACTGACTATTTTAACCAAAATTGACATTTAAGTAAAAAGTTGACCTATTAGGCCAATGGGTCAGTCATTGGGTCGATGATAGATCATTTTGACCAAAGTTGACTTGTTGGTCAAAAGTTGATCTATTGGGTCAATGGGTTGGTCTTTAGGTCAATGATTGACCATTTTGACCAAAGTTGACTTTTTAGTCAGAGATTAGCTTATTGGGTCAATAATTTGTCATTAGTTCAAATATTGACTATTTTGACCAAAATTAACTTTTTGGTCAAAAGTTAACCTATTGGGTCAATGGTTGGCCATTGGGTCAAGGATTAAACATTTTGACCAAAGTTGGCTTTTTCATCAAAAGTTGACCTATTGGTTCAACGGGTTGGTCATTGGGTCAAGGGTTGACCATTCTGACCAAAGTTGATTTTTTGGTCTCAGATTGACTTATAGGTCAATAATTGGTCATTAAGTCAAAAATTGATTATTTTGAACAAAATTAAATTTTTTGTCAAAAATTGGCCTATTGGGTCAACAGGGTGGTCATTGGGTCAAAAATTGACCATTTTGACTTACATTGAATTTTTGGTCAAAAGTTGAGCTATTTGGTCAATGAGTTGGTAATTGGATCAAGAATTGACCATTTTGACCGAAGATGACTTTATGGTTAAAAGTTGATCTATTGGGTCAAAAATCGACCATTTTGACTAAAGTTGTCTTCTTGGTCGAAAGTTGACCTATTAGGTCAATTGGTGGTCATTAGGTCAAAAATTGACTATTTTGATCAATATTAACTTTTTGGTCAATAGTTGACCTATTGGGTCAAGGATGGACCATTTTGACCAAAGTAATTTTTTTATTAGAGATTGAGTTATTTGGTCAATAATTGCTAATTTAGATCAAACATTTAATTTTTTGACTGAAATTGAATTTTTTGTCAAAATTTAAACCATTAGGTCAATGGGGTGGGAATTGAGTCAGAAATTGACCATTTTGATCAAAGTTGACTTTTTGGTCAAAAGTTGACCTATTTGGTCAATGGGTTGGTAATTGGGTCAATAATTAACCCTTTTGACCAAAGATTACTTTTTGGTCAAAAGTTGACCGATTGTGTCGATGAGGTGGTCATTGAGTCAAAAATAGACCACTTTGACCAAATTTAAACTTTTGGTCAAAAGTTGACCTATTTGGTCAAACGGTGGTCATAAGGTCAGTCAAATGTTGACCTATTAGGTCAATGGGTTTGTCATTGACTTTTTGGTCCAAAGTTGACTTTTTGGTCAGAGATTGACTTATTAGGTCAATAATCGGTCATTAATTAAAAAATTTTCTACTTTGACCAAAATTGATTTTTTGGTCAAAAATTAACCTATTGGATCAATGGATTGTTGATTGGGTCAAAAATTGATCATTATGACAAAAGTTGACTTTTTGTTCAAAAGTTGATCTATTGGGTCATTTAGGTGGTCATTAGGTTAAAGATTGACTATTTTAACCAAAATTGACTTTTTGGTCTGAGATTCACTTAGTGGGTGAATAATTGGTCATTAAGTAAAAAATTACTATTTTGACAAAAATTAACTTTTTGATCACAATTTGACATATTGGGTAAATGGGTTGTTCATTGGGTCAGAAATTGACCATTTTGACAAAAGTTGACTTTTTGTTAAAAGTTGACCTATTGGGTTAATTAGGTGGTCATTAGGTCAAAAATTGACTATTTTAACCAAAATTTACTTTTTGTTATGAAATTGGCTTACTGGGTCAATAATTGGCCATTAAGTTAATAATTACTATTTTGACCAAAATAAACTTTTTGGTCAAAAGTTGACCTATTGGATCAATTAGGTGGTCATTGGGTCAAAAATTGACTATTTTAACCAAAATTAACTTGTCAAAGTTGACCGATTGGGCCAATGAGTTGGTCATTATGTCAAAAATTAACTATTTTGACCAAAATTGACTTTTTGGTCAAAAGTTGACCTATTGGGTCATTGGGTCAAAGATTGACCATTTTGACAATCGTTGACTTTTTGGTCAAAAGTTGACTGATTGGGTCAATGGGTTGGTTATTGGGTCAGTGATGGACCATTTTGACCAAATTTGACTTTTTGGTCAGAGATTGACTTATTGGGTCAATAATTGGTCATTAGGTGAAAAATTGACAATTTTGACAAAATCTGAATTTTTTGTCAAAAGTTGACCCATCGAGTTATTAAGGTGGTCATTGGGTCAGAAATTGACAATTTTGACCAAAGTTGACTTTTTGATCAAATGTAGACATATTGGGTCAATAGGGTAGTCCTTAGGTAAAAATTTAACTATATTGACTAAAAGTAACTTTTTGGTCAAAAGTAAACTTATTGTGTCAACTGGGTTGGTCATTGTGTCGAGGATTGACTATTTTGACCAAAGTTCAATTTTTGGTCAAATGCTGACCTACTGGGTCAATAGGATAGTCATTGGGTCAAGGATTGACCATTTTGACCAAAGTTGACCTTTTGGTTAGAGATAAAAATATTAGGTCCATAATTGCTCATTATATCAAAAATTGACTATTTCGGTCAAAAGTTGCCCTATTGGATCAATGGGTTAGTCATTGGGTCAATGATTGACCATTTTGACCAAAGTTGAATTTTTGGTCAAAAGTTAACCTTTTGGGTCAATGGGTTGGTCATTACGTCAAGGATTGATAATTACGACCAAAATTAACTCTTTGGTCAAAAGTTGACCTATTGGGTCAATGGGTTGGTCATTAGGTCAAGGATTGACCATTTTGATTAATGTTGATTTTTTGGTCACAGATTGACTTATTGGGTCAATAATTAGTCATTAGGTCAAAAATTGATTATTTTGACCAAAATTAAATTTTGGTCAAAAGTTGACCCTTAGGTCAACGAGGTGGTTATTCGGTCAAAAATTGACTAATTTGACCAAAGTTGACTTTTTTTGTCAAAAGTTGACCTATTTAGTCAATGAGTTGGTAATTGGATCAAGAATTTACCATTTTGACCGAAGATGACTTTTTGGTCAAAAGTGTCATTAGGTCAAAAATTGACTATTTTAACCAAAGTTGATTTTTTGGTCAAAAGTTGACCTTTTGGGTTAATGGATTGGTCAACGGGTCAAGGATTGATCATTTTGACCAAAGTTGACTTTTTGGTCGGAGATTGGCTTTCTAGGTCAATAATTGGTCATTAGGTCAAAATTTACTATTTTGACCAAAATTAACTTTTTTGGTCAAAAGTTGACCTATTGAGTCAATGGGTGGTCATTAAGTCAAAATTTGACTATTTTGACAAAAATTGACTTTTTTATCGAAAGTTGACCTATTGGGTCAATGGGTTTGCCATTGGGTTAAGGAATGACCATTTTGACCAAAGTTGACTTTTTAGTCAGAGATTTACTTATTATTTCAAAAATTGTTCATTAGGTAAAAAATTGACTATTTTGACCAAAATTGAATTTTTGGTCAAAAGTTAACCCATCAGTCAACGAGTAGTCATTCTGGTCGGAAATTGACCATTTCGACCAAAGTCGACTTTTTGGTCAAAAGTTGACCTAGTTGGTCAATGAGTTGGCAATTGGGTCAAGAATTGAAAATTTTGACAAAAGATGAGTTTTTAGTTAAATGTTGACATATTGGGTCAATGGGTTGGTCATTGGGTCAAAAATTGACCGTTTTGACCCAATGCTGACTTTTTGGTGAAAAGTTGACCTATCGGAACAATGGGTGATCATTAGGTCAAAAATTAACTATTTTGACCGAAATTGACTTTTTAGTCAAAAGTTGACCTATTGGGTCAATGGTTTTGTGATTGGGTCAAGGATTGACCATTTTGACTAAAGACTTTTTGGTCAGAGATTGACTTATTGGGTCTATAATTGGTCTTTAATTAAAAAATTGTCTATTTTGGCCAAAATTGACTTTTTAGTCAAAAGTTATCCTATTAGGCAAATAGGTTGGTCATTGGGTCAAGGATTGATCGTTTTGACCAAAGTTTACTTTTTGGGCAAAAGTTAACCTATCGGGTCAATGGGTTGGTCATTGGGTCAAGGATTGACCATTTTGACATAAGTTGACTTTTTGGTCAGAGATCGGCTTACTGGGTCAATAATTGGTCATTGAGTAAAAAATGGACTATTTTGACCGAAATTGACATTTTGGTCAAAAGTTGACCATTTGACCAAAGTTGACTTTTTGGTCTCAGATTGACTTATTGGGTAAATAATTGGTCATTAAGTCAAAAATTTATTATTTTGAACAAAATTAATTTTTTTGTCAAAAGTTGACCACATCAGATCGACGGCATTATCAAGTGCAAAATTTACCATTTTGACTAAAATTGACTTTTTGGTCAAATGTTGAACTATTTGGTCAATGAGTTGGTAATTGGGTCAAGGATTGACCATTTTGACCGAAGATGACTGTATGGTTAAAAGTTAATCTATTGGGTCAATGGGTTGGTCATTGGGTCAAAAATTGACCATTTTGACTAAAGTTGACTTTTTGGTCAAAAGTTGACCTATTGGGTCAATTGGTGGTCATTAGGTCAAATAATTGAATATTTTGATCAAATTGACTTTTTGGTTAAAAATTGACCTATTAGGTCAATGGGTTGTTAATTGGGTCAGAAATTGACCATTTTGACAAAAGCTGACTTTTTGGTCAAAAGTTGACCTATTGAATCAATTTTGTGGTCATTAAGTAAAAAATTATGAATTTGACCAAAATTAACTTTTTGATCAAAAGTTGACCTATTGGGTCAATGTTTTGGTCATTGGGTCAAAAATCGAGCATTTTAACTAAAGTTGACCTTTTGGTCAAAAGTTGACCTATTGGGTCAATGGGTGGTCATTAGGTCAAAAATTGACTTACTTTGATTAAAATTGATTTTTTTTGGTCGAAAGTTGACCTGTTGGGTCGATAGGTTCGCCTGCCGGTCAAGGATCGACCATTTTGACGGAAGTACCTTCTGCGGTTAGAGATTGAGTCGGTCGGTCAATGGTCGTTATGAGGTCGAGCATTTCATCGTTTTTACCAAAATTATTTTTTTATTCGAAATTTAACCCATCGGGTCAGACTCGGCAGGGTGGACATCGAGTCGAGAATTGACCATTTTGACCAAAGTTGACTTTTTGGACAAAAGTTGATCTCATTTGGTCGATGAAGTTGGAAATAATTGGGTCTAGGTAATCACCATTTCGAACGAAGAGGACTTTTTCGGTCGAAAATTTGATCTTTTTGGGTCATTGGGTCGAAATTGATCATTTTGACCAAAGTTGACTGTTTTGGTCAAAAATTGTCTCTCGATAATTGTTCATTAGTGTAAAAATTCGACTATTTTCACCCAAGAATTGACCTGTCAGGTCGGTCAATGAGTTTCCGCTCATCGGGTCGACGATCGACCATTTTAACCAAAAGTTAACTTTTGAAGTCAGGAGATCGGACTTATTGGGCCGAAAATTTATCATTATGTAAAAAATTGGCTATTTTGACAAAATCGAATTTTTGGTCCAAAAGTTAACTTCGGTGGGTCCTACGGGAGGTCATTGGATTAGAAATCGACTATTTCGAACTGTAAAGTCAATTTTTTGGTCGGAATTGAGCCTGTTTGTTTAATGAGTTGTACTGGTGTCAGATTGAGAATTGACCATTTTGACTAAAGATGACTTTTTGTTGCCGAAAGTTGACTTATTGGATCAAGGGTTAGTTATTGACAATGGTCATGATTTTGAAACGAAAGTCGACTTTTAGTCGAGAGTCGACTATTGGTCGATTAGTGCGGTCATTTAGATCAAAAATTAACAATTTTAGCACCGTAATCGACTTTTGTCAATACGAGCTTCGACTTATTAGGTCGATGGGTTGGTCATTGGGTCGAGGATTGATCATTTTGACCAAAGTTGCTCCGTCAGATGTCAGTGTTATCGGGTGTAATGGTGCATTTAGTCATATGTGCTCGGATCGACCATTTTGACGAAAGTTGACTTATTGGTCCGAAAGATTGAAGTCCGGTGACGAATCGGCTTATTTTGACGAAAGCACAGCAATTGGTCAAAACTTTACTTATTGGGTCAATGCGGCACGGTAATCAGGTGAAAGTTGATCACCATTTCGACAAGGCGTTGTCTTTCGTTGTGCCAAAAGTCGACTTGTTTGGAGCCGATGAGGCGGTCGTTATGTTAAAATTAACGATTTGCCGCAAGGGGTACTCTTTCGATCAAGAGTCGGCTTTATTTGGCGAATGCGGTTGGTCGGTGCGATCAGTTAACGCTTTTGGCGAATATCGACTTTTTGAGTCAAGAAGTCGACAAGATTAGTCGATCGGGTCGATCTTTGTGTCGGGAATTGGACGTTCATTTTCACCGAAAGTCGACATTTAGGGTCATTGTGTTAAGAAATTGACAACTTTGACGGAATGTGACGTTTTGGTCGAAAGTCGGCGATTTTGGTTCAATGAGGTATTAGCAAAAATTGTGTCGCACCAAGTCGACTCCTTTACTGGAGTTCACCAGAGTCCATGAGCTCAATATCGGTTGTAAGGCTTCACCGATTTTGACCGAGAAGTTGACTTTTTGGTCAAAAGTTGAGCTTTCGGGTTAATGAGTTTGTCATTGGGTTAAGGATTGACGATCTTGACCAAAGTTGACTTTTTAGTCGAAAGTTAACCTATTGGGTCAATAATTGGTCATTAAGTTAAAAATTTACTATACTGACCAAAACTGACTTTTAGTCCAAAGTCGATCTATTGGGTTAGTGGGTTGGTCATTGGATCAAGGATTGACGATTATGACCAAAGTTGATTTTTTGGTCAGAGATTGACTTATTGGGTCAATAATTGGTCATTTGGTAAAAAATTGACTATTTTGACTCAAATTGACTTTTCATTCAAAAGTTGACTCATTGGGTCGATGAGCTGGTCATTGGGTAAAGAATTGACCTTTTTGATCAAAGTTGACTTTTGTCAAAAAGTCGACCTATTAGATCGATCGGCTTGGTCATTGGGTTAAAGATTCGACGATTTTGACGAAGCTTGACTTTTGTGTCGAAAGTTGACTGTCGTCAATGGGTTGGTTATCAGTCGAAATTCTCCATTTTGACCAAAGTGTCGACTTTTTAGTCAAAAGTTGGTTCAATGGGTTGTCATCTGGGTCGAACATCAACCATTTTGAGCGAAGTTGACTTTCGGGTCGAAGATTGACTTCTAGTTCGATATTAATTGGTCATTAGGTCAAAAATTGATTATTTTGACCAAAATTGACTTTTTGGTCAAAATTTGACCTTTGAGTCAATGGGTTGGTCATTTGGTCCAGGATTGACCATTTTGACCAAAGTTGACTTTTTGGTCGAAGGTTAACTTTATCAGGCGATGGGGCGGTCATTGGGTTAACGATTGTCCATTTTGACCAAAGTTAAGTTTTTGGTTAGTGGTTGACTTATTGGGCCAATAATTGTTCATTAGGTCACAAATTGAATATTTTAAACCAAATTAAATTTTTGGTCAAAAGTTGACCCATTGGGTCAACGAGGAGGTCTTTGGGTCAGAAATTAACCATTTTGAAAAAAGTTGATTTTTTGGTAAAAAGTTGACCGACTTGGTCAATGAGTCATAATTGGGTTAAGAATTTACCTTTTCGAACAAAGATGAATTTTTGGCAAAAAGTTGATCTATTAGGTCAATGGGTTGGTCATTGGGTCAAAAATTGACCATGTTGACTAAAGTTCACTTTTAGGTCAAATGTTGGCCGATTGGATCAAGGGGTGGTCATTAGGTTAAAATTTACTATTCTGACGTGAATTGACTTTTTTGGTTAAAAGTTGACCTATTGGGTCAATGGGTTTGTCATTGGGTCAATGGGTTTGTCATTGGGTCAAGGAATGAACATTTTTACTAAAGTTGACTTTTTGCTCAGAGTTTGACTTATTCGGTCAATAATTGCTCATTACGTCAAAAATTAACTATTTTGACCAAAATGGTTAACGTAGTGGTCTTTGGGTAAGAAATTGACCATTTTGACTAAAGATGACTTTTTATTAATTGGTCATTGGTCATTGGTCAATGAGTTAGTAATTGGGTCATGAATTGAGTATTTAGACTAAAGATGACTTTTTAGTCAAAAGTTGACCTATTGGGTCAATGGGTTGGTCATTGGGTAAAAAATTGATCATTTTAACAAAAGTTGACTTTTTGGCTAAAGGTTGACTTATTGGGTCAATGAGTGGCCATTAGGTCAAAATTAACTATTTTGACCAAAAATGACTTTTTAGTCTAAAGTTGACCTATTGGGTCAAGGATTAGCTATTTTGACTAAAGTTCACTTTTTAGTCAGAGATTGACTTATTGGGTCAATAATTGGTCATTATTTCCAAAATTGACTTTTTGGTCAAAATTTAACCTATTTGGCCAATGGGTTGGTCATTGTGTCGAGGATAGATCATTTTGATCGAAGTTGACTTTTTGGTCAAAAGTTAGCACTGTCGGAGTCGATGGGTTGGTCATTAGGTCGATGATTGACGATCTGACGAAAGTTGACTTTTGGTCGAAGATTGACTAACTAGGTCAATAATTGGTCATTAGGTCGAAAGTGAACTTATTTTGACGAAAATTGACTTTTTGGTCAAAAGTTGACCTATTAGGTCAATGGTTGGTCATTGGGTCAAGGATTGACCATTTTGACCAAAGTTGACTTTCTTGTCAAAAGTTGACCTATTGGGTCAACGGGTTGGTCATTGGGTCAAGGATTAACAATTTTGACCAAAATTTACTTTTTGGTCAGAGATTAACTTATTGGGTCAATAATTGATCATTAAGTCAAAAATTGATTTTTTTGAACAAAATTAATTTTTTTGTCAAAAGTTGACCCATTGGGTCAACGGGGTGTTCATTGGGTCAAAAATTGACCATTTTGACTAAAATACACTTTTTGGTCAAAAGTTGACCTATTTGGTCAATGAGTTGGTAATTGGGTCAAGAATTGACCATTTTGATCGAAGATGACTTTTTGGTTAAATGTTGATCTATTCGGTCAATGCGTTGGTCATTGGCTCAAAAGTTGACCATTTTGACGAAAGTAGACTTTTTGGTCAAAAGTTGACCTATTGGGTCAATTGGTGGTCATTAAATCAAAAATTGACTATTTTGGTCAAAAGTTGACCTATTTAGTCAATGAATTCGTCATTAGGTCAAGGATTGACCATTTTGACCAAAGTTGTCTTTTTTATTAGAGATTGAGTTATTTGGTTAGTAATTAGTCGTTAGATCAAACATTTACTATTTTGACCAAAATTGAATTTTTTGTCAAAATTTAACCCATTAAGTCAACGAGGTGGAAATTGAGTCAGAAATTAACTATTTTGACCAAAGTAGACTTTTTGGTCAAAAGTTGGCTTATTTGGACAATGAGTTGGTAATTGGGTCAATAATGGACCATTTTGACCAAAGATTACTTTTTTGGTCAAAACTTGATCTACTAGGTCGATGGGGTGGTCATTGGGTAAAAATTTGACAATTTTAACCAAAGTTAACGTATTGGTCAAAGTCGATTAATCTGGTCAATCGATGATCATTAGGTCGTACAAATGTCGACTCGACAGTCAATGGGTTTTTCATCGGGTCAAGGATCGACCATCTTGTCCAAAGTTGTCTTTTGGCCTGAGATCGACTTATTAGTCAATAATTATCATTAATTCAAACATTGACTATTTTAACAAAAATTGTCAATTTCGGCTGGTCATTGGGTAAAAAGTTGACTATTTTCATCAAAATAGACTTTTTGGTCAAAAGTTGACCTATTGGGTCAATGGATTCGTCATCACGTCAAGGATTGACCATGTTGACCCAAGTTGACTTTTTGTCAAAAGTTGACTTATTGGGTCAAGGGGTGATCATTAGGTCAAAAATTGACTACTTTGATTAAAATTGACTTTTTGGTCAAAAGTTGACTTATTGGGACAATATGTTCGTCATTGGGTCAAGTATTGACCATTTTTACCTAAGTAGCGTTCTGGTCAGAGATTGACTAATTTGGTCAAAAATTGGTCATTAGATCAAACATTTACTATTTTGACCAAAATTGAATTTTTTTTCAAAATTTAACCAATTGGGTCAACTGGGTGGTCATTAAGTCAGAAATTGACCATTTTAGCCAAAGTTGACTTTTTGGTCAAAAGTTGACTTGTTTGGTCAACGAGTTGGTAATTGGGTCAAGAATTAACCATTTTAAACGAAGATGACTTTTTGGTAAAAATTTGATCTTTTGGGTCATTAGGTCAAAATTGACCATTTTGACTAAAGTTGACTGTTTGGTCAAAAATTGTCCTATTGGGTCAATAATTATTCATTAGGTCAAAAATTGACTTTTTCGTAAAAAATTGTCGTATTGGATCAATGGTTGTGTCATTGGGTCATGGATTAACCATTTTAACCAAAGTTGACATTTTGGTCAGAGATTGACTTATTGGGTCAATAATTGGTCATTAGATAAAAAATTGACCATTTTGACAAAAAATGAATTTTTGCTCAAAAGTCAACTCATTGGGTCTACGGGGAGGTCATTGAGTTAAAAATTGACCATCTTGACCAAAGTTAACTTTTTTATCAAAATTTCACCTATTTGGTCAATGAGTTGGTAATTAGGTCAAGAATTGACCATTTTGACTAAAGATGATTCTTTGGTCAAAAGTTGACCTATTGGATCAATGGGTTGGTCAAAAGGTCAAAAATTGACAATTTTGACCAAAGTTGACTTTTTGTTTAAAAGTTAACCTATTGGGTCAATGGGAGGTCATTAGGTCAAAAATTGACTATTTTGACTAAAATTTACTTTTTGGTCAAAAGCTGACCTATTAGGTCAATGGGTTGTTCATTGGGTCAAGGATTTACCATTTTGACCAAAGTTAACTTTTTGGTCAGAGATTGACTTATTGTGTCAATAATTGGTCATTAATTCAAAAATTGACTATTTCGACCAAAATTGACTCTTTAGTCAAGTGTTGACCTATTAGGCCAACGAGGATAGATCATTTTGACCAAAGTTGACTTTTTGGTCAAAAGTTGACCTATTGGGTCAATGGGTTAGTCATTGGTCAAGGATTGACCATTTTGATCAAAGATGACTTTTTAGTCAAAGATTGGCTTACTGGGTTAATAATTGGTCATTAGGTCAA
>CM040429.1:81211605-81300255 GCA_022702705.1 Papilionanthe hookeriana x Papilionanthe teres | reverse complement strand
CCTTAGGAGAGGGAACGTGGGAGCTCGAAGTGGCGCTGGTATTCTCCCAGCCTAGCCGTAGATTCAGTAATCAAACATAGGATTAGTCAATATTCTTTACTCCTGGACCAAAGGGTAAAGAATAGGAATGCTCCTATTTGTCACAATACCTTAACATTATCTATTTAAATTCATCAATCATTTAAATTTCTAAAACAAGGGGAAAGATACTTTTTCTGAATAGTTAAAACTTATTTAGCAATTAATTTTATTTCCCGCACTTGCAATTAGTATTAATTTTCTACTTAGCTTAAGTTACTCGATTAGAATACTTAGTTTACTTTATTGCGCTTAAATTTAGAACTCCAAATTTTTGTATACTATTTAAAAATTTATTATTATTATTATTTTAAAATTAGTTGTTATTTAATTTTCTTTCCCCGTGGGATCGATAACCGTAACTCCACTAGAGCCCCGTATTACTTGATACGATACGTATACTTGCGTAGCATCCACAACATAAACAAATTACAATTCTATACATATGATATAGCGGGGTCAAGTTTTTGGCTTCGTTGCAATCAAATTAAAATATCATAATATAAATTTTTGGGTCAACCACCAATTGACCCAATAGGTCAACTTTTGACCAAAAAGTATACTTTGGTCAAAATGGTCAACTTTTGACCCAATGACCAACCCATTGACTTAATAGATCAACATTTAACCAAAAAGTCATCTTCGATCAAAATAGTCAATTCTTGACTCAATTACCAACTCATTGACCAAATAGGTCAACTTTTGACCAAAAAGTGTATTTTAGTCAAAATGGTCAATTTTTGACCCAATGACCACCTTGTTGACCCAATGGGTCAACTTTTGACAAAAAAATTAATTTTGTTCAAAAAATCAATTTTTGACTTAATGATCAATTATTGACCCAATAAGTTAATCTCTGACCAAAAAGTAAACTTTGGTCAAAATTGCCAATCCTTGACCCAATGACCAACCCGTTGACCCAATAGGTCAACTTTTGACAAAAAAGTCAACTTTAGTCAAAATGGTCAATCCTTGACCCAATGACCAACCATTGACCCAATAGATCAACTTTTGACCAAAAGTCAATTTTGGTCAAAATAGTCTACTTTTGACCTAATAACCAATTATTGACCTAGTTAACCAATCTTCGACCAAAAAGTCAACTTTCGTCAGATTGGTCAATCATTGACCTAATCACCAACCCATTGACTCAATAGGTCAACTTTTGACCAAAAAGTCAACTTTGATCAAAATGATCTATCCTTGACACAATGACCAACCCATTGGCCAAATAGGATAAATTTTAACCGAAAAGTCAATTTTGGTCAAAATAGTCAATTTTTGAAATAATGACCAATTATTGACCCAATAAGTCAATCTCTGACCAAAAAGTGAACTTTAGTCAAAATGGTCAATCCTTGACCCAATGACAAACCCATTGACCCAATAAGGCAACTTTAGACTAAAAAGTCATTTTTGGTCAAAATAGTTAATTTTGACCTAATGACCACTCATTGACCCAATAGGTCAACCTTTGACCAAAAAGTCAACTTTTGTTAAAATGATCAATTTTTTACCCAATGATGAACCCATTGACCCAATAGGTCAACTTTTGACTAAAAAGTCATCTTTAGTCGAAATACTCAATTCATGACCCAATTACTAACTCATTGACCAATGACCAATGACCAATTAATAAAAAGTCATCTTTAGTCAAAATGTTCAATTTCTTACCCAATGACCACTCCGTTGACCATTTTGGTCAAAATAGTCAATTTTTGACGTAATGACCACTTATTGACCGAATAAGTCAAACTCTGAGCAAAAAGTCAACTTTAGTCAAAATATTCATTCCTTGACCCAATGACAAACCCATTGACCCAATAGGTCAACTTTTAACCAAAAAGTCAATTTACGTCAGAATAGTAAATTTTAACCTAATGACCACCCAATGATCCAATCGGCCAACATTTGACTTAAAAGTGAACTTTAGTCAATATGGTTAATTTTTGACCCAATGACCAACCCATTGACCTAATAGATCAACTTTTTGCCCAAAATTCATCTTTGTTTAAAAAGGTAAATTCTTAACCCAATTGCGAACTCATTGACCAAGTAGGTCAACTTTTTACCAAAAAGTGAACTTTGTTCAAAATGGTCAATTTCTGACCCAAAGACCACCCCGTTGACCCAATGGGTCAACTTTTGACCAAAAAGTTAATTTGGGTTAAAATAATCAATTTGTGACCTAATGAACATTTATTGGCCCAATAAGTCAACCACTGACCAAAAACTTAACTTTGGTCAAAATGGACAATCCTTAACCCAATGACCACCCCATTGCCCCAATAGGTTAACCTTTGACCAAAAAGTCAACTTTGGTCAAAATAGTCAATCCTGGACCTATTGACCAACCCATTGACCCAAAATGTCAAATTTTGACCAAAAAGTCAATTTTGGTCAAAATAATCAATTTTTGACCTAATGACCAATTATTGAACCAGTAAGCTAATCTCTGACCAAAAAGTCAACTTTGCTCAAAATGGTTGATGTTTGACCCAATGACAAACCCATTGAACCAACTTTTGACTAAAAAGTCAACTTTGGTCAAAATGGTGAATTTCTGACCCAATAACCAACCCATTGACCCAATAGGTCAACTTTTGACCAAAAAGTCAACTTTGGTAAAAATGGTCAATCTTTGACCCAATGACCAACCCATTGACCCAATAGGTCAACTTTTGACAAAAAAGTCAACTTTGATAAAATAAGGTTAATTCTTTACCCAATGACCAACTCATTGAAGCAAAGAGTCAACTTTTGAACGAAAAGTTAATTTGGGTCAAAATAGTCAATTTTTTACCAAATGACCAATTATTGACCCAATAAGTCAATCTCTGACCAAAAAATTAACTTTGATCATAATCGTCGATCCTTGACCCAATGACAAACCCACTGACCCAATAGATCGACTTTTGATTAACAGTCAGTTTTGGTGAATATAGTAAATTTTTAACTTAACGACCAATTATTGACCAAATAGGTCACCTTTCGACCAAAAAGTCAACTTTGGTCAAGATCGTCAATCCTTAACACAATGACAAACTCATTGACCCAAAAGCTCAACTTTTGACTAAAAAGTCAACTTTGGTCAAAATGGTCAAGCCTTAAACCAATGACCAACTCATGAACCCCAAAGGACAACTTTCAACCAAAAAGTCAATTTTGGTGAGACTTTACAATTTTTTAACCTAATGACCACCTGATTGACCCAAAAGGTCAACTTTTGACCAAAATTCACATTTGGTCAAAATTGTCAATTTCTGACACAATGACCTAAATCTCCACTTTGGTGAAAATGGTCAATTTCTGACACAAAGACCAACCCATTAACCAATTTGTCAACTTTTGACTAAAAAGTCAACTTTTGCCAAAATGGTTAATCCTTGACGCAATGACCAACCCATTCACTAAATAGGTCAACTCTTGACCAAAGAGTAAATTTTGCTATAAATTGTCAATTTTAACATAATGATCGCCTCATTGACCTAAATAGGTCAACTTTTGACCAAAAAGGCAACCTTGGTCGAAATGGTCAATCCTTGACCCAATTACCAACCCATTGACCCAATAAGTAAACTTTTGACCAAAAAGTTTTTGGTCAAAATAGTCAATTTTTGACCTAATTTCAATCTTTGACCAAGAAGTCAACTTTGGTCAAAATGGTCAATCCTTGACCCAATGACTAACCTATTTACCTAATAGGTCAACTTTTGACCAAAAAGACAACTTTGGTCAAAATGATCAATCCTTGACCCAATGACCATCCTATTGACCTAATAGGTCAACTTTTGACCAAAAAGTCAATTTTGGTTAAAATTGTTAATTTTTGACCTAATGACCACCCATTGACCCAATAGGTCAACTTTTGACCAAAAAGTTAACTTTGGTCAAAATGGTCAATTTTTGACCCAATAACTAACCCATTGATCCAATAGGTCAACTTTAGACCAAAAAGTCATCTTTGGTCAAAATGGTCAATTCTTGACCCAATTACCAACTATTTAAACAAATAAGTCAAATTTTGACCAAAAAGTCAACTTTGGTCAAAATGGTCAATTTCTAATCCAATGACCTCCCCGTAGACCCACTGAGTTAACTTTTGACCAAAAATTCAATTTTTGTTAAAATAGTCAATTTTTTACATAATGATAAATTTTTGACCAAATAAGTCAATCTCTGACCAAAAAGTTAACCTTGGTTAAAATGGTTAATCGTTGACCCATTGACAAACTCATTGACCCAATAGGTCAATTTTTTACAAAATGTCAATTTTGGTCAAAATAGTCAAATTTTTACCTAATGAACAATTATTGACCCAATAGGACAATTTTTGACCAAACAGTCAACTTTGGTCAAAATGATCAATTTTGACCCAATGACCCAAAAGATCAAATTTTGACCAAAAAGTCATCTTCGTTCAAAATGGTCAATTCTGGACCCAATTACCAACTCATTGACCAAATAGGTCAACTTTTGTCCAAAAAGTCAACTTTGGTCAAAATGGTCAATTTCTGACTCAATGTCCACCCCGTTCACCCAATGGGTTAAATTTTGACAAAAAAAATTTAATTTTTGTAAAAATAGTAAATGTTTGACCTCATAACCAATTATTGACCAAATAACTCAATCTCTAACCAGAAAGCTACTTCCGTCAAAATGGTTAATCCTTGACCCAAAGATGAACCTATTGACCCAATAGGTCAACTTTTGACCAAAAAAATTAATTTTAATCAAAGTAGACTATTTTTGACCTAATGACCACCCATTGACCCAATAGGTTAACTTTTGACCAAAAGGTCAACTTTAGTAAAAATGCTCGATTTTGGACCCAATGACCAAAACATTGACCCAATAGGTCAACTTTTGATCAAAAAGTTAATTTTGGTCAAATTAGTAATTTTTACTTAATGACCACCAAATTGATTCAATAGGTCAACTTTTGACCAAAAAGTCAGCTTTTGTCAAAATGGTCAATTTCCGATCTAATTAACAACTCATCGAATCTAACAGTCAATTTTTAACCAAAAAGTCAATTTGATCAAAATATTCAATTTTTTGACCTAATGACCACCAATTAACCCAATAGGTCAACTTTTGACCAAAAAGTCAACTTTAGTCAAAATGGTCGATTTTTGACCTAATGACCAACCCATTGACCCAATAGATTAACTTTTAACCATACAGTCATCTTCGATCAAAATGGTCAATCCTTGACCCAATTACCTCCTCATTGACCAAAGAGTTCAACATTTGACCAAAAAGTCAATTTTAGTCAAAATGGTAAATTTTTGACCCAATGACCACCCTGTTGACCCAATGGGTCAACTTTTAACGAAAAAATTAATTTTGTTCAAAATAATAAATTTTTGACTTAATGACCAATTATTGACCCAATAAGACAATCTGAGACCAAAAGTCAACTTTGGTCAAATGGTCAACTTTTGACCAAAAAGTCAATTTTGGTCAAAATAGTCAATTTTTTACTTAATGACCAATTATTGACCCAGTAAACCGATCTCTGACCAAAAAGTCAACTTTGGTCAAAAAGGTCAATCCTTGACCCAATGACCAACCCATTGACCTGATAGGTCAACTTTTGACCAAAAAGTAAACTTTGGTCAAAATGATCAATCCTTGACCCAATGACCAACCCATTGGCCTAATAGGACAACTTTTGACTAAAAAGTCAATTTTGGTCCAAATAAACAATTTTTTAATTAAAGACTAATTATAAACCCAATAAGTCAATCTCTGACCAAAAAGTTAACTTTAGTCAAAATGGTCAATCCTTGACCCAATCACAAAACCATCGACTAATAGTCAACTTTTCGACTAAAAGTCAATTTCGGTCAAAATAGTTAATTTTTGACCAAATGATCACCCATTGTTCCGATAGGTCAACTTTTCACCAAAAAGACAACATTGGGTCAAAACGATCAATTTTTTACCCAATGACCAACCCATTGACCCAATATGTCAACATTTAACTAAAAACTCATCTTTTGTCAAATTTTCAAGTCTTGACCCAATTGCCAACTCATTGACCAACTTGGTCAACTTTTGACCAAAAAGTCAACTTTGGTCAAAATGGTCAATTTCTGACCCAATGACTACTCGTTGACCCAATGGGTTAACTTTTGACCAAAAATTCAATTTTGGTCAAAATAGTCAATTTTTTACCAAATGAACAATTTTTGAAACAATAAGTAAATCTCTGACTAAAAAGTCAACTTTGGTCAAAATGGTCATTCCTTAACCCATTGACAAACCCATTGACCCAATAGGTCAACTTTCGTTAAAAAAGTCAATTTTCATCAAAATAGTCAAATTTTGACTTAATGACCGACCACCCATTGACTCAATAGGTCAACTTTTGACCAAAAAGTCAATTTTGGTCAAAATAGTAAATTTTTGACCTAATGACCAATTATTGACCTAGAAAGCCAATCTCCGACCAAAAAGTCAACTTTGGTCAAAATGATCAATCCTTGACCCATTGACCAATCCATTAACCCAATAGGTCAACTTTTGACCAAAAAATCAACTTTGGTCAAAATAGTCAATTTTTGACCCGATGACACTTTTGACCAAAAAGTCATCTTCGGTCAAAATGGTAAATTCTTGATCCAATTACTAACTCATTGACTAAATAGGTCAACTTTTCACAAAAAAGTCAACTTTGGTCAAATTGGTCAATTTCTAACTGAATAACCACCTCGTTGACCTAAATGGTCAACTTTTGACCATAAATTTAATTTTGGTCAAAATAATCAATTTTTGACCTAATGACTAATTATTGACCCAATAAGTCAATTTGTGACCAAAAAATCAACTTTAATCAAAATGGTTAATCCTTGACCTAATGACCAACCCATTGACCCAATAGGTCAACTTTTGACCAAAAAGTTAATTTTGGTCGTAATTGACAATCCTTGACGTAATGACCAACCCATTGACCCAAAAGGTTAACTTTTGACAAAAAATTCAACTTTGGTCAAAATGGTTAATCATTGACCCAATGACTAACCCATTGACCCAATAGGGCAACTTTTGACCAAAATAGTCAATTTTTGACATAATGAGCAATTATGGACCTAATATTTTTATCTCTAATCAAAAGGTCAACTTTGGTTAAAATGGTCAATCCTCGACCCAATGACTATCCTATTGACCCAGTAGGTCAACTTTTGACCAAAAACTGAACTTTAGTCAAAATAGTCAATCATTGACACAATAACCAACCAATTGACACAATAAGTCAACTTTTGACCAAAAAGTTACTTTTAGTTAATATAGTCAAATTTTTACCTAAGGACCACCCTATTGACCCAATATGTCTACATTTGATCAAAAAGTCAACTTTGGTTAAAATGGTCAATTTCTGATCCAATGACCACCTTAATAACTCGATGGGTCAACTTTTGACCAAAAATTCAGATTTTGTCAAAATTGTCAATTTTTCACCTAATGACCAATTATTGACACAATAATTCAATCTCTGACCAAAAAGTCAAATTTGGTCAAAATGGTCCATCACTGACCCAATAACCAATCCATTGACCCAATCAGTCAACTTTTGACCAAAAAGTCAACGATTGTCAAAATGGTCAATCTTTGACCCAATAGGTCATCTTTTGACCAAAAAGTCAATTTTGGTCAAAATAGTTAATTTTTGACATAACGACCATCTCATTGGCCCAATAGGTCAACTTTTGACAAGTTAATTTTGGTTAAAATAGTCAATTTTCACCCAATGACAACCTAATTGATCCAATAGGTCAACTTTTGACCAAAATGTTAATTTTGGTCAAAATAGTAATTATTGACTTAATGGCCAATTATTGACCCAGTAAGCCAATCTCAGAACAAAAAGTAAATTTTGGTTAAAATAGTAAATTTTTGACCTAATGACCACCTAATTGACCCAATAGGTCAACTTTTAACCAAAAAGTCAACTTTTGTCAAAATGGTCAATTTCTGACCCAATGAACAACCCATTGACCCAATATGTCAAATTGTAATCAAAAAGTTAATTTTGGTCAAAATAGTAATTTTTTACTTAATGACCAATTATTGACCCAGTAAGTGAATCTCAGACCAAAAAGTCAATTTTGGTTAAAATAGTCAATCTTTAACCTAATGACCACCTAATCAATCTAATAGGTCAACTTTTGACCAAAAAGTCAACTTTTGTCATAATGATCAATTTTTGACCCAATCAACAATCCATTGATCCAATAGGTCAATTTTTGACCAAAAAGTCAATTTTGGTCAAAATAGAAAATTTTTTAATTAATGACCGATTATTGACCTAATAAGTCAATCTCAGACCAAAAAGTCAACTTTGGACCAAAAAGTCAATGAGAAACCCATTGACTTAATAGGTCAACATTTGACTGACTTAATGACCACCGTTTGACCCAATAGGTCAACTTTTGACCAAAAAGTTAAAATTGGTCAAAGTGGTATATTTTTGACTCAATGATCACCCCATCGACACAATCGGTCAACTTTTGACCAAAAAGTAATCTTTGGTCAAAAGGGTTAATTATTGACCCAATTACCAACCCATTGACCAAATAGGTCAACTATTGACCAAAAAGTCAACTTTGATCAAAATGGTCAATTTCTGACTCAATTCCCACCCCGTTGACCTAATGGTTTAAATTTTGACAAAAAATTCAATTTCGGTCAAAACATTAAATGTTTGATCTAAATTACCAATTATTGACCAAATAACTCAATCTCTAATAAAAAAATTACTTTGGTTAAAATGGTCAATCCTTGACCTAATAGGTCAACTATTGACCAAAAAGTTAATTTTGATCAAAATACTCAATTTTTGACCTAATGACTACCAATTGACCCAATATGTCAACTTTTGACCAAGAAGACAACTTTAGTCAAAATGATCGATTTTTGACCCAATAGATAAACTTTTAACCATAAAGTCATCTTCGGTCAAAATGGTCAATTCTTGATCCAATTACCAACTCATTGACCAAATAGCTCAACTTTTGACCAAAAATTCAATTTAAGTCAAAATGGTCAATTTTTGACCCAATGACCACCTCGTCAATCTAATCAGTCAATTTTTGACAAAAAATTTAATTTTGTTCAAAATAATCAATTTTTGACTTAATGACCAATTATTGACCTATAAGTCAATCTGAGACCAAAAAATCAACTTTGGTCAGAATGGTCAACCCTTGACCCAATGACCAACCCGTTGAACCAATAGGTCAACTTTTGATGAAAAAGCCAACATTGGTCAAAATGTGTAATCCTTGACCCAATGGCCAACCATTCACCCAATAGGTTAACTTTCGACCAAAAAGTTAATTTTGGTCAAAATAGTCAATTTTTGAACTAATGACCAATTATTGACCCAGTAAGCTAATCTCTGACCAAAAAGTCAACTTTGGTCAAAATGGTCAATCCTTGACCTAAAGACCAACCCATTGACCCAATAGATCAACTTTTGACCAACAAGTCAACTTTGGTCAAAATGATCTATCCTTGACCCAATGACCAACCCATTGGCCTAATAGGTCAACTTTTTACTTAAATGTCAATTTTGGTTAAAATAGTCAGTTTTTAAATTAATGACCAATTATTAGCCCAATAAGTCAATCTCTGACCAAAAAGATAACTTTGGTCAAAATGGTCAATCCTTGACCCAATGATTAACCCATTGACCCAATAGGTCAACTTTTGACCAAGAAGTCAACTTTGGTTAAAATAATTAATCCTTGAACCAATGACCAACCCATCAGCCTAATAGGTCAACTTTTGACGAAAAAATCTATTCTTGTCAAAATTGTCAATTTTTGACCTAATGAGCACCCACTGACCCAATAGGTCAACTTTTGAACAAAAGTCAACTTTGGTCAAAATGGTCAATTTTTGACCCAATGACAAACCCATTGATCTTATAAGTCAACTTTTGACCAAAAAAATCATCTTTGGTCAAAATGGTCAATTTGTGACCTAATTACCAACTCATTGACCAAATAGGTGAAACTTTGATCAAAAAGTCAACTTTGGTCAAAATATTCAATTTCTAACCCAATGACTTCCCCGTAGACCCAATAAGTTAGATTTTGACAAAAAATTCAATTTTTGTCAAAATAGTCAAATTTTTACCTAATGACCAATTATTTAACCAATAAGTAATCTCTAACCTAAAGTCAACTTTGATTAAAATGGTCAATCTTTGACCCAATGACAAACCCATTGACTCAATACGTCAACTATTGACGAAAATGTCAATTTTGGTCAAAATAGTCAATTTTTGACCTAATGATCTCCCATTGATCCAGTTGGTCAACTTTTGACCAAAAAGTCAACCTTAGTCAAAATGGTCAATTATTGACCAGATGACCAACCCATTGACCCAATAGGTCAACTTTTTACTAAAAACTCTTCTTTGGTCAAGATGATCAATTCTCGACCCAATTACTAACTCATTAACCAAGTAGGTTAACTTTTGACCAAAATGTCAACTTTGGTCAAAATGGTCAATTTCTGACCCAATGACCACTCATTGACCCAATGCATTAACTTTTGACCAATAATTCAATTTTGGTCAAAATAGTCAATTTTTTACCTAATGACCTATTTTTGAAACAATAAGTCAAACTCTGACTAAAAAGTCAACTTTAGTCAAAATGGTCAATTATTAACCCAATGGCAAACCCATTGACCCAATAGGTCAACTTTTGACAAAAAACTCAATTTTGGTCAAAATAGTCAATTTTGACTTAATGACCACCAATTAACTCAATAGGTCAACTTTTGACCAAAAAGTCAATTTTGGTCAAAATAGTAAATTTTTGACCTAATGACCAATTATTGACGCAGAAAGCTAATCTCCGACCAAAAAGTCAACTGTAGTCAAAATGGTCAATCCTTGACCCTTTGACCAACCCATTGACCTAATAGGTCAACTTTTGACCAAAAAATTAACTTTAGTCAAAATAGTCAATTTTTGACCCAATGACACTTTTGACCAAAAAGTCATCTTCGATTAAAATGGTCAATTCTTGACCCAATTACCAATCATTGACTAAATAGGTTAACTTTTGACCAAAAAGTCAACTTTGGTCAAATTGGTCAATTTCTGACCCAATGACCACCCCGTTGACACAACGTGTAAACTTTTGACCAAAAATTATATTTTTGTCAAAATAATCAATTTATTACCTAATGACCAAATATTTATCCAATAAGTCAATCTGTGACCAAAAAATCAACTTTAATCAAAATGGTCAATCCTTGACCCAAAGACCAACCCATTGACTCAATATGTCAACTTTTGACCAAAGAGTCAATTTTGGTCGTAATTGTCAATCCTTGACGCAATGACCAACCCATTGACCCAAAAGGTCAACTTTTGACCAAAAAGTCGACTTTTGTCAAAATGGTCATTCATTAACCCAATGACCAACCCATTGACCCAATCGGTTAACTTTTAACCAAAATAGTTAATTTTTGACATAATGAGCAATTATTGACCTAATAATTCAATCTCTAACCAAAAGATAAACTTTGGTCAAAATAGTCAATCCTTGACCCAATGACTAACCTATTGACCCAATAGGTTAACTTTTGACCAAAAAGTGAACTTTAGTTAAAATAGTCAATCCTTGACACAATGACCAACCCATCGACACGAGAAGTCAAGTTTTGACCAAAAAGTTAATTTCAACTAATATAGTCAAATTTTTACTTAAGGACCACCCTATTGACCCAATTTGTCTACTTTTGACCAAAAAGTCAACTTTGGTTAAAATGGTCAATCCTTAACCCAATACGTCAGTTTTTTACGGAAAAAGTCAATTTTGGAAGAAAATTTGTCAATTTTTGACCTAATGAACAATTATTGACATAATAGGACAATCTCCGACCAAACAGTCAACTTTGGTCAAAATGGTCAATTTCTGACCCAATGACCCAAAAGATCAAATTTTAATGAAAAAGTCAATCTTTGACCAAATAAGTCAACGTTTGACCAAAAAGTCAACTTTGGTCAAAATGGTCAATTCTTGACTCAATAACCACCCAGTTGACCCAATTGGTTAAATTTTGACAAAAAATTCAATTATGGTCAAAATAGTAAATGTTAGACCTAATGACCAATTTTTGACCAAATAACTCAATCTTTGACCAGAAAGCTACTTAGGTCAAAATGGTCAATCCTTGACCTAATGACGAACCTATTATCCTAATAAGTTAACTTTTGACCAAAAAGTCACTTTTAATCAAAGTAGTCAAATGTTGACCTAATGACCACCCATTGACCCAATAGGTCAATTTTGACCAAAAAGTCTACTTTGGTCAATCCTTAACCTGATGACGAATCCATTGACCTATTATGTCAATTTTTAACCAAAAAGTCAATTTTGATCAAAATAGTGAATTTTTTACCTAATGACCACCAATTGACGAAAAAGTCAATTTTGGTCAAAATAATAAAATTTTGAATTAATGACAAATTATTGACCCAATAAGTCAATCTCCAGCCAAAAGTTAACATTGGACAAGATGGTCAATCCTTCACCCAATGACAAATCCACTGACCCAATAGGTCAACATTTGACTGACCTAATGATCACCGATTGACGTAATTGGTCAACTTTTGACCAAAACATTAACTTTGGTCAAAATGGTCAATTTTTCACCTAGTGCCACCCCATCGACCTAATAGTTCAACTTTTGACCAAAAAGTAATCTTTGGTCAAAACAGTCAATTATTGACTCAATTACCAACTCATTGACCAAATAGATCAACTTTTGACCAAAAAGTCAACTTTTGTCAAAATTGTCAATTTTTGACTCAATTTCCACCCCGTTGACCTAATGGGTTAAATTTTGATAAAAAATTCAATTTGGTCAAAATGGTAAATGTTTGATCTAACGGCCAATTATTGACCAAATAACTCAATCTCTAATAAAAAAGTCAAGTTTGGTTAAAATGGTCAATCCTTAACTGAATGACGAATACATTGACTAAATAGGTCAACTTTTGACCAAAAAGTCAACTTTGATCAAAATAGTCAATTTTTGACCTAATGACCACCAATTGACCTAATAAGTCAATTGTTGACCAAAAAGTCAACTTTGGTCGGAATGGTAATTTTTAGACCCAATGACCACCCCACTGAACGAATAGATCAAGTTTTAACCGAAAATTCATCTTTGGTCAAAATGGTTAATTCTTGACCCAATTACCAACTCATTGACGAAATATGTCAACTTTTGACCAAAAAGTTAATTTTCATCATAATGGTCAATTTTTGACCCAATGACCACCACGTTGACCCAATGGGTCAACTTTTGACAAAAAATTTAATTTTGTTCAAAATAATCAATTTTTGACTTAATGATCAATTATTAACCCAATAAGTCAATCTCTAACCAAAAAGTCAACTTTGGTCAAAATGGTCAATCCTTGACCCAATGACCAACCCGTTGATCCAAAAGGTCAACTTTTGACTAAAAAGTCAACTTTGGTCAAAATGGTCAATCCTTGACCCAATGACCAACCATTGACCCAATAAGTCAACTTTTGACCAAAAAGTCAATCTAGGTAAAAAATAGTCAATTTTTGACCTATTGACCAATTATTGACCCAAAAAGCCAATCTCCGACCAAAAATCCAACTTTGGTCAAAATGGTCAATTTTGACCCAATGACCCAAAAGATCAAATTTTGACGAAAAAGTCTTCTTCATATAAAATGGTCAATTTTTCACCTCATTACCAACTCATTGATCAAATAAGTCAACTTTTGACCAATAAGTCAACTTTGGTCAAAATGGTTAACTTCTGACTCGATGACCACCCAGTTGACCCAATTAGTTAAATTTTGACAAAAAATTCAATTTTGGTCAAAATAGTAAATGTTTGACCTAATGACCAAATTTTGACCAAATAACTCAATCTCTGACCAGAAAGCTAATTAGGTCAAAATAGTCAATCCTTCACCCAATGACGACTTATTGTCCTAATAAGTCAACGTTTGACCAAAAAGTCACTTTTAATCAAAGTAGTCAATTTTTGACCTAATGACCACCCATTGACCCAATAGGTCAACTTTTGACCAAAAAGTCAACTTTGGTTAACATGGTCAATCCTTAACCTGATGACGAATCCATTGACCCAACATGTCAACTTTTGACCAAAAAGTCAATTTTGATCAAAATAGTCAAAATTTTACCTAATGACCACCAATTGACGAAAAAGTCAATTTTGGTCAAAATAGTAAATTTTTTAATTAATAACAAATTATTGACCCAATAAGTCAATCTCCGACCAAAAGTCAACTTTGGACAAGATGGTCAATCCTTGACCTAATGACAAACCCATTGACCCAATAGGTCAATATTTGACTGACCTAATGACCACCTGATCAACCCAATCGCTTAACTTTCGACAAAAACGTTAGCTTGGTCAAAATGGTCAATTTTTCACCCAATGACCACCCCATCGACCTAATAGATCAACTATTGACCAAAAAGTAATCTTTGGTCAAAATGGTCAATTATTGACCCAATTACCAACTCATTGACCAAATAGGTCAACTTTTGACCAAAAAGTCAACTTTGGTCAAAATCGTCAATTTCTGACTCAATTTCCACCCCATTGACCAAATGGATTAAATTTTGACAAAAATTCAATTTCGGTCAAAATAGCAAATGTTTGATCTAACGACCAATAACTGACCAAGTAACTCAATCGCTAGTAAAAAAGTCAACTTTGGTTAAAATGGTCAATCCTTGACTTAATGATGAATTCATTGACTAAATAGGTCAACTTTTGACCAAAATAGTCAATTTTTGATCTAATGATCACCAATTGACTCAATAAGTTAACTTTTGACCAAAAAGTCAACTTTGGTCAAAATGGTCAATTTTTGACCCAATGACCAACCCATTGACCAAATAGATCAACATTTAACCAAAAAGTCATCTTCAATCAAAATGGTCAATTCTTAACCCAATTACCAACTCATTGACCAAATAGGTCAACTTTTGACCAAAAAGTCAATTTTAGTCAAAATTACTAATTTGATCTAATGACCACCTCGTTGATCTACTGGGTCAACTTTTGACAAAAAATTTAATTTTGTTCAAAATAATTAATTTTTGACTAAATGATCAATTATTGACCCAATAAATCAATCTCTGACCAAAAAGTAAACTTTGGTCAAAATTGTCAATCCTTGGCCCAATAACCAACCCGTTGACCCAATAGGTCGACTTTTGACGAAAAAGTTAACTTTGGTCAAAATGGTCAATCCTTGACCCAATGACCAACCATTAACCCAATAGGTCAATTCTTGACCAAAAAGTCAATTTTGGTCAAAACAGTTTATTTTTGACCTGATGACTAATTATTGAGCCAGTTAGCCAATCTTCGACCAAAAAGTTAACTTTCGTCAAATTGATCAATCCTTCACCCAATGACCAACTCGTTGACCCAATAGGTTAACTTTTGACCAAAAAGTCAACTTTGGTCAAAATGATCTATCCTTGACACAATGACCAACCCATTGGCCTAATAGGTTAAATTTTGTCCAAAAAGTCAATTTTGGTCAAAATAGTCAACTTTTGAATTAATGACCAATTATTGACCCAATAAGTCAATCTCTGACCAAAAAGTGAACTTTAGTCAAAATGGCCAATCCTTGACCCAATGACAAACCCATTGACCCAATAGGTGAACTTTAGACCAAAATGTCAATTTTGGTCAAAATAGTTAATTTTGACCTAATGACCACTCATTGACCCAATATGTCAACTTTTGACCAAAAAGTCAACTTTGGTTAAAATGATCAATTTTTTACCCAATGATGAACCCATTGACCCAATAGGTCAACTTTTGACTAAAAAGCCATCATTAGTCAAAATACTTAATTCTTGACCCAATTACCAACTCATTGACCAATGACCAATTAATCAGAACTCATCTTTAGTCAAAAGGGTCAATTTCTTACCCAATGACCACTCTGTTGACCATTTTGGTCAAAATAGTCAATTTTTGACGTAATGACCAATTATAGACCCAATAAGTCAAACTCTGAGCAAAAAGTCAACTTTAGTCAAAATGTTCATTCCTTGACTCAATTTAATGACAAACCCATTGGCCCATTAGGTCAACTTTTAACCAAAAAGTCAATTTACGTCAGAATGGTAAATTTTAACCTAATGACTACCCATTCATCCAATCGGTCAACATTTGACCAAAAAGTGAACTTTAGTCAATATGGATAATTTTTGACCCGATGACTAACCCATTGACCTAATAGATCAACTTTTTGCCAAAAAGTCATCTTCGTTCAAAAAAGTAAATTCTTAACCCAATTGCCAACTCATTGACAAAGTAGGTCAACTTTTGACCAAAAAGTCAACTTTGGTCAAAATGGTCAATTTCTGACCCAAAGACCACCCCGTTGACCGAATGGGTCAACTTTTGACCAAAAAGTTTATTTGGGTCAAAATAATCAATTTGTGACCTAATGACCAATTATTGACCCAATAAGTCAACCACTGACCAAAAAGTTAACTTTGGTCAAAATGGACAATCCTTAACCCGATGACTAACCCATTGGCCCAATAGGTTAACCTTTAACCAAAAAGTCAAATTTGGTCAAAATGGTCAATCCTGGACCTAATGACCAACCCATTGACCCAAAAGGTCAAATTTTGACCAAAAAGTCAATTTTGGTCAAAATAATCAATTTTTTACTTAATGACCAATTATTGACCCAGTAAGCTAATCTCTGACAAAAAAGTCAACTTTGCTCAAAATGGTTGATGTTTGACCCAATGAATAACCCATTGAACTAATAGGTCAACTTTTGACTAAAAAGTCAACTTTGGTCAAAATGGTTGATGTTTGACCCAATGAATAACCCATTGAACTAATAGGTTAAATTTTGACTAAAAAGTCAACTTTGGTCAAAATGGTCAATCGTTGACCCAATGACCAACCCATTGACCCAATAGGTCAATTTTGACAAAAAAGTCAACTTTGGTCAAAATGGTCAATTCTTGACCCAATGACCAACTCATTGACCCAATAAGTCAACTTTTGAACAAAAAGTCAATTTGGGTCAAAATAGTCAATTTTTTACCAAATGACCAATTATTGACCCAATAAGTCAATCTCTGACCAAAAAATCAACTTTGGTCATAATGGTCAATCCTTGATCCAATGACAAACCCATTGACCGAATAGGTCAACTTTTGGCCAAAAAGTCAACTTTGGTCAAAAGGGTCAATCCTTGACCCAATGACAAACCCGCAGACCCAAAAGATCGACTTTTGACTAAAAGTCAGTTTTGGTCAATATAGCAAATTTTTCACTTAATGACCAATTATTGACTAAATAGGTCAACTTTCGACCAAAAAGTCAACTTTGGTCAAGATCGTCAATCCTTAACCCAATGACAAACACATTGACCCAAAAGATCAACTTTTGACAAAAAAATCAACTTTGGTCAATTTGGTCAATCCTTAAACCAATGACTAACTCATGAACTCAAAAGGACAACTTTCGACCAAAAAGTCAATTTTGGTGAGACTTTACAATTTTTTAACCTAATGACCACCTCATCGACCCGAAAGGTCAACTTTTGACCAAAAGTCAAATTTAGTCAAAATTGTTAATTTCTGACACAATGACCTAAATGTCAACTTTGGTGAAAATGGTCAATTTCTGACACAAAGACCAACCCATTGACCAATTTGTCAACTTTTGACTAAAAAGTCAACTTTTGCCAAAATGGTTAATCCCTGACGTAATGACCAACACATTCACTAAATAAGTCAACTCTTGACCAAAGAGTCAATTTTGATTTAAATTGTCAATTTTTGACATAATGACCGCCTCATTGACCTAAATGGTCAATCCTTGACCCAATTACCAACCCATTGACCCAATAAGTCAACTTTTGACCAAAATGTAAATTTTTGTCAAAATAGTCAATTTTTGACCTAATTTCAATCTTTAACCAAGAAGTCAACTTTGGTCAAAATGGTCAATCCTTGACCCAATGACTAACCCTTTCACCCAATAGGTCAACTTTTGACCAAAAAGTCAAGTTTGGTCAAAATGATCAATCCTTGACCCAATGACCAACCCATTGACCTAATAAGTCAACTTTTGACCAAAAAGTCAATTTTGGTTAAAATTGTTAATTTTTGACTTAGTGACAACCCATTGACCCAATAGGTTAAATTTTGACAAAAAAAGTCAACTTTGGTGAAAATGGTCAATTTTTGACCCAATAACTAACCCATTGATCAAATAGGTCAACTTTCGACCAAAAAAATCATCTTTGGTCAAAATGGTCAATTCTTGCCCCAATTACCAACTCATTAAACAAATAAGTCAAATTTTGACCAAAATGTCAACTTTGGTCAAAATGGTCAATTTCTAACCCAATGACCTCCCCGTAGACCCAATGAGTTAACAATTGACCAAAATTTCAATTTTTGTCAAAATAGTCAATTTTTTACCTAATAACAAATTATTGACCCAATCTGACCAAGAAGTCAACTTTGGTTAAATTGGTCAATCCTTGACCCAATGACAAACTCATTGACCCAATAGGTCAATTTTTTACAAAAAGGTCAATTTTGGTCAAAATTGTCAAATTTTTACCTAATGAACAATTATTGACCCAATAGGACAATTTTTTACCAAACAATCAACTTTGGTCAAAATGATCAGTTTTGACCCAATGACCCAAAAGATCAAATTTTTACCAAGAAGTCATCTTTGTTCAAAATGATCAATTGTGGACCCAATTACCAACTCATTGACCAAATAAGTCAACTTTCGACCAAAAAGTCAACTTTGGTCAAAATGGTCAATTTCTCGACTCAATGACCACCCCATCGACTCAATCGGTTAAATTTCGACAAAAAATTTAATTTTGGTAAAAATAAGTAAATGTTCGACCTAATAACCAATTATCGACCAAATAACTCAATCTTTGACCGTAAAGCTACTTCGTCAAAATGGTCAACTTCGACCCAAAGATGAACCAATCAATCTCAATCAAGTCAACTTTTGACCAAAAAAGTCAATTTTAATCAAAGTAGTCAAATTTTTACCTAAAGACCACCCATTGACCCAATAGGTCAACTTTTGACCAAAAGGTTAACTTTGGTTAAAATTCTCGATATTTGACCCAATGACCAACCTATTGACCCAAAAGGTCAACTTTTTATCAGTTAATTTTGGTCAAATTAGTAATTTTTTACTTAATGACCACCTAATTGATCTAATAGGTCAACTTTTGACCAAAAAGTTAGCTTTTGTCAAAATGGTCAATTTCTGATCCAATTAACAACCCATTGACCCGAAAGGTCAATTTTTAACCAAAAAGTCAATTTTGATCAAAATAGTTAATTTTTTGACCAAATGTCCACCAATTGATCCAATAGGTCAAGTTTTGACTAAAAAGTCAACTTTAGTCAAAATGGTCGATTTTTGACCCAATGACCAACTCATGGACACAATAGATTAGCTTTTAACCATGCAGTCATTTTAGGTCAAAATGGTCAATCCTTGCCCCAATTACCAACTCATTGACCAAATACTTCAACATTTGACCAAAAAGTCAATTTTAGTCAAAATGGTAAATTTTTCACCCAATGACCACCCCGTTGACCCAATGGGTCAACTTTTGACGCAAAAATTAATTTTGTTCAAAATAATAAATTTTTGACTTAATGACCAATTATTGACCCAATAAGTCAATCTGAGACCAAAAAGTTAACTTTGGTCAAATGGTCAATCCTTGATCCAATGACCAACCCGTTAACCAATAGGTCAACTTTAGACTAAAAAGTCAACTTTGGTCAAAATGATCAATCCTTGACGCAATGACCAACCGTTGACCCAATAAATCAACTTTTGACCAAAAAGTCAATTTTGGTCAAATTAGTCAATTTTTTACGAAAGGCTAACTATTGACCAAGTAAGATCATCTCTGACCAAAAAGTCAACTTTGGTCAAAATGGTCAATCATTGACCCAATTACCAACCAATTGACCAAATAGATCAACTTTTGACCAAAAAGTCAACTTTGGTCAAAATGATCTATCCTTGACCCAATGACCCAAAGGATCAAATTTTGACCAAAAAGTCAACTTCGTTCAAAATGGTCAATTCTCGACCCAATTTCCAACTCATTGACCAAATAGGTGAACTTCTGAGCAAAAAGTCAACTTTGGTCAAAATGGCCAATTTCTGACTCAATGACCACCCCGTTGAACCAATGGGTTAAATTTTGACAAAAATCTCAACTATGGTAAAAATAATAAATGTTTGACCTATGACCAATTATTGACCAAATAACTCAATCTATACTAGAAAGCTACTTAGGTCAAAATGGTCAATCCTTGACCCAATGACGAACCTATTGACCCAATAGGTCAACTTTTGACCAAAAAGTCAATTTTAATCAAAGTAGTCAATTTTTGACCTAATGACCACCGAGTGACCCAATAGGTCAACTTTTGACCAAAAAGTCAATTTTGGTCAAAATAGTCAATTTTGGTCAAAATAGTCAATTTTTTTACTTAATGACCAATTATTAACCAAGTAAGCCAATCTCTGACCAAAAAGTCAACTTTGGTCTAAATGGTCAATCCTTGATCCAATGACCAACCCATTGACCTAATAGGTCAACTTTTGACCAAAATGTCAATTTTGGTTAAAATTGTTAATTTTTGACCTAATGACCACCCATTGACCCAATAGGTCAAATTTTGACAAAAAAGTCAACTTTGGTCAAAATGATCAATTTTTGACCCAATAACTAACCCATTGATCAAATAGGTCAACTTTCGACCAAAAAAATCATCTTTTGTCAAAATGGTCAATTCTTGCCCCAATTACCAACTCATTGAACAAATAAGTCAAATTTTGACCAAAATGTCAACTTTGGTTAAAATGGTCAATTTCTAACCCAATGACCTCCCCGTAGACCCAATGAGTTAACAATTAACCAAAATTTCAATTTTTGTCAAAATTGTCAATTTTTTACCTAATGACAAATTATTGACCCAATCTGACCAAAAAGTCAACTTTGGTTAAAATGGTCAATCCTTGACCCAATGACAAACTCATTGACCCAATAGGTCAATTTTTTACAAAAAGGTCAATTTTGGTCAAAATAGTCAAATTTTTACCTAATGAACAATTATTGACCCAATAGGACAATTTTTGACTAAACAATCAACTTTGGTCAAAATGATCAATTTTGACCCAATGACCCAAAAGATCAAATTTTTACCAAGAAGTCATCTTCATTTAAAATGATCAATTGTGGACCCAATTACCAACTCATTGACCAAATAGGTCAACTCTTGACCAAAAAGTCAACTTTGGTCAAAATGGTCAATTTCTGACTCAATGACCACCCCATTGACCCAATGGGTTAAATTTTGACAAAAAATTTAATTTTGGTAAAAATAGTAAATGTTTGACCTAATAACCAATTATTGACCAAATAACTCAATCTCTGACCAGAAAGCAACTTCGGTCAAAATGGTCAATCCTTGACCCAAAGATGAACCTATTGACCCAATAGGTTAACTTTTGACCAAAAAAGTCAATTTTAATCAAAGTAGTCAATTTTTTTACTTAAAGACCACCCATTGACCCAATAGGTCAACTTTTGACCGAATGGTTAACTTTGGTTAACATACTCAATTTTTGACCCAATGATCAACCCATTGACCCAAAAGGTCAACTTTTGATCAGTTAAATTTGGTCAAATTAGTAATTTTTACTTAATGACCACCTAATTGATCTAATAGGTCAATTATGGTAAAAATAATAAATGGTCAATTATTTACCAAATAACTCAATCTCTGACCAGAGAGCTACTTAGGTCAAAATGGTCAATCCTTGACCCAATGATGAACCTATTGACCCAATAGGTCAACTTTTGACCAAAAAGTCAATTTTAATCAAAGTAGTCAATTTTAGACCTAATGACCACCCAGTGACCCAATAGGTCAACTTTTGACCAAAAAGTCAATTTTGGTCAAAATAGTCAATTTTTTTACTTAATGACCAATTATTGACCTAGTAAGGCAATCTCTGACCAAAAAGTCAACTTTGGTCGAAATGGTCAATCCTTGACCCAATGACCAACCCATTGACTAGATAGGTTAACTTTTGACCAAAAAGTCGACTTTGGTCAAAATGATCAATCCTTGACCTAACGACCACCAACCAATTGGCCTAATAGGCCAACTTTTGACCAAAAAGTCAATTTTGGTCAAAAGAAACAATTTTTGAATTAAAGACCAAATATGTCAATTTCTGACCTAATGACAAATTATTGACCCAATAAGTCAATCTCTGACCAAAAAGTCAAATTTTGTAAAAAATGGTCAATCCCTGACCCAATCACAAAACCATTGACAAAATAGGTCAACTTTTGACCAAAAAGTCAATTTCGGTCAAAATTGTTAATTTTTGACCTAATGATCACCCATTGATCCGATCGATCAACTTTTGACCAAAAAAGTCAACTTGGGTCAAAACAATCAAATTTTGACCCAATGACCAACCCATTGACCCAATAGGTCAACATTTAACTAAAAACTCATCTTTGGTCAAAATGATTAATTCTTAACCCAATTACCAACTCATTGACCAAGTAGGTCAACTTTTGACCAAAAAGTCAACTTTGGTCAAAATGGTCAATTTTTAACCCAATGACCACTCATTGACCCAATGGGTTAACTTTTGACAAAAAGTCAATTTTTGTCAAAATAATAAATTTCGACTTAATGACCACTCCATCGACTTCAATAGTCAACTTTTGACCAAAAGTCAATTTTGGTCAAAATAGTAAATGTTTGACCTAATTTCCAATTATTGACCCAGAATGCCAATCTCCGACCAAAAAGTCAACTTTGGTCAAAATGGTCAATCCTTGACCCATTGACCAATCTATTGACCCAATAGGTCAACTTTTGACCAAAAAATCAACTTTGGTCAAAATAAGTAATTTTTGACCCAATGACACTTTTGACCAAAAAGTCATCTTCGGTCAAAAATGGTCAATTCGTGACCCAATTACCAACTCATTGATTAAATAGGTTAATTTTTGACCTAATGACTAATTATTGATCCAATAAGTCAATCTGTGACCAAAAAATCAACATTAATCAAAATGGTCAATCCTTGACCCAATGACCAACCCATTGACCCAATAGGTCAACTTTTGACCAAAGAGACAATTTTGGTCGTAATTGTCAATCCTTAACGTAATCACCAACTCATTGACCCAAAAGGTCAACTTTTGACCAAAAAGTCAACTTTGGTTAAAATGGTCAATCATTGACCCAATAGGGCAACTTTTAACCAAAATAGTCAATTTTTGACATAATGAGCAATTATGGACCTAACAATTCTATCTCTAACCAAAAGGTCAACTATGGTCAAAATAGTCAGTCCTTGACCCAATGACTATCTTATTGACCAAGTGGGTCAACTTTTGACCAAAAACTGAACTTTAGTCAAAATAGTTAATCCTTGACATAATGACCAACCCATTAACACAATAAGTCAACTTTTGACCAAAAAGTTAATTTTAGTCAATATAGCCAAATTTTTACCTAAGGACCACCCTATTGACCCAATATGTCTACTTTTAACCAAAAAGTCAACTTTGGTCAAAATAGTCAATTTCTGACCCAATGACCACCTTAATAACTCAATGGGTCAACTTTTGACCAAAAATTCAGATTTTGTCAAAATTGTCAATTTTTGACCTAATGACCAATTATTGACCCAATAAGTCAATCTCTGACCAAAAAGTCAAATTTGGTCAAAATGGTCCATCACTGACCCAATAACCAACCCATTGACCCAATCAGTCAACTTTTGACCAAAAAGTCAAGGATTGGCAAAATGGTCAATCTTTGACCCAATGGCCCAATAGTCAACTTTTGACCAAAAAGTCAATTTTGGTCAAAATAGTAAATTTTTGACATAATGAACAACTCATTGGCCCAATAGGTCAACTTTTGACCAGTCAATTTTGGTTAAAATAGTCAATTTTTTACCCAATGACCACCTAATTGATCCAATAGGTCAACTTTTGACCAAAAAGTTAATTTTTGGTCAAAATAGTAATTATTGACTTAATGACCAATTATTGACCCAATATGTCAATCTAAGACCAAAAAGTCAATTTTGGTTAAAATAGTCAATTTTTGACCTAATGACCACCTAATTGACCCAATAGGACAACTTTTAACCAAAAAGTTAATTTTGGTCAAAATAGTAATTTTTTACTTAATGACCAATTATTGACCTAGTAAGTCAATCTCAGACCAAAAAGTCAATTTTTGTTAAAATAGTCAATCTTTGACCTAATGACCATCTAATTGACCTAACAGGTCAACTTTTGACCAAAAAGTCAACTTTTGTCAAAATGATCAATTTCTGACCCAATCAACAATCCTTTGATCCAATTGGTCAATTTTTGACCAAAAAGTCAATTTTGGTCAAATAGAAAATGTTTAAATTAATGACCAATTATTGACCTAATAAGTCAATCTCCGACCAAAAAGTCAACTTTAGACCAAAAGGTCAATGACAAACCCATTAACCGAATAGGTCAACATTTGACTGGCCTAATGACCACCGTTTGACATAATAGGTCAACTTTTGACCAAAAAGTTAAATTTGGTCAAAGTGATCTATTTTTGACTCAATGACCACCCCATCGACCCAATCGGTCGACTTTTGACAAAAAAGTAATCTTTGGTCAAAAAGGGTTAATTATTGACCCAATTACCAACTCATTGACCAAATGTCAACTTTTGACGAAAAAGTCAACTTTGGTCAAAATGGTCAATTTCTGACTCAACTTCCACCCCGTTGACCTAATTGGTTAAATCTTGACAAAAAATTCAATTTTGATCAAAATAGTAAATGTTTGATCTAATTACCAATTATTGACCAAATAACTCAATCTCTAAATAAAAAATCAAATTTGGTCAAAATGGTCAATCCTTGACCCAATGATGAATCCATTAACCCAATAAGTCAACCTTCGACAAAAAAGTCAATTTTGATCAAAATAGTCAATTTTTAACCTAATGATCATCAGTTGACCTAATAGGTCAACTTTTAACCAAAAAGTCAACTTTGGTCAAAATGGTTGATTGTTGACCCGATGACCAACCCATTGACCCAAAAGATCAACTTTTAACCAAAAATTCATCTTCGGTCAAAATGGTCAATTCTTGACCCAATTACCAACTCATTAACCAAATAGACTTTTGATCAAAAGTCAATTTTAGTCAAAATGGTCAATTTTTGACTCAATGACCACCCCGTTGACCCAATAGGTCAACTTTTGACAAAAAATTTAATTTTGTTGAAAATACTAAATTTTTAACTTAATGACCAATTATTGACCCAATTAGTTAATCTCTAACCAAAAAGTCAACTTTGGTTAAAATGGTCAATACTTGACCAAATGACCAACTCGTTGACCCAATAGGTCAACTTTTGACGAAAAAGTCAACTTTTGTCAAAATGGTCAATCATTGACCCAAAGACCAACCATTAACCCAATAGGTCAACTTTTGACCAAAAAAGTGAATTTTGGTCAAAATAGTCAATTTTTGACATAATAACCAATTATTGACCCAGTAAGCCGATCTCTGACCAAAAAGTCAACTTTGGTTAAAAGGGTCAATCCTTGACCCAATGACAAACCCATTGACCAAATAGGTCAACTTTTGACCAAAAATTCAACTTTGGTCCAAATGATCAATCATTAACCCAATGACCAACCCATTGGCCTAATAGGTCAACTTTTGACCAAAAAGTCAATTTTGGTCAAAATAGATAATTTTTGAATTAATGTTGAATTATTGACCCAATAAGTCAATCTCTGGCAAAAAAGTCAACTTTGGTCAAAATGGTCAATCCATTGACCCAATAGGTCAACTTTTGAACCAAATGTCAATTTTGGTCAAAATAGTCAATTTTTGACCTAAAGATCACCCATTGATCCAATAGGTCAACTTTTGACCAAAAAGTCAACTTTAGTCAAAATGGTCAATTATTGACCCAAAGACCAACCCATTGACCCAATAGGTCAACGTCTTACTAAAAACTCATCTTTGGTCAAGATGATGAATTCTTGACCCAATTACTAACTCATTGACCAAGTAGGTCAACATTTGACCAAAATGTCAACTTTGGTCAAAATGATTATTTTCTGACCCAATGAGCACTCGTTGACCTAATGCGTTAACTTATGACCAATAATTCAATTTTGGTCAACATAGTCAAATTTTTACCTAATGACCTATTTTTGAAACAATAAGTCAAACTCTGACTAAAAAGTCTACTCTGGTCAAAATGGTCAATTCTTAACCCAATGACAATCCCATTGACCCAATAGGTCAACTTTTGACAAAAAAGTCAATTTTGGTCAAAATAGTCAAATTTTGACTTAATGACCACCCATTGACTCAATAGGTCAACTTTTGACCAAAAAGTCATTTTTGGTCAAAATAATAAATTTTTGACCTAATGACCAATTATAGACCAAGAAAGCCAATCTCCGACCAAAAATTCAACTTTAGTCAAAATGGTCAATCCTTGACCCATTGACCAACCCATTGACCCAATAGGTCAACTTTTGACCAAAAAATTAACTTTGGTCAAAATAATCAATTTTTGACCCAATGACACTTTTGAACAAAAAGTCATCTTCGGTCAAAATGGTCAAATCTTGACCCAATTTCCAATCATTGACTAAATAGGTCAACTTTTAACAAAAAAGTCAACTTTGGTCAAATTGGTCAATTTCTGACCCAATCACCACCCCGTTGACCCAATGGGTTAACTTTTGACCAAAAATTTAATTTTGGTAAAAATAATCAATTTTTGACCTAATGACCAATTATTGACCCAATGAGTCAATGTGCAACCAAAAATTCAACTTTAATCAAAATGGTCAATCCTTGACCCAATGACCAACCCATTTACCCAATAGGTCAACTTTCGACCAAAGAGTCATTTTGGTCGTAATTGTCAATCCTTGAAGCAATGACCAACCCATTGACCAAAAAGGTCAACTTTTGACCAAAAAGTCAACTTTGGTCAAAATGGTCAATCATTGACCCGATGACCAACCCATTGACCCAATAGGTCAACTTTTGACCAAAATAGTTAATTTTTGACATAATGAGCAATTATTGACCTAATAATTCAATCTCTAACCAAAAGGTAAACTTTGGTCAAAATGGTCAATCCTTGACCCAATGACTAACCTATTGACCCAATAGGTCAACTTTTGACCAAAAAGTGGACTTTTGTCAAAATAGTCAATCCTTGACATAATGACCAACCCATTTACACAATAAGTCAACTTTTGACCAAAAAGTTTATTTTAGTCAATATAGTTAAATTTTTTACTTAAGGACCACCCTATTGACCCAATATGTCTACTTTTGACCAAAAAGTCAACTTTGGTCAAAATGGTCAATTCTGACCCAATGACCACCTTAATAACACAATGGGTTAACTTTTGACCAAAAATTCAGATTTTGTCAAAATCGATAATTTCGATCTAATGACCAATATCGACCCAATAAGTCAATCTTCGACTAAAAAGTCAATTTGGTCGAAATGGTCCATCATCGACCCAATAACCAACCCATCGACCTACTACTCAACTTTCGACCAAAAAGTCAACGATCGTCAAAATGGTCAATATTCGACCCAATGACCTAATAAGTGAACTTTCGACCAAAAAGTCAATTTTCGTCAAATATCAATTTTCGACATAATGACCAACTCATCGGCCTAATAAATCAACCTTCGACCAAAAAGTCAATTTTGGTTAAAATACCAATTTTCGACCTAATGACCACCTAATTGACCCAAGGGTCAACTTTTGACCAAAAAACTAATTTTGGTCAAAATAGTAATTTTTGACCTCATGACCACCTAATTGACCCAATAGTTCAACTTTTAACCAAAAAGTCAACTTTTGTCAAATTAGTCAATTTCTGACCCAATGAATAACCCACTGACCCAATATGTCAACTTTTGATCAAAAAGTTAATTTTGATCAAAATAGAAATTTTTTACTTAATGACCAATTATTGACCAAGTAAGTCGATCTCAGACCAAAAAGTAAATTTTAGTTATAATAGTCAATCTTTGACCTAACGACCCCCTAATTGACCCAATAGGTCAACTTTTGACCAAGAAGTCAACTTTTGTCAAAGTGATCAATTTTTGACCCAATCAACAACCCATTGACCCAATAGGTCAATTTTTGACCAAAAGTTAATTTTGGTGAAAATAGAAAATTTTTGAATTAATGATCGATTATTGACCTAATAAGTCAATCTCCAAACAAAAAGTCAACTTTGGACCAAAAAGTCAATGACAAACCCATTGACCCATTAGGTCAACATTTGACTGACCTAATCACCACCGATTGACCCAAAAGGTTAACATTTGACCAAAAAGTTAACTTTGGTCAAAGTGGTCTATTTTCGACTCAATGACCACCCCATCGACCCAATCAGTCAACTTTTGACCAAAAAGTAATCTTTGGTCAAAAAGGTCAATTAATGACCCAATTACCAACTCATTGACCAAATAGGTCAACTTTTGACCAAAAAGTCAACTTTGATCAAAATGGTCAATTTTTGACTCAATTCCCACCCCGTTGACCTAATGGTTTAAATTCTGACAAAAAATTTAATTTTGGTCAAAATGGTCAATCCTTGACCTAAGGACGAATACATTGGCGCAATAGGTCAAATTTTGACCAAAAACTCTATTTTGATCAAAATAGTCAATTTTGACCTAATGACCACCAATTAACCCAATAGGTCAACTTTTAACCAAAAAGTCAACTTTAGTCTAAATGGTCGATTTTTTACTCAATGACCAACTCATTGACCAAATAGATCAACTTTTAACCATAAAGTCATCTTCGTTCAAAATGGTCAATTCTTGATCCAACTACCAACTTATTGACCAAAAGTTCAACTTTGGACCAAAAATTCAATTTAAGTCAAAATGGTGAATTTTTGACCCAATGACCACCCTGTTGACCCAAAGGGTCAAATTTTGACTAAAAAATTAATTTGGTTCAAAATAATCGATATTTGACTTAATGACCAATTATTGACCTAATAAGTCAATCTGAGACCAAAAAATTAACTTTGGTCAGAATGGTCAATCCTTGACCCAATGACCAACCCGTTGAACCAATAGGTCAACTTTTGATGAAAAAGTTAACTTTGGTCAAAATGATCAATCCTTGACCCAATGACCAACCATTGACCCAATATGTTAACTTTTGGCCAAAAAGTCAATTTTGGTCAAAATAGTCAATTTTCAACTAATGACCAATTATCGAATCTAAAGAAGTTAATCTCCTGACCAAAAAGTCAACTTTGATCAAAATGAGTCAATCCTCGACCCAATGACCAACCCATCAATCTAATAGATCAACTTTCGACCAACAAGTCAACTTTGGTCAAAATGATATATCCTCGAATCCAATGACCAACCCATTAGCCTAATAGGTCAACTTTTAACTTAAAAGTTATTTTTGGTCAAAATAGTTAATTTTTGAATTAATGACCAATTATTGGCCTAATAAGTCAATCTCTGACTAAAAAGATAAATTTGTTCAAAAAGGTCAATCATTGACCCAATTATTAACCCATTGTCCCAATAGGTCAACTTTTGACCAAGAAGTCAACTTTGGTCAAAATAATCAATCCTTGACCCAATGACAAACCCATTGGCCTAATAGGTCAAGTTTTGACCAAAAAGTCTATTCTTGTCAAAATTGTCAATTCTTGACCTAATGACCACCAATTAACCCAATATGTTAACTTTTGAACAAAAAGTCAACTTTGATCAAAATGGTCAATTTTTGACTCAATGACCAACCCATTGATCCAATAGGTCAACTTTTGACTAGAAAAATCATCATTGGTTAAAATGGTCAATTTGTGGCCCAATTACCAACTCATTGACCAAATAGGTGAAATTTTGATCAAAATAGTAAATGTTTGATCTAATGAACAATTATTGACCAAATAACTCAATCTCTAATGAAAAAGTCAACTTTGGTCAAAATGGTCAATCCTTGACCCAATGACGAATCCAATGACCTAATAAGTCAACTTTTGACCAAAAAGTTAATTTTGATCAAAATAGTTAATTTTTTACCTAATGACCACCAATTGATCCAATAGGTCAACTTTCGACCTAAAAGTCAACTTTGGTCAAAATGGTCATTTTTTTACCCAATGAGCAACCCATTGACCCAATAGATCAACTTTTAACCAAAAAGTCATCTTCGGTCAAAATGGTCAATTCTTGACCCAATGACCAACTCATTGACCAAATAGGTCAACTTTTGAACAAAAAGTCAATTTTAGTCAAAATGATTAATTTTTTGATCTAATGATCAATTCCGTCGACCTAATGGGTCAACTTTCGACCAAAAATTTAATTTTGTTCAAAATAATCAATTTTCGACTTAATGACCAATTATCGAATCCTAATATGTCAATCTCTCGACCAAAAAGTCAACTTTGGTCAAAATGGTCAATCCTTGACCCAATGACCAACTCAATGACCCAATAGGTCAACTTTTGACAAAAAAGTCAACTTTGGTCAAAAGGATCAATCCATGAACAAATCGCCAACCATTAACCCAATAGGTCAAAGTTTGATCAAAAAAGTCAATTTTGGTCAAAATAGTCAATTTTTTACCTAATGACCAATTATCAATCTAAAGAAGTTAAACTTTCGACTAAAAACTCAACTTGGTCAAAATGGTCAATCCTTCGACCCAATGACCAACCCATGTAACCTAAAGGTCAACTTTCGACCAAAAAGTCAACTTCGGTCAAAATGATCAATCCTCGACACAATGACCAACCCATCGGCCTAATAAGTCATTTTTTCGACCAAAAAGTCAATTTTGGTCAAAATAGACAATTTGAATTAATGACTAACTATTGACCCAATAAGTCAATCTCTGACCAAAAAGTCAACTTTGGTCAAAATGGTCAATCCTTGACCCAATGACCAACCCATTGACCAGATTGATCAACCTTTGACCAAAAATTAACCTTGGTCAAAATGATCAATCCTTAACACAATGAGTAACCCATTGGCCTAATAGGTCAACTTTTGACCAAAAAGTTAATTTTGGTCAAAATAGATAATTTTTGAATTAATGACCAATTATTGACCCAATAAGTCAATCTCTGACAAAAAAGTCAACTTTGGTCAAAGTGGTCAATCCTTGACCAAATAGGTCAACTTTTGAACAAAACATCAATTTTTTTCAATATAGTCAGTTTTTTACCTAATGATCACCCAGTGATCCAATAGGTCAATTTTTGACCAAAAAGTTAACTTTGGTCAAAATGGTCAATTTTTGACCCAATGACCAATCCATTGACCCAATTGGTCAACTTTTAACTAAAAACTCATCTTTGATCAAAGTGATTAATTCTTGACCCATTTACTAACTGATTTACCAAGTATGTCAACCTTTGACCAAAAAGTCAACTTTGGTCAAAATGGTTAATTTCTGACCCAATGACCACTCGTTGACATAATGGGTTAACTTTTGACCAATAATTCAATTTCGGTCAAATAGTCCATTTTTTACCTAATTACTAATTTTTGAAACAATAAGTCAATCTCTGACTAAAAAGTCAACTTTATTCAAAATGGTCAAACATTAACCCATGGAAAACCCATTGACCCACTAGGTCAACTTTTGACAAAAAAGTTAATTTTAGTCAAAAGAGAAAACTTTTGACTTAATGTGCACCCGTTGACTCAATAGGTCAATTTTTGACCAAAAATGTCAACTTTGGTCAAAATGGTCAATCCTTGACCTATTGACCGACCCATTAACCCAATAGGTTAACTTTTGAATAAAAAGTCAACTTTGGTCAAAATGATCAATTTTTTACTCATTGACACTTTTGACTAAAAAGTCATCTTCAGTCAAAATGGTCAATTCTTGACCCAATTTCCAACTTGTTGACTAAATAGGTTAACTTTTGACGAAAATGTCAACTTTAGTCAAATTGGTCAATTTCTGACCCAATGACCACCCCGTTAACCCAATGGGTCAACTTTTGACCAAAAATTTAATTTTTGTCAAAGTAATCAATTTTTGACCTAATGACCAATTATTGACCCAATAAATTAATCTGTGACAAAAAAATCAACTTTAATCAAAATGGTCAATCCTTGACCCAATGACCAACCCATTGACCCAATAGGTCAACATTTGACTAAAAAGTCAATTTTGGTCGTAATTGTCAATCCTTTACACAATGACTAACCCATTGACGCAAAAGGTCAACTTTTGACCAAAAAGTCAACTTTGGTCAAAATGGTCAATCGTAGACCCAATGACCAACTCATTGACCCAATAAGTCAACTTTTCACCAATAGGTCAATTTTTGACATAATGAGCAATTATTGACCTAATAATTCAATCTCTGACCAAAATGTCAACTTTGGTCAAAATGGTCAATCCTTGAGCCAATGACCAACCTATTGACCCAACAGGTCAACTTTTGACCAAAAAGTGAACTTTAGTCAAAATAGTCAATCCTTGACACAATGACCAACCCATTAACACAAAAGGTCAACTTTTGACCAAAAAGTTAATTTTGGTCAATATAGTCAATTTTTACATCAGGACCAACCTATTAACCCAATATGTCTACTTTTGACCAAAAAGTCAACTTTGGTCAAAATGAGCAATTTCTACCTGAATGACCGCCTTAATAACTCAATGTGTCAACTTTTGACCAAAAATTCAAATTTTGTCAAATATGTCAATTTCTGACCTAATGACAAATTATTTACCCAATAAGTCAATCTCTGACCAAAAAGTCAAATTTGGTCAAAATGGTCCATCACTAACCCAATAACCATCCCATTGACCCAATCAGTCAACTTTTGACCAAAAGTCAACGATTTTCAAAATGGTCAATCATTGACCCAATGACCCAATATGACAACTTTTGACCAAAAAGTTAATTTTGGTCGAAATACTCAATGCTTGACATAATGAACAACTCATTGGCCCAATAGGTCAATTTTTGAACGAAAAGTCAATTTTGGTTAAAATAGTCAATTTTTGACCTAATGACCACCTAATTAACCCAATAGGTTAACTTTTGACCAAAAAGTTAATTTTGGTCAAAATAGTAGTTTTTTACCTAATGGCCAATTACTGACCCAGTAAGCCAATCTCACACCAAAAAGTCAATTTTGGTTAAAATAATAAATTTTTAACCTAATTACCACCTAATTAACCCAATAGGTCAACTTTTGACCAAAAATACAACTTTTGTCAAAATGGTCAATTTCTGACCCAATGAACAACCCATTGACCCAATACGTCAACTTTTGATCAAAAAGTTAATTTTGGTCAAAATAGTAATTTTTTTACTTAATGACCAATTATTGACCCAGTAAGTCAATCTCAAACCAAAAAGTCAATTTTGGTTAAAATAGTCAATTTTTTACCTAATGACCACCTAATTGACCCAATAGGTCAACTTTTGACCCAAAAGTTAACTTTTGTCAAAATGGACAATTTCAGACCTAATCAAGAACCCATTGACCCAATAGGTCAATTTTTGACCAAAAAGTCAATTTGGTCAAAATAGTAAAATTTTGAATTAATGACCAATTATTGACCCAATAAGTCAATCTCCGACCAAAAAGTCAACTTTGGACCAAAAAGTCAATGACAAACCATTGACCCAATAGGTCAATATTTGACCAAAAAGTCAACTTTGATCAAAATGGTCAATTTGTGACTCAATTTCCACCCCGTTGACCTAATGGGTTAAATATTGACAAAGAATTCAATTTTGGTCAAAATAGTAAATGTTTGATCTAATGACCAATTTTTGACCAAATAACTCAATCTCTAATAAAAAAGTTACTTTTGTCAAAATGGTCAATCCTTGACCCAACGACGAATCCATTGACCCAATTGGTCAACTTTTGACCAAAAAGTCAATTTTGATAAAAAATGATACATTTTGGATCTAATGACAACAAATTGACCCAATAGGTTAACTTTTGACAAAAAAGTCAACTTTAGTTAAAATGGTCAAATTGACCCAATGACCCAATGACCAACCCACTGACCCAATAGATCAACTTTTAACTAAAAAGTAATCTTCGGTCAAAATGGTCAATTCTTGACCCAATTACCAACTCATTGACTAAATAGGCCAACTTTTGATCAAAAAGTTAATTTTAGTCAAAATGGTCAATTTTTGACCCAATGACCACCCCGTTGACCCAATGGGTCAACTTTTGACAAAAAAATTTAATTTAGTTCAAAATAATCAATTTTTTTCTTAATGACCAATTATTGACCCAACAAGTCAATCTCTGACCAAAATGTCAACTTTGGTCAAAATGGTCAATCCTTGACACAATGACCGGTTGACCAAATAGGTTAACTTTTGGTGAAAAAGTCAACTCTGGTGAAAATGGTCAATCCTTGACCTAATGACCAACCATTGACCCAATAGGTCAACTTTTGACCAAAAAAGTCAATTTTGGTCAAAATAGTCAATTTTTGACCTAATGACCAATTATTGACCCCGTAAGCCAATCTCTGATTAAAAAGTCAACTTTGGTCAAAATGGTCAATCCTTGACCCAATGACCAACCCATTGACCCAATAGGTCAACTTTTGACCAAAAAGTCAACTTTGGTCAAAATGATATATCCTCATTGACCTAATAGGTCAACTTTTAACTAAAAAGTCAATTTTGGTCAAAATAGTCAATTTTTGAATTAATAACCAACTATTGACCCAATAAGCCAATCTCTGACTAAAATGTTAACTTTGGTCAAAATGGTCAATCTAACTTTTAACAAAAAAGTCAACTTTGATCAAAATGATCAATCCTTGTCCCAATGACCAACCCATCAGCCTAATAGGTCAACTTTTGACCAAAAAGTCAATTTTAGTTAAAATAGTCAATTTTTGGCCTAATGACCACCCAGGGACCCAATATGTCAACTTTTGATCAAAATAGGTGAAATTTTAATCAAAAAGTCAATTTTACACAAAATATTCAATTTTTAACCCAACGACCTCCCCATAGACCCAATGAGTTAACTTTTGACCAAAAATTCAATTTTTGTCAAAATAGTCAATTTTTTACCTAATGACCAATTATTGACCCCATAAGTCAATCTCTGAGCAAAAGTCAACTTCTGTTAAAATGGTCAATCCTTAACCCAATGACAAACCCATTGACCCAATACGTCAAGTTTTGACGAAAATGCCAATTTTGGTCAAATAGTCAATTTTTGACCTAATGAACAATTATTGACTCGATAGGACAACTTTTGACGAGATAGTCAACTTTGGTCAAAATTGTCAATTTTGACCCAAAGACCCAAACGATAAAAGTTTGACCAAAAAGTTATCTTTGTTCAAAATGGTCAATTCATGACCCTATTACCAAGTCATTGACCAAATGGGTCAACTTTTGTCCAAAAACTCAACTTTGGTCAAAATGGTCAATTTCTGACATAATGACCACCCTGTTGACCCAATGGGTTAAATTTTGACAAAAAATCGAATTTTTTTCAAAATAGTAAATGTTTGACATAATGACCAAGTTTTTACCAAATAACTCAATCTCTGATCAGAAAGCTACTTAGGTCAAAATGGTCAATCCTTGACCCAATAGGTCATCTTTTGACCAAAAAGTCAATTTTAATCAAAGTAGTCAGTTTTTGACCTCATGATCACCCATTGACCCAATAGGTCAACTTTTGACAAAAAAGTCAATTTTGATCAAAATAATCAATTTTTTACCTAATGACAACCAATTGACGAAAAAGTCAGTCATGGTCAAAATATTAAATTTTTGAATTAATGACAAATTATTGACCCAATAATTTAATCTCCGACAAAAAAGACAACTTTGGACAAGATGGTCAATCCTTGACCCAATGACAAAGCCATTAACCCAACAGGTCAACTTTTAAACAAAAAGTCAACTTTGGTCAAAATTGTCAAATTTTGACCCTTTGACCAACCCATTGATCCAATATGTCAACTTTTGACCAAAAAAATCATCTTTGGTCAAAATGGTCATTTCTTGACCCAATTTCCAACTCATTGACCAAATAGGTGAAATTTTGATCAAAAAGTCAACTTTGGTCAAGATGATCAATTTCTAACCCAATGACCTCCTCGTAGACCCAATGAGTTACCTTTTGACCAAAAATTCAATTTTTGTCAAAATAATCAATTTTTTACCTAATGACCAATTATTGACCCAATAAGTCAATCTCTAACCAAAAAGTCAACTTTGGTTAAAATGGTTAATCCTTGCCCCAATACGTCAATTTTTGACGAAAAAAGTCAATTTTGGAAAAAAAATGTCAATTTTTGACCTAATGAACAATTATTGACCTAATAGGACAATCTCCGACCAAACAGTCAACTTTGGTCAAAATGGTCAATTTTGACCCAATGACCCAAAAGATCAAATTTTGACGAAAAAGTCATCTTCATTTAAAATAGTCAATATTTGACCCGAATACAAACTCATTGACCAAATAAGTCAACTTTTGACCAAAAAGTCAACTTTGGTCAAATTGGTCAATTTATGACTTAATGACAACCCAGTTGACCCAATTGGTTAAATTTTGACAAAAAAATTCAATTTTGGTCAAAATAGTAAATGTTTGACCTAATGCCTAATTTTTTACCAAATAACTCAATCTCTGACCAGAAAGCTACTTAGGTCAAAATGGTCAATCCTTGACCCAATGACGAACCTATTGTCCCAATAAGTCAACTTTTGACCAAAAAGTCACTTTTAATCAAAGTAGTCAATTTTTGACCTAATGACTACCCATTGACCCAATAGGTCAACTTTTGACCAAAAAGTCAACTTTGGTCAACAAGGTCAATCCTTAACCTGATGACGAATCCATTGACCCATTATGTCAACTTTTAACCAAAAAGTCAATTTTGATCAAAATAGTCAATTTTTTACCTAATGACCACCAATTGACGAAAAAGTCAATTTTGGTTAAAATAGTAAATTTTTGAATTAATTAAAAATTATTGACCCAATAAGTCAATCTCTGACCAAAAGTCAACTTTGGATATGATGCTCAATCCTTGACCCAATGATAAACCCATTGACCCAATAGGTCAACATTTGACTGACCTAATGATCAATGATTGACCCAATTGGTCAACTTTTGACCAAAACGTTAACTTTGGTAAAAATAATCAATTATTCACCCAATGACAACCCCATCGACCTAATAGATCAACTTTTGACCAAAAAGTAATCTTTGGTCAAAACAATCAGTTATTGACCCAATTACCAACTCATTGACCAAATAAGTCAATTTTTGACCAAAAAGTCAACTTTGGTCAAAATTGTCAATTTCTGACTCAATTTCCACCCCGTTGTCCAAATGGATTAAATTTCGCCAAAAAATTCTATTTTGCTCAAAATGGTAAATGTTTGATCTAACAACCAATTATTGACCAAATAACTCAATCTCTAATAAAAAAGTCAACTTCGATTAAAATGGTCAATCCTTAACCTAATGATGAATCCATTGACTAAATTGGTCAACTTTTGACCAAAAAGTCAATTTTGATTAAAATAGTCAAATTTTGACCTAATGACCACCAATTGACCTAATTGGTCAACTTTTGACCAAAAAGTTAACATGAATGGTCAATTTTGGACCCAATGACCAACCCATTGACCGAATAGATCAAGTTTTAACCCAAAAGTCATCTTCGGTCAAAATGGTCAATTCTTGACTCAATTACCAACTCATTGACCAAATAGGTCAACTTTTGACAAAAAAGTTAATTTTAGTCATAATGGTCAATTTTTGACCAAATGACCACCACGTTGACCCAATGGGTCAACTTTTGACAAAACAATTAATTTTGTTCAAAATAATCAATTTTTTACTTAATGACCAATTATTGACCTAATAAGTCAATCTGAGTCCAAAAAATCAACTTTGTCGAATGGTCAACCCTCGACCCAATGACCAACCACATTAACCAATAACAGTCGACACAAAAAATCAACTTCGGTCAAAATGGTCAACTTCTCGACCCAATGGTCAACCATCGACCCAAGAGGTTAACTTTCGACCAAAAAGTTAATTTTGGTCAAAATAGTCAATTTTCGAACTAATGACCAATTATCGACCCAGCAAGTCTAATCTCTCCGACCAAAAAGTCAACTTCTGGTCAAAATGGTCAATCCTCGACCCAATGACCAACCCATCGACCCAATAGCATCAACTTTCGACCAACAAGTCAACTTCGGTCAAAATGATATATCCTCGACCCAATGACCAACCCATTACACTTAATTAGTCAACTTTTAACTTAAAAGTTATTTTTGGTCAAAATAGTTAATTTTTGAATTAGTGACCAATTATTGGCCTAATAAGTCAATCTCTGACTAAAAAGATAACTTTGATCAAAAAGGTCAATCATTGACCCAATTATTAACTCATTGTCCCAATAGGCCAACTTTTGACCAAGAAGTCAACTTTGGTCAAAATAATCAATCCTTGACCCAATGACCAACCCATCGGCCTAATAGGTCAACTTTTGACCAAAAAGTCTAATCTTGTCAAAATTATCAATTTTTGACCTAATGAGCACCCACTGACCCAATAGGTCAACTTCTGAACAAAAAGTTAACTTTGGTCAAAATGGTCAATTTTTGACCCAATGACCAACCCATTGATCCTATAGGTCAACATTTGACCAAAAAAAAACATCATTGGTCAAAATGGTCAATTTGTGACCTAATTACCAACTCATTGACCAAATATGTGAAACTTTGATAAAAAAAATCAACTTTGATCAAAATATTCAATTTCTAACCCAATGACCTCCCCATAGACCCAATAAGTTAGCTTTTGACCAAAAATTCAATATTTGTCAAAATAGTCAATTTTTTACCTAATGACCAATTATTTAACCAATAAGTCAATCTCTGACCAAAAAGTCAATTTTGGTTAAAATGGTCTATCCTTGACCCAATGACAAAACAATTGACCCAATACATCAACTATTGACGAAAAAGTCAATTTTGGTCAAAATAAGAATTTTTGACCTAATGAACAATTATTGACTCAATAGGACAATTTTTGACCAAACAGTCAACTCTAGTCAAAATGCGCAGTTTTGACCCAATGACCCAAAAAATCAAATTTTAACCAAAAAGTCTTTCATTTAAAATGGTCAATTCTTGACCCAGTTACCAAGTCATTGACCAAATAGGTCAACTTATTACAAAAAGTCAACTTTGGTCAAAATGGTCAATTTCTGACTCAATGATCACCCCGTTGACCCAATGTGTTAAAATTTTCCAAAAAATTCAATTTTGGTCAAAATAGTAAAAGATTGACCTAATGACCAATTTTTGACCAAATAACTCAATCTCTGACCAGAAAGCTACTTAGGACAAAATGGTCAATCCTTGACCCAATGATGAATATATTGTCCCAAACGGTCAACTTTTGACCAAAAAGTCAATTTTAATCAAAGTAGTCAATTTTTGACCTAATGACCGCCCATTGACCCAATAGACTAACTTTTAACCAGAAAGTCAATTTTGATCAAAATAGTCAATTTTTGAATTAATGACCACCAATTGTCGAAAAAGTCAGTTTTGGTCAAAATAACAAATTTTTGAATTAATGACCAATTATTTACCCAATAAGTCAATCTCTGACCAAGAAGTCAACTTTAGACAAATGGTCAAACCTTGACCCAATGACAAAACCATTGACCCAATAGATCAACATTTGACGGACCTAATGACCACCGATAGACCCAATTGGTAAACTTTTGACCAAAAAGTTAACTTTGGTCAAAATGGTCAATTTTTCACACATTGATCACCCCATCGACCCAACAGATCAAATTTTTACCAAAAAGTAATATATGGTCAAAATAGTCAATTATTGACCCAATTACCAACTCATTGACCAAATATGTCAATGTTTGACCAAAAACTCAACTTTGGCCAAAATGGTCAATTTCTGACACAACTTCCACCCCGTTGACCTATATGTCAACTTTTGACCAAATGTTAACTTTTGTCAAAATGGTCAACTTCTGACCCCATGAACAACCCATTGACCCAATAGGTCAACATTTAACCAAAAAGTCAATTTTGATCAAAATAGTAATTTTTGACTTAATGACCCAGTAAGCCAATCTCTGACGAAAAACTCAATTTTGGTTAAAATTGCCAATTTTTGACCTAATGACCACCTAATTCAACTAATAGGTCAACTTTTGACCAAAAAGTCAACTTTTATCAAAATGGTCAATTTCTGACCCAATGAACAACCAATTGACCCAATAGGTCAACATTTGACCAAAAAGTCAATTTTGGTTAAAATAGTCAATTTTTGTATTAATGACCAATTATTGACCCAATAAGTCAATCTCTGACCAAAAAATCAACTTTGGACAAGTTGGTCAATCCTTGACCCAAAGACAAAACCATTGACCCACTACGTCAACATTTGACTGACCTAATGACCACCAATTGGCCTAATAGGTCAACTTTCGTCAATTTTTGACCCAATGACCAACCCATCGACCCAATAGGTCATATTTTGACCAAAAAAGTAATCTTTGGTCAAAATGGTTAATTATTGACCCAATTACCAATTCTTTGACCAAATAGGTCAACTTTTGACCAAAAAGTCAACTTTAGTCAAAATGGTCAATTTCTGACTAAATTTCCACCCCGTTGACCTAATGGGTTAAATTTTGACAAAAAAATAAATTTTGGTCAAAATAATAAATGTTTGATCTAATGACCAATTATTGACTAAATAACTTAATCTTTAATAAAAAAGTTAATTTGATCAAAATGGTCAATCCTTGACCCAATAACGAATCCATTAACCAAATAGGTCAACTTTTGACCAAAAAGTTAATTTTGATCAAAATAGTCAATTATTGACCTAATGACCACCAATCGATCTAATCAGTCAACTTTCGACCAAAAATTCAACTTTGGTCAAAATGGTAAATTTTTGACCCAATGACCAACTCATTGACCCAATAGATCAACTTTTAACCAAAAAGGCATTTCGATCAAAATGGTCAATTATTGACCTAATTACCAACTCATTGACAAAATAGTCAACTTTTGACCAAAAAGTCAATTTTAGTCAAAATTGTCAAGTTTTGACCCAATGACCACCCCTTTGACCCAATGGGTCAACTTTTGACAAAAAATTAATTTGGTTCAAAATAATCAATTTTTGACTTAATAACCAATTATTGGTCCAATAAGTCAATCTCTACCAAAAAGTCAACTTTGATCAAAATGGTCAATCCTTGACCTAATGACCAAACCGTTGACCCAATAGGTCACCTTTTGACTAAAAAGTCAACTTTGATCAAAATGGTCAATCCTTGACAGAATGACCCACCATTGACGTAATAGGTCAACTTTAGACGAAAAAGTCAATTTTGGTCAAAATAATTAATTTTTGACAAATTAACAATTATTGACCCAGTATGCCAATCTCTGACCAAAAAGTCAACTTTGGTCAAAAAGGTTAATCCTTGACCCAATGACTAACCCATTGACCCATAGGTCAACTTTTGACCAAAAAGTAAACTTTGGTCAAAATGAACTATCCTTGACCCAATGACCAACCCATTGGCCTAATAGGAACTTTTGACCAAAAAGTCAATTTTGGTCAAAATAGTCAATTTTTGAATTAATGACCAATTATTCACCCAATAAATCAATCTCTGACAAAAAGGTCAACTTTAGTCAAAATAGTCAATCATTGACCCAATGACAACCTCATTGACCCAATAGGTCAACTTTAGACCAAAAAGTCAATTTTGGTCAAAAATGTTAATTTTTGACCTAATGACCACCCATCGACGCTAATAGGTCGACTTTCGACCAAAATGTCAACTTTGGTCAAAATGGTCCATTTTTTACCCAATGACCAACCCATTGACCCAATAGGTCAACTTTTGACGAAAAAGTCTTTTATGGTCAAAATGCTTAATGCTTGACCCAATTACCAACTCATTGATCAACTAAGTTAACTTTTGACCAAAAAAATGAACTTTGGTCAAAATGGTGAATTTCTTACCCAATGACAATGCTGTTGATCACTTTGGTCAAAATAGTCAATTTTTGACTCAATGACCAATTATTGACCCAATAAGTCAAACTCTATCCGAAAAGTCAACATTGGTCAAAATGGTCAATCTTTGACCCAGTGACAAACTCATTGACCCAATATGTCAACTTTTAACCAAAATAGTCAATTTTTGACATAATTACCAACTATTGACCTAATAAGTCAATCTTTGACCAAAAGGCCAACTTTGGTCAAAATGGTCAATCCTGGACCCAATGACCAACCCATTGACCCAATATGTCAACATTTGACCAAAAAGTGAACTTTAGTCAAAAAAGTCAATCCTTGACACAATGACCAAGCCATTGACACAATGACCAAGCCATTGACAGAATAGGTCAACTTTTGACCAAAAGTTAATTTTGGTCAATATAGTCAATTTTATACCTCATGACCACCCTATTGACCCAATAAGTCAACTTTTGACAAAAAATATAACTTTGGTCAAAATGGTCAAATTCTGACCCAATGACCGACTCAATAACTCAATGGGTCAACATTTGACAAAAAATTCAGTTTTTGTCAAAATTTTTTATCTTTGACCTCATGACCAATTATAGACCCAATAAGTCAATCTATGACCAAAAAGTCAAATTTAGTCAAAATGGTCCATCACTGACCCAATGACCAACCCATTGACCCAATCGGTCAACTTATCACCAAAAAGTCAACCATTGTCAAAATGATCAATCTTTGACCACCAAAAGGTCAACTTTTGACTAAAAAGGTAATTTTGGTTAAAATAATAAATTTCGACATAATGAGCAACTCATCTGCCTAATAAGTCAACTTTTGACCAAAAAGTTAACTTTTGTCAAAATGGTCAATTTCCAACCTAATGAACAACTCAGTTGACCCAATAAAGTCAACTTTCGACAAAAAAGTCAATTTTTCTCAAAATAGTAATTTTAAACTTAATGACCAATTATTGACCCGGTAAACCAATCTCTGACTAAAAAGTCAATTATGGTTAAAATTCTCAATTTTTTACCTAATGACCACCTAATTGACCCAATCGATCAACTTTTGACCAAAAAGTCAACTTTTGTCAAAATGGTCAATTTCTGACCCATTGAAAAAATAGTTGACCCAATATGTCAACTTTTGACCAAAAAGTTAATTTTGGTCAAAATATTCAATTTTTGTATTAATGACCAATTATAGACCCAATAAGTCAGTCTCCGACAAGAAAGTCAACTATAGGCAAGATGGTCAATCCTTGACCCAATGACAAACCCATTGACCCAATAGGTCAACATTTGACTGACGTAATGGCCACCATGACGCAATAAGTCAATTTTTGACCAAAAACGTCAACTTTGGTCAAAATGGTCTATTTTTGACCCAATGACCAACCTATCGACCCAATAGGTTAAATTTCGACCAAAAAGTAATCTTTGGTCAAAATGGTCAATTATTGATCCTATTACCAACTCATTTACCAAATAGGTCAACTTTTGACCAAAAAGTCAACTTTGGTAAAAATGGTCAATTTCTAACTAAATTTCCACCCCGTTGACCTAATGAGTTAAATTTTGACCAAAAATTCAATTTTGGTCAAAGTAATAAATGTTTGATCTAATGACCAATTATTGACCAAATAACTCAATCTCTAATAGAAAAAGTTACTTTGGTCAAAAAGGTCAATCCTTGACCCAATGACGAATCCATTCACCCAATAGGTCAACTTTTGACCAAAAAGTCAATTTTGATCAAAATAGTTAATTTTAGTCAAAATGGTCAATTTTTGACCAAATGACCACCACGGTGACGCAATGGGTCAACTTTCGACAAAAAAATTAATTTGGTTTAAAAAAATCAATTTTTGACAAATGACTAATTATTGACCAAATAAGTCAATCTATGACCAAAAAGTCACCTTTGGTCAAAATGGCCAATCCTTGACGCAATGACCAACACGTTGACCCAAAAGGTCACTTTTTGACAAAAAAGTCTACTTTGGTTAAAATGATCAATCCTTGACCCATTGACCAACCATTGACCCAATAGGTCAACTTTTGAACAAAAAGTCAACTTTTGTCAAAATGGTCAATCCTTGACCCAATGACCAACCCATTGACCTAATAGTAAACTTTTGACTAAAAAGTTAACTTTGGTCAAAATAATCTATCCGTGACCCAATGACCAACCGATTGGCCTAATAGGTCAACTTTTGACATAAAAGACAATTTTTGAATTATCGACCAATTATTGACCCTATAAGTCAATCTCTGACCAAAAACTCAACTTTAGTCAAAATGGTCAATCCTTGACCCAATGACAACCCCATTGACCCAATAGGTCAACTTTAGACCAAAAAGTCAATTTTGGTCAAAATAGTTAATTTTTGAGCTAATGACCACCTATTGACCCAATAGGTTAACTTTTGACCAAAAAGTCAACTTTGGTCAAAATTGTCAATCCTTGACTCAATGACCCACCATTGACCCAATAGGTCAACTTTTGACCAAAAAGTCAATTTTGGTCAAAATAGTCAATTTTTGACCTAATGACCAATTATTGACCCAGTAAGCCAATCTCTGACTAAAATGTCAACTTTGGTCAAAATGGTCAATCCTTGACCCAATGACCAACCCCTTGACCCAATAGGTTAACTTTTGACCAAAAAGTTATCTTTGTTCAAAATGATCTATCCTTGACCCAATGACCAACTCATTGGCCTACTAAGTCAACTTTTGACCAAAAAGTCAATTTTGGTCAAAATAGTCTATTTTTGAATTAATGACCAATTATCGATCTAATAAATCATTCTCTCGACCAAAAAGTCAACTTTAGTCAAAATAGCCAATCTCGATCCAATGACAACCCCATCAATCCAATAGGTTAACTTTAGACCTAAAAGTTAATTTTGGTCAAAATCGTTAATTTTTGACCTAATGACCACCCATTGATCCAATAGCTCGACTTTTGACCAAAATGTCAACTTTGGTCAAAATGGTCAATTTTTTACCCAATGACCAACCCATTGACCCAATAGGTCAACTTTTGACTATAAAGTCTTCTATGGTCAAAATGCTTAATGCTTGACCCAATTACCAACTCATTGACCAAATAGGTCAACTTTTGCCTAAAAAAATCAACTTTGGTCAAAATGGTGAATTTCTTACCCAATGACCACCCTGTTGATCATTTTGGTCAAAATAATTAATTTTTGACTTAATAACCAATTATTGACCTAATAAGTCAAACTCTGACCTAAAAGTCAACATTGGTCAAAATGGTCAATGCTTGACCCAATGACAAACCCATTGACCCAATATGTCAACTTTTAACCAAAATAGTCAATTTTTGAGATAATTACAAACTATTGACCTAATAAGTCAATCTTTGACCAAAAGGCCAACTTTGGTCAAAATGGTCTATCCTGGACCCAATGACCAACCCATTGACCCAATATGTCAACTTTTGACCAAAAAGTGAACTTTAGTCAAAATAGTCAATCCTTGACACAATGACCAATCCATTGACACAATAGGTCAACTTTTGACCAAACTAAAAGTTAATTTTGGTCAATATAGTCAATTTTTTACCTGATGACTACCCTATTGACCCAATAAGTCAACTTTTGATCAAAAAGTCAACTTTGGATCAAAAAGTCAACATTGGTCAAAATGGTCAATTTCTGACGCAATGACCACCTTAATAACTCAATGGGTCAACAATTGACAAAAAATTCAATTTTTATGAAAATTTTCAATTTTTGACATCATGACCAATTATTGACCCAATAAGTCAATCTCTGACCAAAAAGTCAAATTTAGTCAAAATGGTCCATCACTGACCCAATGACCAACCCATTGCCCCAATCGGTCAACTTTTGACCGAAAAGTCAACCATTGTCAAAATGGTCAATCTCTGACCCCCAAAAGGTCAACTTTTGACTAAAGAGACAATTTTGGTCAAAATAGTTAAATTTTGACATAATGACTAACTCATTGGCCCAATAGGTCAACTTTTGACCAAAAAGTTAACTTTTGTCAAAATGGTCAATTTCTGACCCAATGAACAACTCAGTGATCCAATATGTCAACTTTTGACCAAAAATTTAATTTTTATCAAAATAGTAATTTTTGACTTAATGACCAATTATTGACCCAGTAAACCAATCTCTTACCAAAAAGTCAATTATGGTTAAAATGCTCAATTTTTTACCTAATGACCAACTAATTGACCCAATAGGTCAACTTTTAACCAAAGAGTCAAATTTTGTCAAAATGGTCAATTTCTGACCCAATGAACAAACAGTTGACCCATTTAAGTCAACTTTTGACAAAAAAGTCAATTTTGGTAAAAATAGTCAATTTTTTTTATTAATGACCAATTATTGACCCAATTTGTCAGTCTCCGACCAAAAAGTCAACTTTGGACAAGATGCTCAATTCTTGACCCAATGATAAACCCATTGACCCAATAGGTCAACATTTAACTGACCTAATGGCCACCGATTGACCCAATAGGTCAACTTTTGACCAAAAAAGTGAACTTTGGTCAAAATGGTCAATTTTTGACCATATGATCAACCCATCGACCCATAAGGTCAAATTTCGAGCAAAAAGTAATATTTGGTCAAAATGGTCAATTATTGACCCAATTACCAACTAATTGACCAAATAGGTCAACTTTTGACCAAAAAGTCAACTTTGGTCAAAATGGTCAATTTCTAACTAAATTTCCACCCCGTTGACCTAATGGGTTAAATTTTGACCAAAAATTCAATTTTGGTCAAAATAATAAATGTTTGATCTAATGAAATATTTTTGACCAAATAACTCAATCTCTAATAAAAAAGTTAATTTGGTCAAAATGGTCAATCCCTGACCCAATGACGAATCCATTCACCCAAAATGTTAACTTTTGACCAAAAAGTCAATTTAATTAAAATTGTCAATTATTAACCTAATGACCACCAATTGACTCAATAGATCAACTTTTGACAAAAAGTCAACTTTGGTCAAAATGGTCAATTTTTTACCCAATGACTAACCCATTGATCCAGTAGATCAACTTTTAAAGAAAAAGTCATCTTTGGTCAAAATGGTCAATTCTTGACCCAATTACCAACTCATTGACCAAATACATCAACTTTTGACCAAAAGTTAATTTTTGTCAAAATGGTCAATTTTTGTCAAAATGGTCAATTTTTGACCAAATGACCACCCCGATGACCCAATTGGTTAACTTTTGACAAAAATATTAACTTGGTTGAAACAAATTATTTTTTGACTTAATGACTAATTATTGACCAAATAAGTCAATCTCTGACTAAAAAGTCAACTTTAGTCAAAATGGTCAATCCTTGACGCAATGACCAACACGTCTGACCTAAAAGGTCACCTTTCGACCAAAAAGTCAACTTTGGTCAAAATGATCAATCTTCGAATCCTATCGACCAACCTTTAACCCAATAGTCAACTTTTGAATAAAAAGTCAACTTTTGTCAAAATGGTCCATCCTTGACCCCATGACCAACCCATTGACCTAATAGGTCAACTTTTGACTAAAAAGTTAACTTCTGTCAAAATGATCTATTCGTGACCCAATGAGCAACCGATTGGCCTAATAGGTCAACTTTTGACCAAAAAAGTCAATTTTTGTCAAAATAGTCAATTTTTGAATTAACGACCAATTATTGACCCAATAAGTCATTCTTTGACCAAAAAATCAACTTTAGTCAAAATGGTCATTCCTTGACCCAATGACAACCCCATTGACCCAACAGGTCAACTTTAGACCAAAAAATCAATTTTGGTCAAAATAGTTAATTTTTGAGCTAATGACCACCCATTGACCCAATAGGTTAACTTTTGACCAAAAAGTCAACTTTGGTCAAAATTGTCAATCTTTTACACAATTTCCAACCCATTAACCCAATAGCTCAACATTTAAATAACAAGTCATCTTTGGTCAAAATGCTCAATTGTTGACCCAATTACCAATTCATTGACCAAATATGTCATCTTTTGACCAAAAAGTCAACTTTGGTCAAAATAGTGAATTTCTTACCCAATGACCACCCCGTTGATTATTTTGGTCAAAATAGTCAATTTTTGACTTAATGACCAATTATTGACCCAATAAGTCAAACTCTGATAAAAAAGTCAACTTTGATCAAAATGGTCAATCCTTAACCCAATGACAAACCCATTGACCTAAAATATCAACTTTTAACTAAAATAATCAATTTTTGACATAATGACCAATTATTGACCTAATAAGTCAATCTCTGACCAAAAGGTTAACTTTGGTCAAAATGGTCAATCCTTGACCCAACGACCATCCATCCCGTCGACCCAATAGGTCAACTTTTGACCAAAAAGTGAACTTTAGTCAAAATAGTCAATCCTTAACACAATGACCAACCCATTGACACAATAGGTCAACTTTTGACCAAAAAGTTAATTATGGTCAATATAGTCAACTTTTTGCCTGATGACCACCCTATTAACCCAATATGTCAAATTTTGACCAAAAAGTCAACTTTGGTCAAAATTGTTAATTTCTGTCCCAAAGACCACCTCAATGACTCAATGGGTCAACATTTGACCAAAACATCAGTTTTTGTCAAAATTGTCAATTTTTGACCTAATGACAAATTATTGACCCAATAAGTCAATCTCTGACCAAAAGTCAATTTTGGTCAAAATGATCCATCACTGACCTAATGACCAACCCATTGACCCAACTACCAACTTCGACCAAAAGTCAACCATCATTAAAATGGCCAATCTCGACCCAATGACCTAATATGGCAACTTTTCGACTAAGAAGTCAATTTTCACAAAATAGTCAATTTTCGACAAAATGACCAACTTGTCGTCCCAAAAGGTCAACTTTTGACCAAAAAGTTAACTTTTGTCAAAATGGTCAATTTCTGACCCAATGAACAACCCTTTTACCCAATAGTTAAACTTTTGACCAAAATGTTAATTTTGGTTAAAATAGTAATTTTTGACTTAATGACCAATTATTGACCCAGTAAGCCAATCTCTGACCAAAAAGTCAATTTGGTTAAAATAATCAATTTTTGACCTAAAGACCACCTAATAGACCCAAAAGGTCAACTTTTAACCCAAAAGTGAACTTTTGTTAAAATGGTCAATTTCTGACCCAATGAACAACCAATTGACCCAATAGGTCAACTTTTGACCAAAAACTCAATTTAGGTCAAAATAGTAATTTTTGTATTAATGACCAATTATTGACCCAATAAGTAAATTTCCGACCAAAAAGTCAACTTTGGATAAGATGGTCAATCCTTAACCCAATTACAAACCCATTGAACCAATAGGTCAACATTTTGACTGACCTAATGAGTACCAATTGACCCATTAGGTCAAATTTTGTCCAAAAAGCCAACTTTAATAAAATCGACCTAATGACCAACCCATTAACCAAATCATCAACCACCAAAAAGTCAACTTCTGTCAAAATGGTCAATTTCGAACTAAACTTCCACCCTGTTCGACCTAATGAGTTAAATTTCGACCAAAAATTCAATTTTGGTCAAAATAATAAATGTTTGATCTAATGACTAATTATTGACCAAATAACTCAATCTCTAATAAAAAAGTTACTTTGGTCAAAAAGGTCAATCCTTGACCCAATAATGAATCCATTAACCCAATAGGTCAACATTTGACCAAAAAGTCAATTATTAACCTAATGACCACCATTGACCAAATAGGTCAACTCTTGACCAAAAAGTCAACTTTGGTCAAAATGGTCAATTTTTAACCATTTACCCTATAAATCAACTTTTAACCCAAAAAGTCATCTTCGGTCAAAATGGTCAATTCTTGACCCAACTACCAACTCATTGACCTAATAGGTAAAATTTTGACCAAAAAGTCAATTTTAGTCAAAATAGTCAATTTTTGACCCAATGACCACCCCATTGACCAAATGGGTCAACTTTTGACAAAAAATTTAATTTGGTTTAAAATAATCAATTTTTGACTTAATGACCAATTATTGACCTAATAAGTCAATCTCTGACCAAAATGTCAACTTTTGTCAAAATGGTCAATCCTTGACCCAATGACCAACCCGGTAACCCAATAGGTCACCTTTTGACCTAAAAGTCAAACTAGGTCCAAATGATATATCGTTGGCCCAATGACCAACCCATTGGCCTAATAGGTCAACATTTGAACAAAAAGTCAATTTTGCTCAAACAGTCAATTTTGAATTAATGACCAATTATTGACCTAATAAGTCAATCTTTGACCAAAAGTCAACTTTACTCAAAGTGGTCAATCTCGACCTAATGACAACCCCAATAACCTAACAGTCAACTTTAGACCAAAAAGTCAATTTTGGTCAAAATAGTTAAATTTCGACTCTAGTAGACCACCCATCGATCCAAAAGGCCAACTTTTAACCAAAAGTCAACTTCGATCAAAATAATGATTTTCGACTATCAATCCTATAAATCAACTTTTAACCCAAAAAGTCATCTTCGGTAAAAATGGTCAATTCTTGACCCAATTACCAACTCATTGACCAAATAGGTAAAATTTTGACCAAAAAGTCAATTTTAGTCAAAATAATCAATTTTTGTCCCAATGACCACCACGTTGACCCAATGGATCTACTTTTGGCAAAAAAATTAATTTGGTTCAAAATAATCAATTTTTGACTTAATGACTAATTATTGACCCAAAAAGTCAATCTCTGACAAAAAAGTCAACTTTGGTCAAAATGGTCAATCCTTGACCCAATAACGAACCCGGTGACCCAATTGGTCACCTTTTGACCAAAAAGTCAACATTGGTCAAAATGGTCAATCCTTGACCAAATGACCAACCATTGACCCAATAGGCTAACCTTTGACCAAAAAGTCAATTTTAGTTAAAATTTTCAATTTTTGACTTAATGATTAATTATTGACCCAGTAAGCCAATCTCTGACCAAAAAGTTAACTTTGGTCAAAATGGTTAATCCTTGACCCAATGACCAACCCATTGACCTAATAGGTCAACTTTTGACCAAAAAGTCAACTTTGGTCATAATGATCTATCATTGGCCTAATGACCGACCCATTGGCCTAATAGGTCAACATTTGAACAAAAAGTCAATTTTGCTCAAAATAGTCAATTTTTGAATTAATGACCAATTATTGACTGAATAAGTCAATCTCTGACCAAAAGTCAACTTTAATTAAAATGGTCAATCCTTGACCCAATGACAACCCCATTGGCCCATTATGTCAACTTTAGACCAAAAAGTCCATTTTGGTCAAAATAGTTAATTTTTGACCTGGGACCACCCATCGACCCAATAAGCCAACTTTCGACCAAAATGTCAACTTCGGTCAAAATGGTCAAGTTTTTACCCAATGACCAACCCATTGACCTAATAGGGCAACTTTAGACTAAAAAGTCTTCTTTGATCAAAATGCTCAATTCTTGACCCAATTACTAACACATTGATCAAATAGGTCAACGTTTGGTCAAAATAGTCAATTTTTGACTTAATGACCAATTATTGACCCAATAAGTCAAACTCTGACCGAAAAGTCAACTTTGGTAAAAAAAGTCAATCCTTGATCCAATGACAAACCCTTTGACTCAATCGGTTAACTTGTAACCGAATAGTCAATTTTGGTCAAAATAGTCAATTTTGACCAAATGACCACCCATTGACCCAATCGGTCAACATTTGACCAAAAAGTCAACCTTAGTCAATATAGTCAATTTTTGACCCAATGACCAACCCATTGACCCATTAGATAAACTTTTGACCAAAAAGTCATCTTCAATCAAAATGGTAAATTCTTAACCCAATTACCAACTTATTGACCAAATAGGTCAACTTTTGACCAAAAAGTCAACTTTGGTCAAAATGTTAAATTTCTGACCCAATGACCTCCCCGTTGACCCAATGGGTCAAATTTTGACCAAAAATTTAATTTTTGTCAAAACAATCAATTTTTTACCTATCGACCCAATTATTGACCCAATAAGTCACTCATCGACCAAAAAGTCAACTATGGTCAAAATGGTCAATCTCGATCTAATGACCAACCCATCGACCTAATGGGTCAACCATTGACCAAAAAGTCAACTTTGGTCAAAATGGTCAACCCTGGACCTAATGACTAACCCATTGAACCAATAAGTCAAATTTTGACCAAAAAGTCAATTTTGGTAAAAATTATCAATTATTGACCTAATGACCATTTATTGACAGAGTAAGCCAATCTTTGACCAAAAAGTTAACTTTGGTCAAAATGGTTGATCGGCTACCCAATGCTAAACTTATTGAACCAATAGGTCAACTTTTGATAAAAAAGTCAACTTTGGTTAAAATGGTTAATTTCATCCACAATGACCAATCCATTGACCCAATAGGTCAACTTTTGACCAAAAAAACAACTTTGGTGAAAATGGACAATTTTTCACGCATTTTGACAAAAAGTCAACTTTCGTCAAAATGGACAATTCTTGACCCAATGATCAACGCTTTGACCCAATAAGTTAACTTTCGAACAAAAAGTCAATTTGGGTCAAAATAGTCAAGTTTTTACCTAATGATAAATTATTGACCCAATAAGTCAATCTCTGAACAATGACATACCCATTGACCCAATAGGTCAACTTTTAACCAAAAAGTCAACTTTGCTCAAAAAAATCATCTTTGGTCAAAAAGGTCAATTCTTGACTCAATTGCGAACTCCTTAACCAAATAGGTCAAATTTTGAATAAAAAGTCAACTTTGGTCAAAATGGTCAATTCTAATCCCAATGACCTCCCTGTTGACCCAATGAGTTAATTTTTGATCAAAAATTCAATTTTTGTCAAAATAGTCAATATTTCACCTAATGACCAATTATTGACCCAATAAGTCAATCTCTGACCAAAAAGTAAATCTTTGTCAAAATGGTCAATCCTTGACCCAATGACAAACCCATTGACCCAATAGGTCAACTATTGACAAAAAAGTCAATTTCGGCCAAAATAGTCAATTTTTGACCTAATGAACAATTATTGACCCAATAAGTCAATCTCAGAACAAAAAGTCGACTTTGTTCAAAATGTTGAATCCTTGACCTAATGACCAACCCATCGCCCCAAAAGGTTAAATTTTTACCCAAAAATCAACTTTGGTCAGAATAGTCAATCCGTGAACAAAAGAGCAACCCATCGACCCAATAGATTAACTTTTGACCAAAAAGTCTATTTTTGTCAAAAGAGTTAATTTTTAACCTAATGACCACCCAATCGACCTCAAGAAGTCAACTTTTGACCAAAATATCAATTTTAGTCAAAATGGTCAGTGCTTGACACAATGACATACCCACCTAATTGGTCAACTTTTGACAAAAAAAGTAAATTTTGGTCTAAATAGATAATTTTTAACCTAACAACCACCTCATAAACCCAATAAGTCAACTTTTGGCCAAAAAGTTAACTTTGGTTAAAACGGTCAAGTTCTGACCCAATAACCAACGCAATGACCCAATAGGTCAACTTTTGACCAAAAAGACAACTTCGGTCAAATTGGTCAATCCTTGACTCAATAACCAACTCATTGACTAAATAGGTTAACATTTGACCAAAAAGTCAATTTTGGTCAAAATAGTCAATTATTGACCTAATGACCATCTCATTGACGTAATAACCAATCCATTGACACAATAGGTCAACTTTTGACCGAAAAGTCAATTTTGGTCAATATAGTCCATTTTTACCTAATGACCACTCTATTGACCTAATATGTTAACTTTCGACCAAAAGATAAACTTTGGTTAAAATGGTCATCAATCTAATGACCACACTATCAACTAATGGGTCAACTTTGATCAAAATTTCAATTTTGGTCAAAATAAGAATTTTTGACCTAATGACCAATTATTGACCCAATAAGACATTCTCGGACCAAAAAGTCAACTTTGGACAAAATAGTCAATCATTGACCCAATGGCCAACACATTGACCCAATAGGTCAACTTCTGACCATAAAGTCAACTATGGTCAAAATAGTCAATTTTTAACAAAATGACCAACTTATTGACCCAATAGATCAAATTTTGACCAAAAAGTCAATTTTGGTCAAAATAGTCAATTTTTTTACCTCATGATCTCCCAATTGACCCAATTGGTTAACTTTTGATCGAAAAGTCAACTTTGGTCGAAATGTTCAATTTCTTACACAATGACCAACCCATTAACCCAAAAAGTCAACTTTTGAGCAAAAAGTCAATTTTGGTCAAAATAGCCAATTTTTTGACCTAATGACTAAGTATTGACCCAATAAGTCAAACTCCTACAAAAAAGTCAACTTTGTTCAAAATGGTCTAACCTTGACCCAATGACCAACTCATTGACCCAATATGTCAACTTTTTCACCAAAAATTCAACTTTGGTCAGAATGGTCAATCCTTACCAAATGACCAACCCATTGACCCAACAGGTCAACTTTTGACCAAAAAATCAATTTTGACCTAATGTCCACCCCATTGACCCAATTGGTCAACTTTTGACCAAAATGTCAATTTTGGTCAAAATGGTCAATCTTTGACACAATGACATACCCACCAAATTGGTCAACTTTTGACAAAAAAGTAAATTTTGGTCAAAATAGTAAATTTTTAACCTAACAACCACCCCATTGACCCAATAAGTCATTTTTTGACCAGAAAGTAAACTTTAGTTAAAATGGTCAATTTCTGACCGAATAACTAACCATTGACCCAATAGGTAAACTTTTGGCCAAAAAGAAAACTTTGGTCAAAATGGTCAATCCTTTTCCCAATGACTAACCCATTGACTAATTTCCTCAACTTCTGACCAAAAATGGTCAATTTTATACTAAAATGGTCAATTTCTGACCCAATGACCAACCCATTGACCCAATATGTCAACTTTTGACCAAAAAGTCGATTTGGTGAAAATGGTTAATTACTGACCCAATAACCAACCTATTGACCCAATCGGTCAACTTTTGACCAAAAAGTCAACATTGGTCAAAATGGTCAATCCTTTACCTAATGACCAACCCATTGACCCATTAGGTCAACTTTTGACAAAAAGTTAATGTAGTCAAAATAGTCAATTTTTGACCTAATGACCAATTATTAACCCAATAAGTCAATCTCTGACCAAAAAGTTAACTTTGGTCAAAATGGTCAATCCTTGACCCAATGATTAACCCATAGACCTAATAGGTCAACTTTTGACCAAAAAGTTAACTTTGGTCAAAATGGTCAATCTTTAACTCAATGACCAACCCATTGACCCAACAGGTCGACTTTTGACTAAAAATTCAATTTTATTAAAATAGTCAATTTTTGACACACTATTCACCCAATCTGTCAATCTCTGACCAAAAAGTTAACTTTGGTCAAAATGGTTAATCCTTGACCCAACGACTAACCCATTGACCAAATTGGCTAACTTTTGATCAAAAAATCAACTTTGACCAAAATGGTCAATCCTTAACCCAAAGACCAAACCATTCACCTATCAGTATCAACTTTTGACAAAATGCCAATTTTGGTTAAAATAGTCAATTTTCGACCTAATTGATATCTAATGGACCCTATAGTCAACTTCGACCAAAACAACAATTTTGGTCATAATGGTTAATCCTCGACCCAATTACCAACCCATTGACCCAATAGCTTTAACTTTTGACCAAACAGTCAACATCAGTCAAAATGGTCATTCCTTGACCCAATGTCCAACTCATTGACTCAATAGGTCCACTTTTGACCAAAAAGTCAGTTTGGGTCAAAATAGTCAAATTTTGACCTAATGACCTTTATTGACCCTATAAGACAATCTCTAACCAAAAAGTCAATTCTGGTCAAAATAATCAATCCTTAACCCAATGAACAACCCATTGACCTAATAAGTCAAATTCTTACAAAAAAAAGTCAACCCATTGACCCAATTTTGTTTAAAATAGTCAATTTTGGATTTAATGACCACCCATTGACCCAACAGGTCAACTTTTCACCAAAAAAGTCAACTTCGTAAAAATAGTTAATTTTTGACCTAAAGATAAATTATTGACCCAAAGAAACCAACCTCTGACCAAAAAGTCAACTTTAGTAAAAATGATTAATCCTTGACCCAAAGACCAACCCATTGACCCAATTGGTCAACTTTTGCCGAAAGTCAACTTTGGTCAAAATGGTCAATTTTGACCCACTGATTGCCCCGTTGCCACAATCGGTCAACTTTTGACCAAAAATTTAATTTTGGGTCAAAATAGTCAAGTTTTGACATAATGACCAATTATTGACCCAATAAGTCAATCTCTGACCAAAAAGTCAGCTTTGGTTAAACTCGTCAATCCTTGACCCAATGACCAAACCATTGACCCAATAGGTCAACTTTTGACCAAAAAGTCAACTTTGGTCAAAATGGTCAATCCTTGACCCAATGACCTACCCATTGACCCAATAGTCAAAGATTCGACTAAAAAGTAAATTTTGGTCAGATTAGTCAATTTTTGACCTAATGACCAATTATTGACCCAGTAAGCCAATCTCTAACCAAAAATTCAACTTTGGTCAAAATGGCTAATCCTTCACCCAATGACCAACCCATTAACCCAATAGGTCAACTTTTGACTAAAAAGTCAACTTTGGTCAAAATGATAAATCTTTGACCCAATGACTAACCCATTGGCCTAATAGGTAAACTTTTGACCAAAAAGTCAATTTTGGTAAAAATAGTAAAATTTTAAATTAATGAAAGATTATTGACCCAATAAGTCAATCTCCGACCAAAAAGTGAACTTTGGACAAGATGGTCAATCCTTGACCCAATGACAAACCCATTGACCCAATATGTCAACATTTGACTAACCTAATGACCACCCCATTGACCCAATAGATCAACTTTTGACAAAAAAGAAATCTTTGGTCAAAATGGTTAATTATTGACCCAATTACCAACTCATTGACCAAATAGGTCAACTTTTAACCAAAAAGTTAACTTTGGTCAAAATGGTCAATTTCTAACTCAATTTCCACCCCGTTGACCTAATGGGTTAAATTTTGACAAAAAATTCAATTTTGGTCAAAATAATAAATGTTTGATCTAATGACCAATTATTGACCAAATAACTCAATCTCTAATAAAAAAGTCAACTGGGTCAAAATGGTCAATCCTTGACCCAATGACGAATCCTTTGATCCACTAGGTTAACTTTTGACCAAAAAGTCATTTTTTATCAAAATAGTCAATTTTTGACCTTATCACCACCAATTGACACAATAAGTTACCTTTTGACCAAAAAGTAAACTTTGGTCAAAATGGTCGATTTTTGACCCAATGACTAAATCTATCGACCGAATAGAACAACTTTTAACAAAAAAGTCATCTTCTGTCAAAATGGTCAATTCTTAACCCAATTTCAACTTATTGACTAGATAGGTCAAGTTTTGACGAAAAAGTCAATTTTAGTCAAAATGGACAATTTTTGACCCAATGACCACCCCATTGAACCAATGGGTCAACTTTTGACAAAAAATATAATTTTGCTCAAAAAAATTATTTTTTGACTTAATGACCAATTATTGACCCAATAACTCAATCTCTGACCAAAAAAGTTAACCTTGGTCAATCCTTGACGCATTGACCAACCTGTTGACCCAATAGGTCAACTTTTGAAGAAAAAGTCAACTTTGCTCAAAATGGTCAATCCTTGACCTAATGACCAACCATTGACCCAATAGGTCAACCTTTGACCAAAAAGTCAATTTGGTAAAAATAGTCAATTTTTGAACTAATGACCAATTATTGATCCAGTACGCCAATCTTTGACCAAAAAGTCAACATTCGTCAAAATGGTCAATCCTTGACCCAATGACCAACATATTGACCCAATAGGTCAACTTTTGACCAAAAAGTCAACTTTGGTCAAAATGATCTATCCTTGACACAATGACCAACCCATTGGCCTAATAGCTCAACTTTCACCAAAAGACAATTTTGGTCAAAATAACAATTATCGACCCAATAAGTCAATCTCTAACCAAAAAGCGAACTTTAGTCAAAATGGTCAATCTCGACCCAATGACAAACACATCGACCTAATCGTCAACTTTGCACCAAAAAGTTAATTTTGGTCAAAATAGTTAATTTTTGACTTAATGACCGCTCATTGACCCAATATGTTAACTTTTGACCAAAAAGTCAACTTTGGTTAAAATGATCAATTTAATACCCATTGACCAACCCATTGACCCAATAGGTCAACTTTTGACTAAAAAGTCATCTTTAGTTGAAATGCTCAATTCTTGACCCAATAACCAACTCATTGACCAAATATGTCAACTTTTGACCAAAAAGTCAACTTTGGTAAAAATGGTGAATTTCTTACCTAACGACCACTCCATTGACCATTTTGGTCAAAATAGTCAATTTTTGTCTTAATGACCAATTATTGACCGAAAAGACAAACTCTGACCGAAATGGCAATTTTAGTCAAAATGGTCATTGCTAGACCCATAGGTCAACTTATAACTAAAAAGTCAATTTTCGTCAGAATAATAAATTTTGACCTAATGACCACCCATTGATCCAATCAGTCAACATTTGACCAAAAAAGTGAACTTTAGTCAATATGGTCAATTTCTGACCCAATGAACAACCAATTGAACCAATAGATCAACTTTTTACCAAAAAGTCATCTTCATTCAAAAAGGTAAATTCTTAACCCAATTACCATCTCATTGACCAAATAGATCAACTTTTGACCAAAAAGTCAACTCTGGTCAAAATGGTCAATTTTTGACCCAATGGCCACCCCGCTGACCCAATGGGTCATCTTTTGAATAAAAATTTAATTTTGGTCAAAATAATCAAGTTTTGACTTATTGACCAATTATTGACCCAATAAGTCAACCACTGACCAAAAAGTCAACTTTGGTCAAAATGGACAATCCTTAACCCACTGACCAACCCATTGACCCAATAGGTCAACCTTTGACCAAAAAGTCAACTTTGGTCAAAATGGTCAATCCTGGACCTAATGACCAACCCATTGACTCAAAAGGTCAAATTTTGACAAAAAAATCAATTTTGGTCAAAATAATCAATTTCTGACCTAATGACCAATTATGGACCCAGTAACCAAATTCTGAAAAAAAAGTCAACTTTGGTCAAAATGGTTGATCTTTGACCCAATGGCAAACCCATTGAACCAATAAGTCAACTTTTGACCAAAAAGTCAACTTTGGTCAAAATGTTTAATTTTTGACCCAATGACCAACCCATTGACCCAATAGGTTAACTTTTGACCAAAAAGTCAACTTTGGTCAAAATGGTCAATCTTTTAACACAACGACCAACCCAATGACCCAATAGGTCAACTTTTGATAAAAAAGTCAACTTTTGTCAAAATGGTCAATTTTTGACCCAATGACCAACTCATTGACCCTGTAAGTCAACTTTTGAACAAAAGGTCAATTTGGGTCAAAATAGTCAATTTTTTACCAAATGACCAATTATTGACCCAATAAGTCAATCTCTGACCAAAAAATCAACTTTGGTCATAATGGTCAATCCTTGATCCAAAGACAAACCCTTTGACCCAATAGGTCAACTTTTCACCAAAAAGTCAACTTTGGTCAAAAGGGTCAATCCTTGTCTCAATGACCAACCCACTGACCAACCCACTAACCCAATAAATCGACTTTTGACTAAAAGTCAGTTTTGGTCAATATAGTAAATTTTTGACCTAATGTTCAATTATTGACCCAATAGGTCAACTTTCGACTAAAAAGTCAACTTTGGTCAAATTCGTCAATGCTTAACCCAATGACAAACTCATTGACCCAAAAGCTTAACTTTTGACCAAAAAGTCAACTTTGGTCAAAATGGTCAATCCTTAAACCAATGACCAACTCATTAACCCATAAGGACAACTTTCGACCAAAAAGTCTATTTTGGTGAGAATTTACAATTTTTGACCTAATTGCCACCTCATTGACCCAAAAGGTCAACCTTTGACCAAAAAGTCAAATTTGATCAAAATTGTCAATTTCTGATACAATGACCAACCCATTGACCCAATAGGTCAACATTTAATAAAAAAGTCAACTTTGGTCAAAATGATCAATTCTTGAACCAATGACCAACCCATTGACCCAATAAGTCAACTATTGAACAAAAAGTCAATTGGGGTCAAAATAGTCAATTTTTTACCTAATGACCAATTATTGACCCAATAAGTCAATCTCTGACCAAAAAATCAACTTTTGTCATAATGGTCAATCCTTGATCCAATGACAAACCCATAAACCCAATAGGTTAACTTTTGACCAAAACGTTAACTTTTGTCAAAAGGATCAATCCTTGCCCCAATGACCAACCAACTGACCCAATAGATCGACTTTTGACTAAAAGTCAGTTTTGGTTAATATAGTAAATTTTTGACCTAATGACTAATTATGAACCCAATGGGTCAACTTTTAACTAAAAAGTCAACTTTAGTCAAAATCGTCAATCCTTGACCCAATGACAAACTCATTAACCCAAAAGGTCAACTTTTGACCAAAAAGTCAACTTTGGTCAAAATTGTCAATCCTTAACACAATGACCAACTCATTAACCCAAAAGGATAAATTTTGGCAAAAAAGTAAATTTTGGTGAGAATTTACAATTTTTAACCAAATGACCACCTCATTGACCCAAATGGTCAACTTTTGACCAAAAAGTCAAATTTGGTCAAAATTGTCAATTTCTGACACAATGACCTAAATGTCAACATTGGTGAAAATGGTCAATTTCTGACACAATGACCAACCCATTGATAAATTTCTCAACTTTTAACTAAAAAGTTAACTTTTGCCAAAATGGTTAATCCTTGACCCAATGACCAACACATTCACCAAATAGGTCAACTTTTGACCAAAGAGTCAATTTTGCTTAAAATTGTCAATTTTTTACCTAATGACCGCATGATTAACCTAAATAGGTCAACTTTTGACCAAAAAGACAACCTTGGTCAAAATGGTCAATCCTTGACCCAATTACCAACCCATTGACCCAATAAGTCAACTTTTGACCAAAAAGTCATATTTTGTCAAAATAATCAATTTTTGACATAGACTCAATCTTTGACCAAAAAGTCAACTTTGGTCAAAATGGTCAATCCTCGACCCAATGACTAACCCATCGAATCCAACAGTCAAATTTCGACCAAAAAGTCAACTTTGGTCAAAATGATCAATCCTCGACCCAATGATCGACCCATCGCCTAATAGGTCAACTTTCGACCAAAAATCAATTTCGTTCAAATAGTTAATTTTTGAACTAATGACAACCCATTGACCCAATAGGTAAACTTTGACCAAAAAGTCAACTTTGGTCAAAATGGTCAATTTTTGACCGAATGACCAACGCATTGATACAATAGGTCAACGTTCGACCAAAAAAATCATCTTTGGTCAAAATGGTCAATTATTGACCCAATTATTAATTCAATGACCAAATAGCTCAAATTTTAACTAAAAAGTCAACTTTAGTCAAAATGGTCAATTTCTCACCCAATGACCTCCCCGTATACCCAATGAGTTAACTTTTGACCACAAATTCAATTTTTGTCAAAATAGTCAATTTTTTACCTAATGACAAATTTTTGACCCAATAAGTCAATCTCTGACCAAAAAGTCAACTTTGGTTAAAATGGTCAATCCTTGACCCAATGACAAACCCATTGACCAATAGGTCAACTTTTGATGAAAATGTCAATTTTGGTCAAAATAGTCAATTATTGACATAATAGGACAATTTTGACCAAACAGTCATCTTTGGTCAAAATGGTTAATTTTGACCCAATCACCTAGAAGATCAAATTTTGACTAAAAAGTCAACTTTGGTCAAAATGGTCAATTTCTAACTCAATGACCACCCCGTTGATCCAATGGGTTAAATTTTGACAAAAAATTCAATTTTGGTCAAAATATTAAATGTTTGACCTAATGACCAATTATCGACCAAATAACTCGACTCGTAAAGCTACTTAGTACAAAATGGTCAATCCTCGACCCAATGACGAACTTATCGATCTAATATGTCAACCTTTGACAAAAAAGTCAATTTTAATCAAAGTAGTCAATTTTTGACCTAATGACCACCCATTGAGCCAATAGGTCAACTTTTGACCAAAAAGTCAACTTTGGTCAAAATGGTCAATCCTTGACCTAATGACGAATCCATTGACCTAAAAGGTCTTTTAACCAAAAAGTTAATTTTGATCAAAATAGTCAATTTATGACCTAATGACCACAAATCGACGTAAAAAGTCAATTTTAGATTAATGACCAATTATCGACCCAATAAGTCAATCTCCGACCAAAAAGTTAACTTCGACAAGATGATCAATTCTCGATCCAACGACAAACCCATCAATCTAACAGTCTATATTCGATCGAATTACCGATTGACCCAATTAGTTAACTTTTGACAAAAAAGTTAACTTTAGTCAAAATGATCAATTTTTGACCCAATGGCCACCCATCGACTCAATAGATCAACTTTTGACAAAAGAAATCTTTGGTCAAAATAGTCAATTGTTGACCCAATTACCAACTCATTGATCAAATAGTCAAGTTTCACCAAAAAGTCAACTTTGGTCAAAATGGTCAATTTTCACTCAATTTCCACCCCGTCGACCTAATGGGTTAAATTTCGACAAAAAATTCAATTTTGGTCAAAATAAGAAATGTTTGATCTAATGACCAATTATCGACCAAAATCGAAACTCTAATAAAAAAGTCAATTGCGTAAAAAGGTCAACCTCGATCTAATGATGAATCCATCGACTCCATAGGTCAACTTTTGACCAAAAAGTAAATTTTAATCAAAATAGTTAATTTTTGACCTAATGACCACCAATTGACGCAATAGGTCAACTTTTGACCAAAAAGTCAACTTTGGTCAAAATGGTCGATTTTTGACCTAATGACCAACCCATTGACCGAATAGATCAACTTTTAACAAAAAGTCATCTTCGGTCAAAATGGTCAATTCTTGATCCAATTACCAACTCATCGACTCAACAGTCAATTTTCGACTAAAAAGTCATTTTAGTCAAAATGGTCAATTTCGATCCAATGACCAACTCTGTCAATCTAATGGGTCAACTTTTGCCAAAATATTTAATTTTGTTCAAAATAATCAATTTTTGAACCAATAAGTCAATCTCTGACCAAAAAGTCAACTTTGGTCAAAATGGTTAATACTTGATGCAATGACCAACCCATTAACCCAATAGGTCAACTTTTGACAAAAAAGTCAAATTTGCTCAAAATGATCAATCTCGACCTTTCGAGCAACTCGTTGATCGAATAGGTCAACATTCGATCTAAAAAGTCAATTTTTGTAAAAATAATCAATTTTCGAATTCGATGACCAATTATCGACTCCAAGATGCCAATCTCCTCACCAAAAAGTCAACTTTTGTCAAAATGGTCAATCGTCGACCCAATGACCAACCCATCAATCCAATCGCTTAACTTTCGACCAAAAAGTCATGTTTCGTCAAATGATCTATCTCGACACAAAGACCAACCCATCGCCTAATAAAGTCAACTTTTCGACCAAAAAGTCAATTTTGGTCGAAATAACTAATTTTCAATTAATGGCCAATTATCGACCCAGTAACTCAATCTCTGACAAAAAAGTGAACTTTAGTCAAAATGGTCAATCCTTGACCGAATGACAAACCCATTGACCCAATAGGTCAACTTTAGACCAAAAAGTCAATTTTGGTCAAAATAGTTAATTTTTAACCTAATGACCGCTCAATGACCCAATATGTTAACTTTTGACCAAAAAGTCAACTTTGGCTATAATGATCAATTTTTTACCCAATGACCAACACATTGACCCAATAGGTCAACTTTTAACTAAAAAAGTCATATTTAGTCAAAATGCTTAATTCTTGACCCAATTACCAACTCATTGGCCAAATAGGTCAACTCTTGACCAAAAAGTCAACTTTGGTCAAAATGGTCAATTTCTTCCCCAATGACGACTCCGTTCACCATTTTGGTCAAAAAAGTCAATTTTTGACTTAATAACCAATTATTGACCCAATAAGTCAAACTCTGACGGAAAAGTCAACTTTAATCAAAATGGTCATTCCTTGACCCAATAGGTCAACTTTTAACCAAAAAGTCAATTTTCGTCAAAATAGTTAATTTTGATCTAATGACCACCCATTGACCCAATTGGTCAACATTTGACCAAAAAGTGAACTTTAGTCAATATAGTCAATTTTTGACCCAATGACTAACCCATTGACCCAATAGATCAACTTTTCTCCAAAAAGTCATCCTCGTTCAAAAAGGTAAATTCTTAACCCAATTACCATCTCATTGACCAAAAAGATCAACTTTTGACCAAAAAGTCAACTTTGGTCAAAATGGTCAATTTCTGACCCCATGACCACCCCGTTGACCCAATGGGTCAACTTTTGACCAAAAATTTAATTTTGGTCAAAATAATCAATTTTTGACCTATTGACCAAGTATTGACCCAATAAGTCTACCATTGACCAAAAAATCAACTTTGGTCAAAATGGACAATCCTTAACCCAATGACCAACCTATTGACCCAATAGGTAAACCTTTGACTAAAAAGTTAACTTTGGTCAAAATGGTCAATCCTAGACCTAATGACCAACTCATTGACCCAAAAGGTCAAATTTTGACGAAAAAGTCAATTTTGGTCAAAAAAATCAATTTCTGACCTAATGACCAATTATTGACCAGTAAGCCAATCTCTGACCAAAAACTCAACTTTGGTCAAAATGGTTGATTTCTGACCCAATGACAAACCCATTGAACCAACAGGTCAACTTTTGACCAAAAAGATAACTTTTGTCAAAATGGTTAATTTCTGACCTAATGACCAACCCATTGACCCAATAGGTCAACTTTTGACCAAAAAGTGAACTTTGGTCAAAATGGTCAATCTTTGACCTAATGACCAACCCATTAATCTAACAGTCAACTTTCGACAAAAAAGTCAACTTCTGTCAAAATGGTTAATTTCGACCCAATGACCAACTCTATCGACTCCAAAAAGTCAACTTTCAACGTAAAGTCAATTTGGGTCAAAATAACCAATTTTTTACCAAATGACCAATTATCAATCTAATAAGTCAATCTCTAACCAAAAAACAACTTTGGTCATAATGGTCAATCCTTGATCCAATGACAAACCCATCGACCAACAGTCAACTTCGTCAAAAGGGTCAATCCTCGACCCAATGAACAACCCACTGATCTCAATAGATCGACTTTCGACTAAAAGTCAGCTTTGGTCAATATAGTAAAATTTCGACTTAATGATAAATTTTTGACCTAATAGATCAACTATCGACCAAAAATCAACTTTGGTCAAAATCGTCAATCCTTAACCCAATGACAAACTCATCGATCAAAAAGCTCAACTTTCGACTCAAAAAGTCAATTTTGGTCAAAATGGTCAATCCTTAAACCAAAGGACCAACTCATTAACCCAAAAGGACAACTTTCAACCAAAAGTTAATTTTGGTGAGAAATTACAAGTTTTGACCTAATGGCCACCTCATTGACCCAAAAGGTCAACTTTTGACCAAAAAGCCAAATTTGGTCAAAAATGCAATTTCTGACACAATGACCAACCCATTGACCCAATAGGTCAACTTTTAACAAAAAAGTCAACTTTGGTCAAAATGGTCAATTCTTAACCCAATGACCAACTCATTGACCCAATAAGTGAACTTTAAAAAAAAGTCAATTGGGGTCAAAATAGTCAATTTTTTACTTAATGACCAATTATCGACCTAATAAGTCAATCTCCGACCAAAAAATCAACTTTCGTCGAATGGTCGATCCTCGATCTAATGTTAAACTCATCGACCTAACAGTCAACTTTCGACCAAAAAGTCAATCTCGTCAAAAGGGTCATTCCTCGACCCAATGACCAACCCATCGACTCCAATCAGATCGACTTTCGACTAAAAGTCAGCTTTGATCAATATAGTAAATTTTCGACCTAATGACCAATTATCGAATCTAATAGACAACTTTCGACTAAAAAGTCAACTTTGGTCAAAATCGCCAATCTCGACCCAATCACAAACTCATCGACTCCAAAAGGTCAACTTCGACCAAAAGTCAACTTTGGTCAAAATTGTCAATCCTTAACCCAATGACCAACTCATTAACCCAAAAGGACAAATTTCAACCAAAAAGTCAATTTTGTAAGAATTTACAAATTTCGACCTAATGACCACCTTATCGACTCCAAAAGATCAACTTTCGACCAAAAAGTCAATTTTGATCAAAATACAATACTTCGACCTAATGATCACCAATCGACTCGATGGGTCAACTTTCGACCAAAAAGTCAACTTTAATAAAATGGTTATTTTTCAATCCAATGTAACCAAAAAGCCATCTTCGATCAAAATGGTCAATTCTCGACCCAATTACCAACTCATCGACCAAATAGTCAACTTTTGACCAAAAAGTTAATTATAGTAAAAATGGTCAATTTTCAATCTAATGACAACCCCGTCAATCTAACTGGTCAACTTTCGACAAAAAATTTTATTTCATCAAAATAATTAATTTTTGACTTAATGACCAATTATTGACCTAATAAGTCAATCACTGGCCAAAATTTTAACTTTGGTAAAAATGGTCAATCTCGATGCAATGACTAACCTCGTTGATCCAAACAAGCTTAACTTTTAACAAAAAGTTAACTTTGCTCAAAATGGTCAATCTCGACCAAATGACCAACCATGGATCAATAAGTAAACTTTGACCAAAAAGTCAATTTGGGTCAAAATACCAAGTTTCGACCTAATGACCAATTATCGATCCAAGAAGCCAATCATCGCCAAAAAGTCAACTTTCACAAATTGGTCAATCCTCGACCCAATGTCGAACCCATCGAATCTAATAGTCAACTTTCACCAAAAAGTCAACTTCGGTCAAAATGATCTATCCTCGACACAATGACCAACTCATTGGCCTAATAGGTCAACATTTGACCAAAAAGTCAACTTTGGTCAAAATAGTCAAATTTTGAATTAATGACCAATTATTGACCCAAAAAGTCAATCTCTAACCAAAAAGTGAACTTTAGTCAAAATTGTCAATCCTTGACCCAATGACAAACCCATTGACCCAATAGGTCAAATTTAAACCAAAAAGTCAATTCTGGTCAAAATAGTTAATTTTTGACCTAATCACCGCTCAAGGACCCAATATGTTAACTTTTGACCAAAAAGTCAACTTTGGTTAAAATGATCAATTTTTTACCCAATGACCAACCCATTGACTCAATAGGTCAATTTTCGACTAAAAAAGTCATCTTTAGTCAAAATTCTCAATTCTTGACCCAATTACCAACTCATTGGCCAAATAGGTCAACTTTTGACCAAAAAGTCAACTTTGGTCAAAATGGTCAATTTCTTACCCAATGACCACTCCGTTGAAAATTTTGGTCAAAATAGTCAATTTTTTACTCCATGACCAAATATTGACCCAATAAGTCAAACTCTGACCGAAAAGTCAACTTTAGTCAAAATGGTCATTCCATAACCCAATAGGTCAACTTTTAACCAAAAAGTCAATTTTCGTCAGAATAGTCAATTTTGACCTAATGACCACCCATTCACCCAATCGGTCAACATTTGACCAAATGACTAACCCATTAACCCAATAGATCAACCTTTTACCAAAAAGTCATCTTTGTTCAAAAAGGTAAATTCTTAACCCAATTACCATCTCATTGACCAAACAGGTCAACTTTTGACAAAAAAGTCAACTTTGATCAAAATGGTTATTTTCAGACCCAATGACCACCCCGTAGACCCAATGGGTCAACTTTTGACCAAAAATTTAATTTTGGTCAAAATAATCAATTTTTGATCTATTGACCAATTATTGACCCAATAAGTCAACCACTGACCAAAAAGTCAACTTTGGTCAAAATGGACAATCCATAACCCAATGACCAACCCATTGACCCAATAGGTCAACCTTTGACCAAAAAGTCAACTTTGGTCAAAATGGTCAATCATGGACCTAATGACCAACCCATCGACCGAAAAGGTAAAATTTTGACGAAAAAGTCAAATTTGGTCAAAATAGTCAATTTCTGACCTAATGACCAATTATTGATCCAATAAGCCAATCTCTGACCAAAAAGTCAAATTTGGTCAAAAAGGTTGATCTTACCCAAAGGCAAACCCATTGAACCAATAGGTCAAGTTTTGACCAAAAAGTTAACTTTTTGTCAAAATGGTTAATTTCTGACCCAATGACTAACCCATTGACCCAATAAGTTAACTTTTGACCAAAAAGTCAACTTTGGTCAAAATGGTCAATCTTCTACCCAATGACCAGTCCATTAACCCAATTGGTCAACTTTTGACAAAAAAGTCAACTTTGGGTAAAATGGTCAATTCTTGACTCAATGACTAACTCATTGACCCTATAAGTCAACTTTTGAGCAAAAAGTAAATTTGGGTCAAAATAGTCAATTTTTTACCAAATGACCAATTATTGACCCAATAAGTCAATCTCTGACCAAAAAATCAACTTTGGTCATAATTGTCAACACTTGGTCCAATGACAAACCCATTGGCCAAATTGGTCAACTTTTGACCAAAAAGTCAACTTTGGTCAAAAGGGTCAATCCTCGACCCAATGACCAACCAACAGACCTAATAGATCGACTTTTGACTAAAAGTCAGTTTTTGTTAATATAGTAAATTTTTAACCTAATGACCAATTATTGACCCAATTGCTCAACTTTTGACCAAAAAGTCGACTTCAGTCAAAATCGTCAATCCTTGACCCAATGACAAACTCATTGACTCAAAAGGTCAACTTTTGACCAAAAAGTCAATTTTGGTCAAAATGGTCGATCCTTTACCCAATGACCAACTCATTAACCCAAAAGGAAAAATTTCGACCAAAAACTAAAATTTGGTGAGAATTTACAATTTCTGACCTAATGACCACCTCATGACCCAAAAGATCATCTTTTGACCAAAAAGTCAAATTTGGTCAAAATTGTCAATTTCTGACACAATGACCTAAACGTCAACATTGGTGAAAATGGTCAATTTCTGACACAAAGACCAACCCAATGATCAATTTCTCAACTTTTGACTAAAAAGTCAACTTTTGCCAAAATGGTTAATCCTTAACCCAATGACCAACCATTCACCAAATAGGTCAACTTTTGACTAAAGAGTCAATTTTGCTTAAAATTGTTAATTTTTTACCTAATGAGTGCCCGATCGACTCTAATAGTCAACTTTCGACCAAAAAGACAACATTGGTCAAAATGGTCAATCCTTGACCCAATTACCAACCCGTTGACCCAATAAGTCAACTTTTGACCAAAAAGTCAATTTTGGTCAAACTAATTAATTTTTGACCAAAAAGTCAACTTTGGTCAAAATGATCACTCCTTAACCTAATGACTAACCCATTGACCCAATATGTCAACTTTTGACTAAAAAGTCAACTTTGGTCAAAATGATCAAACCTTCACCCAATGACCAACCCATTGGCCTAATAGGTCATGTTTTGACCAAAAAGTAAATTTTGGTCAAAATAGTTAATTTTTGACCTAATGACAACCCATTGACCCAATAGGTCAACTTTTGACCAAAAAGTCAACTTTGGTCAAAATGGTCAATTTTTGACCGAATGACCAACCCATTGATCCAATAGGTCAACTTTCGACCAAAAAAATCATCTTTGGTCAAAATGGTCAATTCTTGACCAAATTGTTAACTCATTGACCAAATAGGTCAAGTTTTGACCAAAAAGTCAAATTTTGTCAAAATGGACAATTTCTAATGCAATGACCTCCCCGTATACCCAATGAGTAAACTTTTGACCAAAAATTTATTTTTTGTCAAAATAGTCTACTTTTTACCTAATGACAAATTATTGACCCAATATGTCAATCTCTGACCAAAAAGTCAACATTGGTTAAATTGGTCAATCCTTGACCCAATGACAAACCCATTGATCCAATATGCCAACTTTTGACAAAAAGGTCAATTTTGGTCAAAAGAGTCAATTTTTGACCTAACAAACAATTATTGACCCAATATGACAATTTTTTACCAAACAATGAACTTTGGTCAAAATGGTTAATTTTGAACTAATGACCCAAAAGATCAAATTTTGACCAAAGAGTCATCTTCGTTCAAAATGGTTAATTCTTGACCCAATTACCAACTCATTGACTAAAAAGGTCAACTTTTGACCAAAAAGTCAACTTTGGTCAAAATGGTCAATTTCTGACTCAATAACCACCCCGTTGACCCAATGGGTTAAATTTTGACAAAAAATTCAATTTTTGGTCAAAATAGTAAATGTTTGACCTAACGACCAATTGTTGACCAAATAACTTAATCTCTGACCAGAAAGCTACTTTGGTCAAAATGGTCAGTCCTTGACCCAATGAAGAACCTATTGACCCAATAGGTCAACTTTTGACCAAAAAATCAATTTTAATCAAAGTAATCAATTTCTGACCTAATGACCACCCATTGACCCAATAGGTTGACCAAAAAGTCAAATTTAACCAAAGTAGTCAATTTTTGACCTAAAGACCACCCATTGACCCAATAGGTTAAATTTTGACCAGAAAGTCAATTTTGATCAAAATAGTCAATTTCTGACCTAATGACCACCAATTGACGAAAAAGTGAATTTTGGTTAAATTAGTAAATTTTTGAATTAATGACCAATTATTGACCCAATAAGTCAATCTCTGAGAAAAAAGTCAACTTTGGACAAGATGGTCAATCCTTGACCTAATGACAAACCCATTGACCCAATAGGTCAACATTTGACTGACATAATGACCACCGAGTGACCCAATTGGTCAACTTTCGCCAAAAAGTTAACTTTGGTCAAAATGGTCAATCAATGACCACCCCATCGACCCAATATATCAACTTTTGAACAAAAAGAAATCTTTAGTCAAAATGGACAGTTATTGACACAATTACCAACTCATTGACCAAATAGGTCAACTTTTGACCTAAAAGTCAACTTTGGTCAAAATGGTCAATTTCTGACTCAATTTCCACCCCGTTGACCTAGTGGGTTAAATTTTGACAAAAAATTCAATTTTGGTCAAAGTAGTAAATGTTTGATCTAATTACCAATTATTAACCAAATAACTCAATCTCTAATAAAAAAGTCAACTTGGTCAAAATGGTCAATCCTTGACCCATTGATGAATCCAATGACATAATAGGTCAACTTTTGTCGAAAAAGTCATTTTTGATCAAAATAGTCAATTTTTTACTTAATGACCACCAATTGACCCAATAGGTCAACTTTTGACCAAAAAGTCAACTTTAGTCAAAATAGTCGAATTTTGGCCCAATGACCATCCCATTGACTGAATACATCAACTTTTAACCAAAAACTCATCTTCGGTCAAAGTGGTTAATTCTTGACCAAATAAATCAACTTTTGACCAAAAAGTAATTTTTAGTCAAAATGGTCAATTTTTTATCCAATGACCACCCCCGTTGACCTAATGGGTAAACTTTTGATAAAAAAATTAAATTTGTTCAAAATAATTAATCTTTGACTTAATGACCAATTATTGACCCAATAAGTCAATCTCTGACCAAAGAGTCAACTTTGGTCAAAATGGTGAATCTTTGATGCAATGACCAACCCGTTGACCCAATATGACAACTTTTAACAAAAAAGTCAACTTTGCTCAAAATGGTCAATCCTTGACCCAATGACCAACCATTGACCCAATAAGTCAACTTTTGACCAAAAAGTCAATTTTGGTCAAAATAGTCAATTTTTGACCTAATGAACAATTATTGACCCAGGAAGCCAATCTTTGACCAAAAAGTTAACTTTCGTCAAAATGGTCAATCCTCGACCCAATGACCAACAAATTGACACAATAGTTCAACTTTTGACCAAAAAGTCAACTTTGGTCAAAATACTCAATTTTTGAATTAATGACCAATTATTGACCCAATAAATCAATCTCTGACCAAAAAGTGAATTTTAATCAAAATGGTCAATCTTTGACCCAATGACAAACCCATTGACCGAATAGGTCAACTTTAGACCAAGAAGTCAATTTTGGTCAAAATAGTTAATTTTTGGCCTAATGACCGCTCATTGACCCAATATGTTAACTTTTGACCAAGAAGTTAACTTTGGTTAAAATAATCAATTTTTTACCCAATGACCAACCCATTGACCCAATAGGTCAACTTTCGACTAAAAAAATCTTTTTTAGTCAAAATGCTCAATTAATGACCAAATAGGCTAATTTTTGACCAAAAAGTCAACTTTGGTCAAAATGGTCAGTTTCTTACCTAATGACCACTCTGCTGACCATTTTGGTTAAAATAGTCAATTTTTGACTTAATGACCAATTATTGACCCAATAAGTCAAACTCTGACCGAAAAGTCAATTTTAGTCAAAATGGTCATTCCTTGACCCAATAGGTCAACTTTTAACCAAAAAGTCAATTTTCGTTAGAATAATCAATTTTGACCTAATGACCACCCATTCACCCAATCAGTCAACATTTGACCAAAAAGTGAACTTTAGTCAATATGGTTAATTTTTGACCAATGACCAACCCATTGACCCAATAGATAAACTTTTTACCAAAAAGTCAGCTTCATTCAAAAAGGTAAATTCTTAACCCAATCACCATCTCATTGACTAAATAGGTCAACTTTTGACCAAAAAGTCAACTTTGGTCAAAACGGTCAATTTCTGACCCAACGAGTCAACTTTTGACCAAAAATTTAATTTTGGTCAAAGTAATCAATTATTGACCTATTGACCAATTATTGACTCAATAAGTCAACCACTGATTAAAAAGTCAACTTTGGTCAAAATGGACAATCCTTAACCCAATGACTAACCCATTAACCCAATAGGTCAACCTTTAACCAAAAAGTCAACTTTAATCAAAATAGTCAATCCTGGACTAATGACCAACCCATTGACCCAAAAAGTCAAATTTTGACGAAAAAGTCAATTTTGGTTAAAATAAACAATTTCTAACCTAATGACTAATTATTGACCCAATAAGCCAATCTCTGACCAAAAAGTCAACTTGGGTCAAAATGGTTGATCTTTGACCCAATGACAAACCCATTGAACCAATAGGTCAACTTTTGACCAAAAAGTCAACTTTGATCAAAATGGTTAATTTCTGACCCAATGACCAACCCATTGACCCAATAGTTCAAGTTTTGACCAAAAAGTCAAATTTAGTCAAAATGGTCAATCTTTGACCCAATGACCAAACCATTGACAAAACAGGTCAACTTTTGACAAAACAGTCAACTTTGGTCAAAATGGTAAATTCTTGAGCCATTGACCAACTCATTGACCCAATAAGTCAACTTTTGAACAAAAACTCAATTTGGGTCAAAATAGTCAATTCTTTACAAAATGATGAATTATTGACCCAATAAGTCAATCTCTGACCAATAAATCAACTTTGGTCAAAAGGGTTAATCATTGATCCAATGACAAACCAATTGACCCAATAGATCAACTTTTGACCAAAATGTCAACATTGGTTAAAAGGGTCAATCCTTGACCCAATGACCAACCCACTGACCCAATAGATCGACTTTTGACTAAAAGTCAGTTTTGGTCAATATAGTAAATTTTTGACTTAATGACCAATTATCAATCTAATAAGTCAACTTTCGTCCAAAAAGTCAACTTTGGTCAAAATCGTCAATCCTTAACCCAATGACAAACTCATTGACCCAAATGCTTAACTTTTGACCAAAAAGTCAACTTTGGTCAAAAGGGACAATCCTTAAACTAATAACCAACTCATTAACCCAAACAGACAACTTTTGACAAAAAAGTCAATTTTGATGAGAATTTCCAATTTTTGACCTGATGACCACCTCATCGACTCAAAAGGTCAACTTTTGACCAAAAAGTCAATTTTGGTCAAAATGGTCAATTTTTGACCCAATGACCAACTCATTGACCCAATAGGTCAACTTTTAACAAAAAAGTCAACTTTGGTTAAAATTGTGAACTTTTGACCCAATGACCAACTCATTGACCCAATAAGTCAACTTTTGAACAAAAAGTCAATTTAGGTGAAAATAGCTAATTTTTTACCTAATGACCAATTATTGGCCCAATAAGTCAATCTCTGATCAAAAAATCAACTTTGGTCATAATGGTCAATCCTTGATCCAATGACAAACCCATTAACGTAATAGGTCAACTTTTAATCAAAAAGTCAACTTTGGTCAAAAGGGTCAATCCTTGACCCAATGACCAACCCACTGACCCAATAGATCGACTTTTGACTAAAATTTAGTTTTTGTCAATATAATAAATTTTTGACGTAAGGACCAATTATTGATCCAATAGGTCAACTTTCGACCAAAAAGTTAACTTTGATCAAAATCGTGAATCCTTGACCCAATGACAAACTCATTGACCCAAAAGGTCAACTTTTGACGGTCAAAATGGTCTATCCTTAACCCAATGACCAACTCATTAACCCAAAAGGACAAATTTTGACCAAAAAGTCAATTTTGGTGAGAATTTACAAATTTTGACCTAATGACCACCTTATTGACCCAAAAGATCAACTTTTGACCAAAAAGTCAATATTGATCAAAATAGTCAATTTTTGACCTAATGACCACCAATTGACCCAATGGGTCAACTTTTGACCAAAAAGTCAACTTTAGTCAAAATGGTCATTTTTTGACCCAATGACCAACCCATTGACCGAATAGATCAACTTTTAACCAAAAAGCCATCTTTGGTCAAAATGGTCAATTCTTGACCCAATTACCAACTCATTGACCAAATAGGACAACTTTTGACCAAAAAGTCAATTTTAGTAAAAAATGGTCAATTTTTGACCCAATGACCACCCCGTTGACCCAATGAATCAACTTTTGACAAAAAATTTCATTTTGTTGAAAATAATTAATTTTTGACTTAATGACCAATTATTGACCCAATAAGTCAATCTCTGACCAAAATGTCAACTTTGGTCAAAATGGTAAATCCTTGATGCAATGACCAACCTGTTGGATCTAAACTGCTAACTTTTAACAAAAAAGTTAACTTCATCAAAATAAGTCAATCCTCGACCCAATGACCAACCATCAATCCAATAAGTAAACTTTCGACCAAAAGTTAATTGGGTCAAAATAGTCAATTTTGACCTAATGACCAATTATCGACCCGTAAAGCCAATCTTGGCCAAAAAGTCAACTTTCACAAATCGGTCAATCCTTAACCTAATGTCCAACCCATCGACTTAATCAGTGAACTTTCGACCAAAAGACAACTTTCGTCAAAATGATCCATCCTCGACACAATGACCAACCCATCGCCTAATAAAGTCAACATTCGACCAAAAGTTAATTTTGGTCAAAATAGTCAATTTTGAATTAATCACCAATTATCAATCTAATAAGTCAATCTCCGACCAAAAAGTGAACTTTAGTCAAAATGGTCAATCCTTGACCCAATGACAAACCCATTGACCCAATAGGTCAGCTTTAGACCAAAAAGTCAATTCTGGTCAAAATAGTTAATTTTTGACCTAATGACCGCTCAATGACCCAATATGTTAACTTTTGACCAAAAAGTCAACTTTGGTTAAAATGATCAATTGTTTACCCAATGACCAACCCATTGACTCAATAGGTCAACTTTCGACTAAAAAGTCATCTTTAGTCAAAATTCTTAATTCTTGACCCAATTACCAACTCAATGGCCAAATAGGTCAAGTTTTGACCAAAAAGTCAACTTTCGTCAAAATGGTCAATTTCTTACCCAATGACCACTCCGTTGAAAATTTTAGTTAAAATAGTCAATTTTCGACTTCATGACCAAATATTGACCCAATAAGTCAAACTCTGACCGAAAAGTCAACTTTAGTCAAAATGGTCATTCCTTGACCCAATAGGTCAACTTTTAACCAAAAAGTCAATTTTCGTCGAATAACAATTTCGACCTAATGACCACCTATTCACCCAATCGGTCAACATTTGACCAAAAAGTGAACATTAGTTAATATGGTCAAATTTTGACCAAATGACTAACCCATTGACCAAATAGATCGACCTTTTACCAAAAAGTCATCTTCGTTCAAAAAGGTAAATTCTTAACCCAATTACCATCTCATTGACCAAACAGGTCAACTTTTGACAAAAAAGTCAACTTTGATCAAAATGGTTACTTTCCGACCCAATGACCACCCCGTAGACCCAATGGCTCAACTTTTGACCAAAAATTTAATTTTGGTCAAAATAATCAATTTTTGACCTATTGACCAATTATTGACCCAATAAGTCAACCACTGACCAAAAAGTCAACTTTGGTCAAAATGGACAATCCTTAACCCAATGACCAACCCATTGACCCAATAGGTCAACCTTTGACCAAAAAGTCAACTTTGGTCAAAATGGTCAATCATGGACCTAATGACCAACCCATTGACCGAAAAGGTAAAATTTTAACGAAAAAGTCAAATTTGGTCAAAATAGTCAATTTCTGACCTAATGACTAATTATTGATCCAATAAGCCAATCTCTGACCAAAAAGTCAAATTTGGTCAAAAAGGTTGATCTTTGACCCAGTGGCAAACCCATTGAACCAATAGGTCAAGTTTTGACCAAAAAGTTAACTTTTGTCAAAATGGTTAATTTCTGACCCAATGACTAACCCATTGACCCAATAAGTTAACTTTTGACCAAAAAGTCAACTTTGGTCAAAATGGTCAATCTTCGACCCAATGACTAGCCCATTAACATAATTGGTCAACTTTTGACAAAAAAGTCAACTTTGGTTAAAATGGTCAATTCTTGACCCAATGACTAACTCATTGACCCAATAAGTCAACTTTTGAACAAAAAGTAAATTTGGGTCAAAATAGTTAATTTTTTTCCAAATGACCAATTATTGACCCAATAAATCAATCTCTGACCAAAAAAATCAACTTTGGTCATAATTGTTAACCCTCGATCCAATGACAAACCCATCGTCAAATCGGTCAACTTTCGACCGTAAAGTCAACTTTCGTCAAAAGGGTCAATCCTCGACCCAATGACCAACCAACTGTACCCAATAGATCGACTTTTGACTAAAAGTCAGTTTTGGTCAATAGAGTAAATTTTTAACCTAATGACCAATTATTGACCCAATAGCTCAACTTTTGACCAAAAAGTCAACTTCGGTCAAAATCGCCAATCCTTGACCCAATGACAAACTCATTGACCCAAAAGGTCAACTTTTGACCAAAAAAGTCAATTTTGGTCAAAATGGTCGATCCTTAACCCATTGACCAACTCATTAACCCAAAAGGAAAAATTTTGACCAAAAAGTCAATTTTGGTGAGAATTTACAATTTCTGACCTAATGACCACCTCATTGACCCAAAAGATCATCTTTAGACCAAAAAGTCAAATTTGGTCAAAATTGTCAATTTCTGACACAATGACCTAAATGTCAACATTGGGGAAAATGGTCAATTTCTGACACAAAGACCAACCCAATGATCAATTTCTCAACTGTTGACCTCATTTTTGATGAGGTCTTCTCTTCTTCTTTTTAGTACTTAGGATCTAGCCTTAGGCTTTTCCTTTGAGTATCCTGTGAGGATTAGAATCGGGACCCACCACTTAGAAATTCAAACCACTTCTTAACTCCCTACAAACTCCACAAACTCGATTGTAAACCCCTAATCACCTGGAGGGTCGAAATCAAATGTGGAAGTTTAAAGGATGAGTTCCTATGAGGACTTTTCGGCCTTAGGACCGCCCCTGGGCGGCTTCGGGTCTCGGTGAAGGGCCGACTTACACACACACTACACTCATACACTATACTTTCACAAACCTCCTAAAACCACACATATACCCAACTCGACCTCCTAACTCATGAAGGTGATTCACATGGATGGTCCTTAACCCTAAGCCCTCGAGCTAAGAGGGTTAGGAACAACATACTGAACGCCTCAAACGAGTCCCTTCATGGCTCACGCGGTCTCGATATAAGCATCATGGCTCAACCAAAATGGTTCCATTCCACTTAAATTTACCCAATCTTCAATTTTCCAAATTTTTAATTTTCCAAATTTTCAATTTTTGACCACCGGGACCCTACACCCGTCTAGCCTACCCAAAACCCTTGAAATTACCTAAAATTTTCAAAAAAAATCTCCAAATACCCAAAATTCCTCAAAACCAATCCCAAATATTCCCACATTACTCAAATTGATCATTCATAGCCAAAAATACCAAAAATTCCAAGAATACCCTCCAATACCCTCCAAATACCCAAAATGCCCCTCTTAGCCAAAAAATCAAAAAATTTAGAAAATTCCCATAAAATTCCAAAAAATCGAAAATATTCCCAATTTCATTTTGTCCAACTACACCTTGGACCAATTTTGTCAATTTACTCTACTTTTTTAAAAATCCCCAATTTGACCCATTTTAACCCAAAATGAACCCAATGTCAAACCAAACCTACCCAATTGACCCCAATTTTGGTCAAATTCAATTCTAAACTTCAATTCAACATCCCCAACACCAATATAGACCAAATTCAATCCCAATTTGATTGGCATTTGAATCCAATTTCACTTTTGACCTTAAAGCCCAATTTGGACCCATGACCCAAACTTAGCCCAAACTAACCCAATTCAACTCCAATTAACCCCAAACCTTTTCTAAACCTTCTTTAACATCCCCACAAACAAAACACTAACATAATTTGCCCAAAATTTGGACCCAAACCCCACTCAAATTCAACCCAAAGCTAAAAGGCCCAATTTTGACCTAAACCCAAACCTAACCCAAATAAGCCCAAACCCCAAAATCAAAACCCAACCAAAGTCAAAACCTTATTGAAACACTCCCATAAACATTTCACAACATTAATTTTACATCAATTTCAACCCTAGCCCATCATTGGCCCAAATTAGCCCAATTTGACTTACATTGGCCCATGTACCAAATGAATTCAAATCCAACCCAATTCAAGCCCAAACCACCTCAAATTTATTCCAAATCACTCATGAAACATCCCTAAACCAAACCCAACAATTATTTGGCCCAAGCCTTTACCAAACTTTCATCCTAAAGTCCATTTTAAAATCCAAAAGCCCACTTCCCTAAACTATTTTAAAAGCCCATCCAAAGTAAAATCCAAAAGCCCAAACCCATTCCAAAGCCCACATTGACAACTCCTTCTCATCATCCCTTTAATTAGAATCAATTCCTAAGTCCCAAATCAATCATCAAATCAACCTAAATCAAGCACCATCTAAATTTTCACTAAATTGCCAAAATTTCCAAATTCCTTTTTCATATAAATGAATCCACTTTTCCTAAGTCAAGGATGAGCCAAATGGAGCCACATGCAAGCCATAGACAAGCCACATGAAGCCATGGGGGGTTTGACTTGTCACTAAGCCATTAATGGCAAGAAGAGGAAGTCCTTTCCTAAGCCTTCCTTAAGCCATTTTAACCTCTTTAATGCAACACCATAACCCAAAATTAACTTAAACTATTTTAATCGGGACTTCACCACCTCCATGGCAACTGACCCAACCGATCCCTTTCGGCCCAAAACCGAACTCTGAAGGGTGCACCAAACCCAAAATGGTGGGTTGACCCATTTAAACCCAAAGTAACCTTATCTCCATTCCATTTTAATCCAAGCCCTTTACACATGTCCATGGCTAATTGACCGCATAAACCTCCAGCCCCCGACCCACTCGGACTCCGAGGGTGACCCATGCCCGCTCGGCCACCGCCCGGGTCACCGGAAAGCGCCATGGCCGAGACATCGGAAGGAGCCAAGCATTCAAATTCTCCTCGTCGTAGCTGCCCCAAGCCCAGTGGGCCATTACAGCCTATTCTTCCCTCTGCCAAGAGCAACTCGATCCCAAGCCCTAACTCCCCCGGGAGGCCCTCCAGCCTCTCCTATTTAAACCCCACCTCTCTCGGCCATGGAAGAGGTGCCGAACCAACCTTAAGGAAACTCGCCAAAATCATTCCGCACCACTCTCCACACATAGAGCATTTGATTCCAACCGGATTCCACTCTCCAATTCCCTCCAAACTCGAGCTCAATTTTCGAGTTCAAATTTCAAGATAAAAACTAGGACACTTCTTCACAAGTGAGCCAATCCCCAAATTGATTGGTCCTACACCTTCACCGTACCAAGAGAAGAAGTTTACCAACAAAAGCCCCCTCACTCAAGCCACCATCGCTTCCACCTCCAAGCTATGGATCTGGCCTGTCGAAATCATACCAAGACAATTCACTGTAGCCAAGGGACTTCATCCTGAGATTGCTTCGGACCCAATCGAAGGTGACATCAACTCTCGCATCGAAGCTTCACTTCTCTGAGCAAAGGTATGGACTCACTCTTCTTCTCGAGCTTACAGAAATTCTCTATTTAATTTGAGTCAATTTCAATACATGATTACCGTATGGATGTGTTCCTCTCCTCAAGATGAATCCATAGAGCATAATAACACAAAAATTCGTCGAGAATCGAGTTAGAAATTAGGGTTAGAAGGTCGACGGTCACGGTGCACACCCGGCCGTAGACGATGACCGGGAGCCGCTCTGATCGAGCGTGTATCGAGCGGACCGTTCGGATCGAGCCGACAACGCGGTGATACGTGAACCGCGGGGCCCCGGAGCGCCGAGTTCGGATGGTGGCGTCGAATCAAAAGACGACACGTGGAGCTTTAGAGATGCCGAGGCCGACGCTGCGCCGCGCGGATAAGTAGGAAATTAGGGTATTTTTTATTTATTTAATTCCTTAAACTTTAAAAATGCATAACTTTGTGTAGGAAAATCGAAAAATAAAATAAAAATACCTCCTCGCTCAGTGGAATTGCAGGAGAATAATGTGGAAAAGAAATCATTTAATTTCATCGAGTATTTGATTTTTAATAATTTATTTACTCTCTCGCACACTTTTAATTCTCCATGCATGTATATAATTCACCACGGTACGAGACCATAGTGTTTTCAATCCTTCCGAATTTGGGAACATTCCCTGAATTTTCCAAAGTCGTAGGCCATCCCTATGAAGAGTTATTGATTTTTCAATTCTAGGTCATTATTCCGAGTATTTTAATTCCAATAATTAGCATGTTGTGAAATAAATTCTAGAAAATTCGGTGATGTTTCTATGCACTGTAGGACCCTAGTGGAAAATAGTGCCTCGAGTTAATTCACTCGTAATGACCCTAATCGGCTCAAACACGCAAAATGGAACCTTAATTAATTAGAGATAATCATACATCAAATTGACTTGAAATCAATTCTCCACCGACCTTTAGGATCAGAGGAACCCACCATAAAAATTCGAAGTCAATCGACTCGTTAGCCCTATTAAATGGGTCGATTAAGCCATTTAGCCAAATTTAAACTTTAAAAATTCATAACTTTCAAAATCCTTTTCAAAAATTCACCAAATTAGTTTTGGAGCCTCTCTCGATATCAGGGAATTTAAGAAAATTAAAATTGCAATTTTCAAAAAGTTGAGTTTTTGCATTATTTTAATATTTTTAATAATTAAAAAATAATAAAAATCACAAAAATAATAAAATTATCTAAAATGTCAAATTTTGAATTTTAATCACTTAGGAACAAACCCTATATTTTTCTTAAGTCTCTATGATGAGATATTAAATTTTAAAGCCCTAAGGTAATTTTAAAATTAAAAAAAGTATTTTCTAAAGATTTCCACTAAAATAATTCTAATAAATCAAAGAAAATCAGAAAATTATAAAACTTGGTTCTCTGGTTTCCTTGGTATCAGTGAGATTTTTGAAAAATATAAAATTTATTTTTCAACCTTTATTTTATTTTTAAATTAATTAATACTCAAAAACTCAAAATAATTATAATAAAAATAATATAATTCAAAAATCACCAAAATTGGTCCAAGTGGTCCTCTCGGTCATTAGGAATGTCCCATAATTTTCTTAAGGACAGAAACTTTCCTTGGTCATGTTATTAAATTTTCCTTGAAACTTCTTATTTTCCACCAAAAATAATTACATAAATAAATTAAATACAGAAAAATCATATTTTTTCCTCTAATGTCTTGATTGACATATGAGTAAAGTTACATAAAAATTTCAAATTCATTTAAGATCAATTTAGTGAGTTATGGAATTAGTAAGCATAAAGGGCAAAATGGTAATTAAAATTTTAACCTATAATTAAAAATATTAGGTTTAATTGAAAGGATGGGTAAAATATTTGATATTAAGTTGATTTTGATGTTTGAAACTTAGGTATTTAAAGGGTAGAAACCTACCAAGCAATTTGAAAATAATTAAAATAAACCTTAATTAAATAATTAATTAAATTTGGAAGAATAATAATAAAAAAATCGAATTATTAAAATAAGGATATTATTAGGAAGAAATTTATTATTTAATCTAAGAATCCCTAAATTAATCACCTCAATAATATTCAATTCCTAATTAAAATGATAATCCAAATTCAAAACTTAAAATGCTTAATCATTAAATTAAATTAAAATTAAAACATTTAAATTAAATTCTTTTAAAATTTCAATTAAATTTATACTTTAACAATTAAAATTAAATAATCTTTAAAGCATAAAAAATAAAATAATAAATTAAAATTAAATTTAAAAAAAATAATAATAATAATAAATTAAATTAAAATTTGAATTAAATTAAAATTAAAAAAATAAAACCAAATCAAAGTTTAAATTAAAATTTAAATTAAATTAAATTAAAATTTAAATTAAATTAAATTAAATTAAACTAAATTAAATCACATTAAATTAAATTAAATTAAATTAAATCGAATTAAATATAACATCACTTAAGACATAAAGAATTCAAAAATAAATCTAAAAACAACTTCAACACTATTCCAAACTTAAACCCATTAATCGAAATTAAATTATAATCACAAATCACTTGAATATCGATTTCGCCCTCAAAAGCTCTTATTGTCATAACTCCTAAATGCAGTGTTAAGTGAAGTATTACTTCACTCATAGGATATTCAAATGTCCTAGTTCACCGAGCAAGATAACAAAACTCGAACTCCTCGATAATTGATTCATTATATAATTAAATTCTCTTGACTTAAAATAATCCTAAAAGTATCGAAAAGATGTTTAAGATTCGTCTTAAGCACTTCCTCGCACGATAGGATGTTTATAAGAATAATCGAACTTAATTGTTCTTCGATGAAGAAAATCGTCCTCAAACCAAAACACAAGAACCTAGCACGTCATAAGAGATGCACTAGCTATAGGATTAGAATTTGCAGAAAACCATAACCCTTCCCTTAGCTTTTCCTAGAACTTGCTTTAAATGCTTAAATATTCTAAATTGTGTTTAAGTGCAGCCTGGATGATGGGAAGACCCTCCGGTACGCTTTTATTTTATCGTAATTTACCTTCTCGCAATTTACTTTATTGCAAATGCACTTACTTTTCTTGCATGATAAACAACCGTTGCACGAAAACCCACACCTTTAGGATAGTCCCTAAAACGAAACCAAAACTAAATTAAAAGTCATTACAAGATAAAATTCACCGCCACAACATTTCAAAATATAAAACAACTCAAAATTTAATCACAAACGTAATACAAAACTACAATTATAACTAAATTAAAACGTCTTGTCGAATGATCTGGAATACCTCTGATGATGTAACCTACGTGTTGCTAACGGGATTTCCCACGGCCTAAATGAAAGTGTGAAACTCATTTAGTCGAGTTTAGCAAATTCATCCTGACTAAGTGAATCCGATAAAAATAACGATGCTCGAAGGATGGAACCTCGGGATCTTAACCGTGTTGTTATAATCAACTCTAAGATTTGCTTTAATTAAAACATAAAAAACACTCGGACTTTAAGATTTCTAAAACCAAACTTCTCTTCTCTTTGATTACAATCTTCTAAAACTAAACCTCTACAATAACTAAAGCTCTGAGCATGGTAGGCAAAGACGGCCATCGTCATCGCAAGAAAACCTAAGTCTACTTCTAAAGATAACTTTCTTAATTAAATAACCAAGCCATAGATTTCGAGGTAGTTCGCCTAGCGCATGTCGGCATTATTTTAGTGGTTGTGTGTTTTTAAAAAGGGGGGTCGCCTAATCGTAAATTGTCTGTAAATTTTTAATTTAATTTAAATAAATAATTTAAAAGTAGTATTTGATTTTGAAAATAATGTTAAATTCGAAAATTTTAAGATATGAAATCAAACCGATCTCACATCCCAAATAGTTTATATAAACGAGCACCGCATCACAAACTGTGTATCTATCTCGAAGAATAGACACATTGTTTAGTGATGGGGCTCGATTAAATAAACTAGAAGATTTGTGACATCCGTTTGGTCTGCGAACCAATTTTATAAGCCGACAAATTCCCCTGCTTAATATGAAAGCATTAAACAGGGTTTATATTACCTGGGTTCTTAAAATTCCCTATAAGGGCAAGCCCCTATAGTTAATTACATCTTAAGTGACGGAATCACCTAAGAAAACTCTCGATAATAATCAGTAGTTCGCTCTCAAGAATTTCAAAGTTTAAGTTTTCAAAGGATTGAATTTTGGAATTTCAATAGTGGAATGGATCAAATTTGGAACATTTTTGTTTTGGGAATTCAAAGGAAGAAAGGTAGGAGAAATCACAGATTCGAAGCGAACTTCGGTAATTTCCCAACTATCCTATTGTTTCGGCTTGGATTTAGGAAAGTCCTAATGTTTGTTTAATGTTTTGATCTTGCCAATTTTAATGAATTTGGACTTATATTTGTATGATAAAATCATACAAATAGCCTCGAAGATATGAGGGTTTATGTCGTACTAAACGACTACCTCGGAGTCCTAAGACTGGTTAGGGCTTAATTTACATGACATGATCATGCAAATACTTAACGAAGAGTTGAGGATTTATGTTGCACTAGGCAAACTACCTCGAAATCCTATGGCTTAGTTATTTAATTCTTAGAAAGTTTTGCTGAAGTAGATCCGAGTTTTGCTGATGACGATGGTCGTGCTACCATGCTCCGAGCTTCTTGTTGTTGTAGAGGTTTAGTTATAGAAGTCATAAATCAGAGATGAGAAAAGTGTTTTGGTTTAATGAAAATCTTAATTTCCAAGTGTTTTTTTATATTTTATTTAAAACAAATCTTAAAGTCGATTATAACTACACCGGTTAAGATTCCACTGGTTCCATCCTTCCGCATCGTTATTTTTATCGGATTCACTTAGTCCGCATGAATTTGCTAAACTCAACTAAATGAGTTCCACACTTTCATTTAGACCGCTGGAAATCCCGTTTGCAACACGTAGGTTACATCATCCGAGGTATTCCCGATCATCCAACAAGACGTTTTAATTTAGTTGTAATTGCAGCTTTAGTGTTCTGTTTCGTGATTAAATTTTGAGTTGTTTTATATTTTGAAATGTTGTGGCGGTGAATTTTATCTTGCAATGACTTTTAATTTAGTTTTGGTTTCAGCTTTTAGGGGCTACCCTAAATGTGTGGGTTTTCATGCAACATCTTGTTTATCATGCAAGAAAAGTAAAGTGCATTTCGCAATAAAGTAAATTGCAAGAAAGTAAATCGCAAGAAAATAAAAGCGTACTCTGAGGGTCTTCCCGTCATCCCGAGCCGCACTTAAAACACAATTAGAATATTTAAGCAAGTTCCTATGTAAAGCTAAGGGAAGGGTTATGGTTTTCTACCAAGTTCCTAATCCTATACTAGTCATCTCCTATGACATCCAGTGTTCTCGTGTTTTGCTTCGAGGACGATTTTCTTCATCAAAGAACAATTAAGTTCAATTTTTCTTAAAAATATCTTATCATATTGAGGAAGTGCTTAAGAAGAATCTTAAACATCTTTTCAATATTTCTAGGATTATTTTAAGTCCAAATGAATTCAATTATACAAATGAATTAATCGTCCAGTAGATTCAAGTTTTGTTATCTGCTCAGCTGAACTAGATATTTCGAATATCCTATGAGTGAAGTAATACTTCACTTAACACCCCATTTAGGAGTTATGACAACAAAAGCTTTCGAGGGCAAATCGATGTTCAAATGGTTTATGATTTAATTTAATTTCAATTATCGTAGTTTAAATTTGGAATAGTTGTTCAAGTTACTTTATATTTATTTTTGAATTTCTTTATGTCTTAGGTGATGTTATTTTTAATTCAATTTAATTTAACTTTAATTTAATTTAATTTCGTTTAGCTTTTAATTTTAATTTAATTTAATTTGATTTTAATTTTAACTTCGATTCTATTATTTAATTTAATTTAATTTGATTTGATTTAATTTAATTTGTTTTAATTTAATTTTATTTAATTCAATTTAATTTAAATTTAAATTTAATTTTATTTTTAATTTTAATTTAATTGAAATTTTAAAAGGGTTTAATTTAAATAATTTAACTTTAATTTAATTTAATGATTAAGTCTTTTAACATTTTAAATCTTAAATTTGATTATCATTTTAATTAGGAATTAAATATTATCGAGATGATTAATTTAGGGATCCTTAAATTAAAGAACAAATCTCTTCCTAATAATATCCCTATTTTAATAATTCCAATTTTATTATTCTTCCAAATTTAATCAATTATTTAATTAAGGTTTATTTCAATTATTTTTAAATTGTTTAGTAGGTTTCTACCCTTTAATTATTTAAATTTCAATCATCCAAATCAGATTAAGATCAAATATTTTACTTTTTAATTTTATTAAGCCTAAAGTTTTAATTAAAGATTAAAATTTTAATTACCATTTTGCTCTTCAAGCTTAATAATTTCATAACTCACTAAATCGAGCTTAAATGATCTTGAAATTTTTATGTGACTTCACTCATATGTCAAGAAAGACATGAGAGGAGAAAATATGATTTTTTTTATTTAATTTATTTATGTAATTATTTTTGTGGAAAATAAGGATTTCCAAGGAGAATTTAAGAATACGACCAAGGGAAAGTTTCTGTCCTTAAGAAAATTATGGGACATTACTAATGACCGTAGGACCACTGGACCAATTTTGTTAATTTTTTGAAATATATTCTTTTTATTATAATTATTTTGAGTTTTGGGGTATTAATTAATTTAAAAATAAAATAGAGGTTGAAAAATGAATTTTATATTTTTCAAAATCTCTCTCGATATCAAGGAAATCAGAGAATTAATTTTTACAATTTTCTCGATTTTTCTTTCATTTATTAGAATTATTTTAGTGGAAATGCTAAAAAATACATTATTTAATTTTAAAATTACCCTAGTGGCTTTAAAATTTAATATCTCATCAAATAGACCTAATAAAAATATGGGGTTTGTTCTTCAGTGATTAAAATTTAAAATGCGACATTTTGATGAATTTTATTATTTTTGTGATTTTTATTATTTTTTTAATTATTAAAATATTAAAATAATACAAAAAATCAACTTTTTTAGAAAATCGAAATTTTAATTTTCTTAAATTCCCCTGATATCGAGAGGCTCTAAAACCACTTTGGTGAATTTTTGAAAAGTATTTTGAAAGTTATGAATTTTTTAAAGTTTAAATCGGCTAAATGGCTTAATCAACCCATTTAAGTAGGCTAACCAAGTCCAATCGACTTCAAATTTTTATGATGGATTCCTCTAATTCTAAAGGTCGTTGGAGAATCGATTTCAAGTTAATTTGATGTATGATTATCTCTAATTAATTAAAGTTCCATTATGGGTGTTTAAGCCAATTAGTGGTTATTCCAAGTGAGTTAACTCAAAACCTATTTTCCCTAGTAGTCCTCTCGGTCATAAGAAACCTCTCTAAATTTTCCTAGAATTTATTTCACAACATGCTAATTATTGGAATTAAAATACTCAAAACAAGCAATATGAATTTGAAAAATCAATAACTTCTCATAGGATGGCTCGACTTTGGAAAATTCATGGAATGTTCCCAAATTCGTAGGCTTCAAAAGCCCTATGGTCTCATGCCATGGTGAATTTCCTATATGCATGGAGAATTAAAACAATGCAGAGAGTAAATAAATTATTAAAAATAAAATACTTCGATGAAATTAAATGATTTCTTTTCCACATTATTCTCCTCTCGTTCACTCGAGCAAGAGGGTATTTTTATTTTATTTTTCTCGATTTTTC